>WACJ01000097.1:0-600000 GCA_008973525.1 Stenopsyche tienmushanensis
CGAGCAGAAACTGAAGGAAGCCTGGCAACAAAGATGGGATCAGTCTAGCAAAAGAAGATGGATTCATCGACTTGTACCGCTTATAAGTCGGTGAAAGGTTCGAAAATATGCAATGGCGTACCACAACTGCCAATCGGATGTCGACAACGCGCAACACACCATCGATGATTGTGAGATTTGGGCGCCTCAGATAAACACGCTGAAGCAAGCATTCAGTGTAGCTGAGCTTCAAGTTGAAAATATGATCTATGGCATAATGGTAAGCAAAGAGAACTGGGATTTTTGGCGGGAATATGTGGAAGAAGAAATGACCGCCTAAGAAGGCAGTGAGAAAGAGAGCGAGAGAGAGGCGCAGAGCGGATCTCCAATACTAGAGTAGGGCAAATTTTTATGGCCAGACTAGCTGATGCCCTGAAGCAATGTGATAAACAATTCCAGGGAGGTAGAGACGAACAAGGAATACGTTTAGTCAGTAAGAATCTGACACTCATTAACCTCAGGGTGTCTTATGGAAGATTCGCCTCCCACAGAAAAAAAAAGTCTTCTTAAGGTTTGGGTTTTCATCGACTTGCCATCGAGTGTCCATGCGGAGATTCCTTCATGGTCACTGAATATAAACTGTGGATATTTAAAGCATGCCGTCCGATCGCCAGGTGCTCTTTCGATGTGTCAGTGGTCCGAAATTCGGACCGGTTGGACGAGGAAACCTTGTGGTCACTTTCTTCAATTTTAGGAGATTTAGGGCTCTCTGTGCGTTTTTGTTATAAATTTGCGTTGGAATTTCATAAACCAGTAAAACACTCCAAGATATTTATGATATAAGTGGTAACAGTCTGCAGATGCCAATATTAGTTCCATAAATTTAAATCGGACCATTGGAACTATTTAAAACTCATCTATAAAACGAATAGGATGGATGTTATGGGGTAGGATGGTTACAGCACGCTTAGACCAAACACAACGAAAACGAGCGTCCAAACATCAAATATTAGATTTCTTTCGGGTCTCCTAATATATAAAACTTAAAAAAATATTTTTTTACAAAATACAATAAAAATAATATCTTCAAGGCAAAATCTATATATTTTGATTAGTTTAATATCTGATCTAATGAATATATTAACCGTGGAGGCATTTAACAAATTGAATGTCGCAATTTCTACCCTCTACGTTCTGCGAAATGTTCGATCTCCCCTAACATAACTTTAATTTTCGACCTGATTTAATAATATATTTACCCTCTAACCTTTGTCATTAGCCGACATTGTATACATTTTAGATTTAATTATAACGAATTAAATAAATTAAGGTGCCAGACATAAAATTCGGTTGAATGTGGCACTGACATCATCTAGAGGAGTTGATTACAGCGTAGAATATAAATTGGATATCATACATCATACTGCTTTGGTTTGCACAAGGCGCTTTAATATAACGCCTATTAATTAAGCAGAATATAATTTTTAAACGTTGCGATATGTTTGTGAATAAATTTAGATGAAAAATTCAGTATTTTATTAGAAATTAGCTAGTAGACGACACTCGCTGCAATGTACTTAGTAATTATTTGAATAGAAACACGGTACGTGATTTATTGCTTCAGGCAACGTGTAGCGTGGGCTGAATGTTCTAAGATTCAAAAGAATGTGCGCACTCGGTTTCGCCTCGAAGATCGACCATCTCCCTCTCTCTTGTGAGCAGGGTTTTAATGGCGTATTGCGCGCGTATCCTTCCTTTCCCCATCTCCGCAGCCCACGCTTCAATTTACCAGACCAATATGCGCCAACATGGTGCATCCGCTGAATAATATAATAGGAATATAATAAAATGGAAGCATATATTATACATACATACATACATACAGGCAGTCATTTTTAAATTCAATTATATTATATTTAACATGTTTCTTGCAGTCTATGTGGTGTGCTTATTTAGAACGCATTTCGCTTAATGTTCAGTGTGTAAGATTCCAATATAAGGCTTTATTTGTTCTTTAATCTGATGGAAAATATTCAGAACACATGTGTGTCAAAATGCTTTCTGATTCAGTGACCTAAGCAAAATGAAAATAAAATGGCACACTAAATCTTCGTCCTCGTACGATTCTATCCGTATATTGCTTTGGAGGCTCCAAAAAAGATGTCCTATTTATAGAGCCTTATAAGCCGGGGCTTCTGAGCTTCTCATAAATGTCGTCGTATGTCACGACTACTTATTTTTTATCTGGCTACCAACAGAGATCATGGCGAGGAAACTTGTTCGTCATGGGACATTTCACAGGTTCTGAAAAAAAGTTGGCGCTTTCACTATCCAGAACTTTCCCCGAAGAATTTACATACTGCGACAGTGCGACTGTCTGAGAAGAAAATAATTCAAAGTGGTTTCCGGAGGCTGCGCTGATGCAAGATGGTACTTTTGAAATGGTTTCGTGCTATAAAACAACTTGGAGATCGTACGTGCCTTATCAAAGTGCAGACGCGATTGGAATATTGCAAATCTTTCCTTTGAAAAATCCATTTTTTTTACAAATAAATTCGATATTAAAATTTCATCCAATGGATCACCCTAACTAACCTTTCTCATAGGATCGCGCAGCATGATTGTATCGTGAGCTTGTATCGTGTTTATAATATTTAATATTTAAATGTGTAGGGGTACCTTTATAGTACGACCATGCCATCGATGTACGAGTGTATGTTGAGATGCGAGACATTCGTCTCTATCTTCGATACACTTATCTCCGCACTCAATATGCGAGAATGCTCTTTCTGTATTACTTGAGTTCAAACACAAATATGCGCGATTACGCATTAACGGGTAAATGGTGACACTTATATCATTATTCATCTGCATATTTAAAGATTTAAATGCTAAAATTAAAACCAAAATATACTATTGTATATCTGTTCATTATCGTGTATGTTTCTTTGAGAACACCAAAATAATAAGATGAAATATTTTTTTTTAGCCATTTATCAAGTTAAGATATTATCCAAGCCCAGTATGTTTGTATTTGCCATACAATTCAGCCACGGAGAGCATTTTAAAAGCGTCCATTGTAAAGCGCAAAAAAATACCAACGTGGAAATATTCCCATCCAGGAAGCCATATCCAATAAGTGTAACGGACGAAGTAGCACAAGAATGGAGCGTTTTGCAAAGAGCTCTTGAATGGAAAGTTCCGAGTATGCAAGAACGTTGTTATGGTTCGAGTAGCAATTCCCTGCATCCCATTTTCCAGCCGTTTTCACCCCACAGCAACGAGTAATCGCCGTGAAACAGATTTGAAATATTCCCGTTCCTGCTATCAAGAACTCCGGATGAATTTAAGAAGACCGACGGTCATATGGAGTGGGGATATTTAAAAACGAAAATATTTCAAAAGGACGTATTCTTGTCATATATAATACACCGCTCAATAATTTCATAGGCAGGCGAAATATTTTTTTTAGTATAAAACCATCAACGTAACTGATAAAATTCCTTTCTACTGAGACACGAACCAAAACTCGCAAAATTTCCGATTTCCCGACAAATTATTTATTTCCGTCGCTGCAGATGAATACTTATATACTATAACACTTTGATATGATTCGTAAGTATATTACGGAGGAATATAAAAATTCTGAACTCCGTATCTATTATATTTCATATCGATATTCCCATTATTAGAGTCGAGGTGTAGTAAATACATCACCGGTAGGGAAAGGTTAATATAACAATTTGAATAGCATATATGTACTGTATATATATGTATACATATATTAGACAGTTAATGCTTCTAGGCGTCGCCTAAGCTCTCCAATTAGTGGTTATGCCACTATTTCCAAGCGTCCAGATTTATGCGGGAATGTCTCGATTTGGTAGCCTTCATCGTGCTGGTGAGGTGTACGATTTCTGTTAGATAGAAAATTAAAAGTTTATTAATCCCGAGATTTATGAGCACCTTAAACTATCCGGGATCCCTGGATTGGATCATGATCCCTGGACTGGATCATTATGACAGTCTGGCGACTGAGTGCCATTGGGTCTGGGAGGGGAGGGGACTGTCAGACTATTACCAGCTTGTTAAGATAGTACCAGACTTGTTCAAACTTGCTAAAGCTAACCAGAAATTGATTTAAATTTTAAAAAGTTACAATAAATGATTTTTAATACTTTATAATAAAAAGTTTATAATAACTTTCTAATTATTCGAACTTGCGAATATTGAAAAAAGGGCAAATATATTCGAATATCCACGGTCATTTCTCTCTTTCGTCATTAACCTTTTAACTGCCAACGACGCACCGGCGCGTCGAATTTGTATGCGCTGATGAATCATTGGCAGTTAACCGGTTAATAAAGATGCTTAAATTCGGCCGACGTTCATCTCTGACCCACTTCTGACACCATTGTAGAGAAGAAGTGCGGGTGCTTGCGGGGCATAGTCAGGGGCAGGAGTAGATTGTTAGTGCATTTGGCTTATAGGGAGAATCTTAAGGATCAATTTGTTGGATACCGCGTGTTTACCGGCCATTTTGTTAAGTAATAGTAAATTATTCCGATGGATAGTTCGACGCGCGTTCTCACCACCTTCAGCCCGTGTGAGATCCGATTTTTTGGCTTTGAAGAACAATATCGTTGCGATTATCCAACAGAAGCTAGTTGAACTACACGATAGTAATGTGATGAGTCGACAGCATATTATGAAGTAGATTAGATTGTTCCGAGAAGGCAGAAGGAAGTGATTTTTGACGAACTTGTGCAAAAAATTGAAAAACATGTGTGAAATGACCGCCGCGTGACGGTTATATACTTTTATCCTTTAAACGTCATCATAACAGATCTCATGTTTTTTGGTCCTTTTTTTTAAATTTAATTAAAAAAATTTAAATTACATCTCTAGAAACGACGCTGTTTTTGTTTTAATATAAGCCATCTGCCACCGCCTGCATCCACTATCCGATCCGCGTCTTATACAATATGTAGTTTTAACATCCATTGACTTGAATGAAGAATATATCTGGCAATTTATTTTTTTATATATATTTTTACCTTTTCTATTCAGTTTATTTAAAAATGAAATGTCTTTGGATGAGTTTATTTGTTTGGTTTTAAGCATTTTTTGCGGTTGTAAAGAATTGCAAAAAAAAAAAATACATTGTAAAAATACGCTTTTAGCATATTACTTTCACATGAGCCATTTCGTGGGGGAATAAAAAGGATGACTGGCATCATTCCAGGACTTTTGTTTTCGACCAAAACTTGGCATTGCTTCAAATTTGCATGCAAAGTGTACATTTTAAATCAAAGCTCCCGTGTCCATCATAAACGGATCTGACGTCTCAAATGTCACATTTTGAGAAACGCTGACATTTTTCCAGGATACTGTTCTATTTTTCGCTGCGTCAGTCGAGAGAAGGATCTGTTTCAATCGGATAAAATGTCACAGGCAGATGTCACAACTATTAAAAGCCTCCTTGATTGTACACGTAATGAAAGTTCGGAAATGTCACTTGAGCTGGATTTAAGTTGAAGCCCGATTGACGAAAAAGGACGAATCCTTCAATTTTGATCGGTCTCGGGACAAATGAATATTCGAGAGCGACAATAAAAGCATAAAAGCGAATTCGTTAAATCGGCCAAAACGGCAACAAATGTCGCTCCGGGGGGAAATTCAGGGATTGGGGCGATCTATTAAGTAAACTATTCACTACAGGAACGACTTTTAAAGGCCAAGTGCTCCGTCTAGGGCCACTTTATAAATTACGCTAAGACGGCAGATAAAAAATTCGAGTTGATCCTTAAAATCCTTAACTCGGTTAAGTCACTTATTTCTGTACTTTCGGACACTCCAAGGGGGCCGGCATTAAAACAGGGGGATTTAATTGCATTATTAGTGGAGCAAGCCCTGAGTGCCCACTTAAAAGTATCGTTACCAATTAGCCGTGAGATTTTTTTTTTATTTCGAGAATTTAATTACGCATACAAATGGAAAGCGTGTACAAGCGGCGATCATCTACTTAATTTCATTCCATTAGAAGAACCATCTCTTTTAAAAGATAATTAAATCAGGAGCTTACATTTATCTCGAGGAACCTTATCCATGTAATTTAAGCTTGGACTATTTCCAGCTGGAGGAATTAAGCTAAACAATCAATCGCCTATAAATTTTCAGCTGCACAACGCGTGGGAGCTCCGTAACTGTACAGCCCTGTTGGCGAATAATATCTCAAAATTAATATCTTTATATAATTTCAATAATAGGCACAGCTAAATCTCATACAAATGATTTATTTCTATTGTTTTAATTGTCTTTTGGTTTTGGTCTGTACACACCCACTTATTGGGGGGGTGGAATGAGTTGGCTAATATCAAAATCCATCCATTGTGAAATAAGCTTCATCTCTAAACAAAATCTTGCTGGAAAACAATGGTATCTCATTCGTTCGTTCGGTTCGGGTGGGTGTTAGACTCCACGATGCCCACCCATAAAACCCCAGGGGGGAGGGAGCCAACCCTACACACGCCCGTGGGCAACGGTTAAACAACTGGGGTAACGATGTGGAGTAGAAGTGCGCGAAAGTAGCCTTGTCGGTTTGCTCATCAAACACAGCTGTGGTAGCCCAGCTAACATGAGTTGGATGTCCAGGTTACCCCCGATCCCCATCATGACATCGACGCCGAAATCGTTGGAACACCCGAAAGGGTGGAAGGCGGGTCCGGCGAAGAAGAAGAAAAATAAGAAGCCTTAGAAAAGAACGGAAGAGACACCGAAGAAGAAACACGGAACAATAGAAGATATCCAAACACCGAAACAACCACCTAAGGTTCCACAAAAACCACTTGCCCCAAAAAGGCAACAGGAGAAATGGCGACAGGACGGTAAACAACCGAGGAGAAAAGCGGAAACGATAATCATCGAGCCCGCATAAAGGAGTACAGAGAAGCTGTCTTACGCAGGGGTTCTGAACAAACTGCAGGAGCGAGCAAACGGGCCACTAGGCCACTCCGCCTGAGTAGAGAAGGCCCCCTTCGGGCGGACAAGGGAAACGAAGGATCGGCTTAGTTGCCTGAGCGTCTTCCGCTAGCAAATGCATAGCGATAGAGCAGTGCAATGGCGAAGGAAGTCAAGGGAGCGGTTTAGTGGGTAGGTGCGACTGATAACTTTTCCGTTATGGAACTTACCAGTCGTGAATCCCACACTACCCGAGAAGGGTGTCTTTGGAAGATTCCGCTCCCACAGAAAAAAAGGTTACCCTGTGCTGCGTACCCATAAAGTGTTGTGTGGAACAGCCGATTACAGTAGTTGGTGGGGACTGTGTCAATGGCTCACCACTATCCTCAACAGCCTAGGCAAACAGGGAAGAACCGTTTTAGGCTGTTCGAACAGCGACTCATCTCCGTGGTTAGATACTAAGAATGACCGAACCAATACAGGTACCATGGGGAAAGGGTGGTATTCCCTTGGAGTTTAGCTTAGCCTTTGTCCTTCTTCCTCCATCGCACCTTTGGATGCACATGGTCTGAAGCTGGTCTTTCCGCGGAAAACTTCCTTCCTCTGGAGGGGGTAGAGAAAAAGGGGAAGACACCCGGACGCTCCGCGCGTAGCGTTTCTCGTGGGGCTAAAGGATCAGTGGAATATACTTGTGTGTATATATTTGTGTGGCTAGTCCGGAGCAACCCGGAACCGGCCACACAGCAGCGCAGGAAATGGGTTTGGTAACTAATGAACCCCCAATCCAGTCTGTCGACATCTGATGTCTGTTGTCTTATATCTAATTTGTTGTTCTCGACCACGCTATTGAAAGCTAGGCACCCAAGTGCAAGTGACATTAGGTATTTTACCTGTTGCTTACGTAAAAAACGTCGCAAACGAAGTGGATGCTATAGGAGGGCTGACTACAATTTTAGTCAGCTAACGGATCCTGATGAAGGATGATCTTATTTGACAACCAAGTTCGATTTCCACGGAGGAGGATCTCCTAAGGGGGATTTTATCTTTACTTCGCGACCTCGATAAGGAAATATCGAAATAATCGCGAAATATGACCTATTTCATCTATGTGGTACATGTCTCATTTTGACTTATTTCACCGAACGAATATAATCCTAAATGTGTTCCGTCGTTCATCGCAGCCGACTCGTTGATCGGGACCATCGTCTATGGATGACGCCGCGATCGATCACGCATCGCGCCGAGGTGCTCTCAACCGCGGGTTCGGGTATGAACAATGTGATCTTCATATAATATTTATTATAAATAGCTACAACATAGTCTCAGTCTTATATTTAGTTAAAAAATATTTATAAATATCGGCAACAAAATCATCTCGATAGAATACGATTTTGTTTGCATACAATATTAACACAACAAAATGAGAAAAAACCAGCTGTGTAGGAATGATTTTATATATAATATCGCTGCCTGCTGTACTATAATATATTTTGAAGCTCAAATTTTATCAAAAATGAGCTTGAAATTGTTAGAAATTCAGCCGCCAAAATCCAAGAAAAATGGTAACATTTGATGTGGCGAATCTTGCATAAGTGCAATATTTTCAAATATAATTTAACTTAAAAAAAAATTTCAGAATAAACTCAAGCTAAGCTCTGCCACAGTGTACATATAATATTTCAGCATGTTGAAAATATAATCTGAATTCATAACAGATTTTTAATATTATAATATACAAAGCAATTGATCTGTTGCTTGCGTAAAAGACACCGCAAACGAAGTGAACGCTATAGGAGGGTTGAGTGTATATTTGTCCATGATTAAAATTGTATTACATTCTACTTAAAATGCTTATATCATTTGAAAAGAGCTGGCCTATCTAAGATATTTATTTAGGACATTGTACAGAGAGAGATCCCAGCTGCGAGACTTCAATGACGAACATCTTTTTCTTCACGCATATTAAAGACTAGATTAAGGAGAGCGGTGTGTTCCAACAAATTAAGATAATCCTGTTATTTAAGAAATATTAGAGTATACATACATTCAATATTGGGTTTCAAAGACCCGAAGAAAGCCCCATACATTACTAAATGATAAAATAACGTGTCTTTAAACATCAAAGAAGCGTTCTCCAAGGGAGCATAATTTAATAAAATTATTGCGAGCTCAAGTCAGTTCTTTATGTAATTGGCTCAATTTTCACCAGCAATTTTCTTGTCATGCTCCATTAGATAAGAAAAATTGTCGTCAAATTAATTCCCTACCCAAGTACCAAGTATAAATTTCACTAAGGGGTAATTTTATTTAAATACATTTTTATTCGCCCCTTAATATATTCGCCCGTCTGTCCCCCGTTTGAATATTCAAGCCGCAGCGAAAGACTCGGTCGAATTGCTTATACTTCAATTATGAATTTTTTAAATTCGTCGAAGTATAAAATTCTTCGGAATGATTTAAAAAATGGTATTTCTTAGATATTGATTGTCAATGTAAATTAATAGTAGTAAGAAGGTGATCAAAACGACCAAAATAAGTCTCACACGATTTGAAAAAATGATCAAGTTAAGCAGTACTACACTTAAATGACTGATTTTCGATAATCGCTAAATATAATTTGGATTAATATTACAATTACTATATTTGCTAAAATCACTCTCTATAATTTCTATTCAAATATTCCTGGAAGAACTTTCTTGAAGTCCCAATATTCAAACATGATTTAACTAGAAACTCAATAATAAATGGATAGATAAGCATATTTCATTATACTGTAAAAATATTCAGGAATTAATTGAGAAGCTTAATTGCGTCCTATGTATTTATCTAGTATTGAAGATTAATATCTATATAATTTGTATATTGATGAATGTATGTTGTTTGTATGTATTGTATACGCTCCTATACCACTCATCCGATTTCGACGAAACTTTAGAGAGTTATTTTGGGCACACCATTGAAGGTTTTTGAATTAGTACAATCATTGTTTGTGTGCGGATGACATTCAAAAATGATTTCAAAAATGCGACATTATTTCTGCGTATCCTTAATGTTACATTTTCCTGGCATCGAATATTGGTTCACCTTCGGGCTATTTTACATAGTTCAAACTTGTTTCAAAATAAGCCAATATGTTTCAGTTTGGGTTACAGTAATTTGAGCCCGTCCATTTTTATTCGTTTCCATAAATTCATTTAAAAACTCGTAAACGGTTTAAGTACGAATCTCGTGTGCGATTTTCACTTGGAAACGTATAAATAACTCAAACCGTTTCACTCTGTGTCCTGGACTCTCTTTTAGCAGCCGAAAAAAGGTTAAATTCGATTGGACAAATGGTCGTAAAGTTTGTCTTCAATGGGACGAAAGAAAGCGAGGAATGTGGCGCCGGGAAAGGTCTTCGACGTTAAAAGTAAAGACGAAAGTCCCAAAGTTTACTACCGACCGACCAACGGAACTGTGCTAATACAACTTTTTGGCCTGAATCAAAGAGAAATACGTGCCTTTCGATGAAATTGCCTTTCATGTGGGATGATATTAAAAAAGTTTATTTTTACTAAATATAATCATTTGTATGAGTGATATTGGGCGAATATTATTTTTAATTTGTTACATCGATGGCAGCCTTATTAAATATTATTCGTTTTAAATATTAATACAGTGTGCCCTCGATTATCCGATTTGCGGATTATTGAAGACTATCGAACGGACAACTTTTATTGCCACATGTATTTTCAACGAAGGTAACATTGACCCGAAAATTGGAGCAGTCAGCTGAAGAAATATAAAATATCCTCTATGCTCCTGATGCAGCAGATTAGGTGTTACTATTAAATTTTTCATTTTATTCGTGTATAAACTTCGGTTCAACTTTAAACGCTATTCTAAACTACATTTTCCAAGCTCGCGGAAGTGTTCCCACATGCTCTAGATGAGCATTCTTTATAAAATTTAAAAGACACATGTATAATAAACGTTTTCATCGAATAGACTACAATTATTAAAAAATATTTTAAAGTTTTTGTTTAATAAACAAAACACTACAAAAAATGTTCGTCAAAACACAAACTTTTCTTTGTTCACTCACTATTTGTTTATTTTTCAATATTTATTTTTAATAATAGTTTAGGCTACACACAATATTATACAAAATAAAAATATGTTTAATTTGTTTTCTTTAAATTATTTGTACAGGACTAAAGACTTCCGTAATGAAGTATGTTATCGACAGACGTGGCCCCATTAATCCTACCATAGAAGCTAGAAACTCATAAAATTAAATTTTTGGTGATTGGAAAAGTAAAGAAACCTCAAACTTTTAAGGGAACTGAAATGAAAAATACTCATGTCAATAATCAGTCAGATAGGGGAACAGATAGACAAGGAGATTTTTAAAGATCTTACATCGAAAGCAGTATTATTGCTTTAGATTGCTTTTAACTTTTTATTTAGAGATCTGGCTTCAAGAAGGACGTCCTCCCGCATCCAAGGCCAACCGACGACTCTCCTTGATTCCCGCCTCCTGCGTATCACCACCCAACTGGCAACGGTACATGCGCAAGAGGCGATCTGTTGGTAATTGCAGGTGCAATGTCCCCGCAGCGCCACAAAAGATGGCGGTGTTAAAATAACACATTGCACATAAAGAGAGATGGAAGATGTCGCTCTTAATCTGGCGTATTAAATCTGCTCAGGCTAACTGTGCTATTGCATGGGAATAATAAATCACCCACGCTATAGCATCAATGAAACGTTCATATCATCATAATCTTCTGAAAATCTCAAATAAATTGCGAATGAAAATATGATATTATATTCGAAACCCAGTAGAAATTTGATGATTTAGATTATCCTATCCCGGATAATCGAATATGATAAATGAATGCTTTTCATATATTATATTTTTGGCAAATACATACACACAGCAGGATTGATAACTGATAAGGTTCTTAGTGAAGAGGACCAGGGCTTCGAACCCAAACCCGATAACCGTTAAAACCGTTATTTTTGTTGGAACGAAAACCAGAATTGAACCGATTCGAAAATATTGTTTTTTTTCGGTAATGTACAAGTCTTATGCGAAAAAGAGTATGTTTGTTGATATAATTTATGGATTTCAATTTTGATGGAAGTTTTAATATATTTTTAAATAAAAAAAAAAAAAATAATATAAATTTGGTAGGAACAATAGAATATTGTTTATGAAATATTCTTATTAAATTTAAAATTAATTAATTTATTAAATCTTGAGATATTATGTCAACTCTGTAAATAATTGGAATTTTTAAAATATGCAAAAAAAAGCAAAATCGATTTTTTTTAAATTCTAGTCTTGAATACTCCCTTAAGATATTTTTAAAATTTGGTCAACCTTTGAATTTGACCCCTCTGTAATAAAAAATATATGCTAAACTTTCAATCTAATTCTGATTGTGATCATCAAATACTAAAATATGAAATGCTTTAAAATTTTAAGATTTTTTTAAAAATATTTTTATCAACAAGATTGCGAATAAATTACAACTTACAAAATCATTTAAATGGAAGAAAATGACAAGGTCAAAATAAAAGCCGAAAAAATACCCCCGTAAATTTAATTAATCTTATCTAAATGCTAATATTAGAGCCCAAGGAATGAAAATGGTTGAAAAAACCAAGCATTAGGACTATGGCCACTTCCTAATTCCACCCCTATTTTACAGCACTGACGACAAAGAATTGGAAGAGGAATTAGATTATGAATTACTATATATAAATTTAAAAAAATATATAATCTGATTGGCGCTTAATATAATTATTAGGGCTAGAAATTTCCATAAGCTATTGAATTTAAGAAGAAGCATCGAAACATGTTTGAAGATCAAAAAAATATTTCTATTGGGCTGTGATGCTGCTGGACGAATGGATGGGAATACAAAGGGTTGGCTGCAGGAGGGACGACCTCCCGCAGCCAAGGCTAACCGACAACTCTCCCGACTCCCGCCTCCTGCGTGTCACTACCCAACCGGTAACGATGCACGCGCAAGAAGCGATCGGTCGGTATTCAGGTGCAATGTCTCCGCAGGGCCACAAGAGATGGCGCTGTTAAAATAGCACATTGCACCTGAAGAGAAATGGAAGATGTCGCTACTTGAAGTTTATGGTAGTCATATCATCAGTCATTTTTGACGAACTTGTGCGAAAATTGAAGAACAACTGCGATGTGACGATCATGTGACGCTTAACGATCTTCAGGAAGAATTTCCTGGCATTTATCAATGTTTCCTTGGTGATATTGTGTTGAAAAAACTTGGTTAAAAGAATTTGTGTGCGAGATGGTTGCCCAGAATGCTCACATTAGAGCACTGTCAAAATCGCGTGACTGCCACTTGTGAATTTTTGGACGTTTTTGCAAAGGAGATAGAAGTTTTTCTGGACTCTATCGTGACGGGGAATAATACATTGATGTATTAATACACACCAGAATCTAAAAGACAATCAAAAAAGAGATGGTGGTCGAAGTACAAAACGCTGGCATACAAAAACTGGTGCCCTAACTACATAAAATTGAAATGGATAATGATAAATATTTTATGATTAAAGATGTCAGCTCTTTTTAATAATAAATAAAAGTGCTTGAGGTTGGTTGATAAATTTGATCAATAGAAGACATTTAATATTTGCTCTCCTTAAACTGCCCTTGCGTAAAGAAAGAGTTGTTCGTCATTAGAGTCTCGCAGTTGGGATCTCTCTCTCTCTCTGTGCTAAGTTGTAAATAATTATCATAGACAGGCCGGCCATTTTATACACTGTTTATGTTGAATTTAACTAAACACAAACATTTTTCTATCTTAAATATATGTTGTAACTTTACTTTCTGGGTAACTTTCGTATATGAATTTAATGTTAGTGATAAAAAAAAGGGAAAAAAAGATAATTAGTTCAATTGGATTAACACTTACCTAATAACAATAACCCTTAACACTTGTTGGTTTGCATCCCTTACGATGATGCTACATAACAAAAAATGAATAATTTTATCTACATAAATCTTCGTTTTAATGTCGATATTATTTTGACCCATTTTCTTTTCATGGTTATCCAATTCTTCTCATCGCTTTCATCCAGATACAGAATTGTATCGAGTCATCAAAATCGTATACGCAATACATTATTACCATAATCCCATGGAGCTTCTGAAATAAATTATGGACAATCGACAAATACCCATCTACTACCATATTCGATGCCATTCTCGTTTTCATCCTCAGATCTAGTCCATTGTGGGCCTATTTGGCATCATGGCATTATACAATTTGTCGAGGAATTTGGGCCATTTTATTCTCCTTCTAGTAATTTAAGTGCGCGCTCTCTTCGCCCGGGGCCGTCCAAGCTCGGCTTGTAAGGACGATAAATAATATGGAAAAAAAACTTGCCCAAAACCCCAACGATGAAATATTAATCACTGGGAAATACTACGGATAGAAAAGAGAAACAGCCAGCGCCCGAATGATAAGGGTGAGTTATAACAATTTTGCAAATATTCGCCCCCTTTGTGTGGGGCCTCGCGAAGTAAATTTACAAAACACGAATCTTTCACGAGGTACGATAACGCGGACCGCCGCAAAGTACTAGAAAATAATAAAATACACCCCTGGCGTAATTCAATTTCGCCCCGAAAAAAAAATCGCCCGTTAAAATCGAATAAATTTTGGGCACCCCTCGAATTATGCACACTTGAGCGATCCAAGTACCAAAGCGATATCGGAACAAATGAGGTACATGATTTTTTTTTAAGGAATGAATCGCCATTCAAAGAGCGATTTTCACGAGCAGTGTTTCCCAAATGTTCGTAGAAGAAATCCATTGGATTGAGTGTTCTTGCATACATCCATTAGATCTTGGAGCTTTTGAGCTTAGATCTTGGAGATCCACTTTTATCTCAGGAGCGCGCAGCGTGAGTGAAGCTTGTATATCAATAAATGAACCCTAACACTGTTGATATTGTCGACCCCTGAAATAACGTCTCAAATAGAATATTTTCAGTATATAAAGGATTTATGTGGTTTTCTATTTTTTATCATGATTCTAAGAAGACCCCATACCAAATGGTTTTCAACCGGATACGGACAAATTTCATTATAATTTTAATGTTTATTTTGTCGTCATCTTTTGATATGTGATATGATGAGTTTTTTTTGTAATATTTAAAGTGTAGAGTTAGACGACAGACATCAGACTGACTGGACGTGCAGAACGTCCACCCTTTTTGCTCCACGCCCTCCATAGGAGGCGGTTTCCGCGGGAAAGACCAGCTTTAGACCATGTGCATCCAAAGGCGCGATGGAGGAGGAAGGATTAAGCTAAATTCAAGGGAGTTACTTCTGCGGGTTCACTACCACCATGAGTCCAACCTCAGTTTGAAGGGAGCTGTAGCAGATGAAGAACTGCAGGAGCTGCTCCTTCCTCATGGTACTCGTATCGGTTCGGTCGTTCTTAGTACCAAGGAGACAAATCGCCGTTCAAACAGCCTAAAACCGTTCTTCCTACTGAAATCGGCTGTTCAACACACTTCATTATGGGTGCGCAGCACTGGGTGACCTGCGCACCCAACTCATGTTAGCTGGGTTACCTAGGCAGCGTTTGATGAGCATACCGACAAGGCTACTTTCGCACACCTCTATTCCACATTATTACCCCAAAGGTTCAACCGTTGCCCACGGGCGTAGGGTTGGCTTGGGTTTTATGGGTGAGCATCGTGGAGTCTAACACTCACCCGGAAGTGTAGGGGTAGCTTTACATTACGATCTTGTCATCGATGTACGTTTGTATTATAAGGCGCAAGACACTCTCTCTATCTCTGTTGCGGTTTTCTACTACTAGGGTTTGGACGCATATATGCGCAACTACCAATCAAAGGATTAAGACAAATATCTATTACAAAACCTGTATTATGAGCAACATCATGGTTATTCTAAAATTTAAAAAAATGCATGAGGCTCAAATGTAAGACTCAGTTAACTCAGTTGAAATTTTGATAATCTTCTTCGTTAACCCTTTGATAAGTATGCACTCAGATGTGGAGTACAGCGCTTTATTTACAATACTGTGCTTGTATTTCTAATAGAATAATAATATTTATTTTAATAGAAAGTGAAGATGACGAAATCATAGAAGATCTGGACAATTTGAATATTTCTTCTGATGATAATTCATTTCTGATTGAAAACCACAGATTTTATTACACATTACATCATGACCTAAACAAGTCCTCGCGCTTTGATAGCCACTCACTTATCTAAATTTTTGGTAGATTTATCATTATTTTTTCTGGGAATTTTACAACCCTTACAGCGTAATTTAATTGTTAATGCAATTTTTATATTCAAAATTTACTTGTGTTGGCCATAAGTTTTTTATTAAAACTACGATTATATCAAATATACCAGAATAGATAGAGTTTAAAAACTATTAATTGTATTTATTAAATGCCTGCGTAAGATATTAATTATAAAGATTTTAAGTCTATCTATAAAAGACAGTTAGATAGAGCCTCAGGATTAAGATCAAAGAGCATGGCACATATTTGAAAGTCAGTCAGGATGAGTACAATTCCAGACTTGAACCCTTCAATAGTGGACACCAGTCCTCAAAATCAATTAATTCCATTAGGGTTGTTATATTATCAAGTAGATTTTAAATGTATTTATATACCAGGTAGTGCTTAAATTTTTACGGAGAATTTCATCCATGTGGAAGTTCCATGTAAATAAATTTGTATCTAGACATTTTCCATTATTTTCCAATATAATTTCGCTCGAAATGACAGACATGATTTTAACTAAATTGGAGACATTTTCCAGACAATAA
The DNA here is from genome assembly GCA_008973525.1 of Stenopsyche tienmushanensis. Lineage (NCBI taxonomy): Eukaryota > Metazoa > Arthropoda > Insecta > Trichoptera > Stenopsychidae > Stenopsyche > Stenopsyche tienmushanensis. Next base: position 16,786 of record WACJ01000097.1, read on the forward strand.
TTTAAAAATTCCTATAACCGTATTTGTTTGAATTCTCTATGGAACAATTTTATGGCAATGTTTCAACATAATTTTTGAAATTCTTTCTAACTATTCGCTTTGATGAAATCAAAAATATTATATATTTCCCGGTAAAAAGTATGTGCTCATGTCAATCAATTTGTAACCGGAGTCAATCTTGAATTTATATATGTTAAATTATTTAAAAGAATTTTTGCTTTGAAGACGAGAAGCTTTTTGTACATACAAAGTCGGTCAAAGCATTCTTATTTTTTTCCTCGTGTTATTTGATTTTATCTATTTTAGAATCAAAACACATGCAAATTTAACTTATTGCGTCAATTAATGATAGATAACTTAACAGGTATTTTAACTTCAGTCGATGAAATCGATTACTATGAGAAAATATGATAAAAAAGCCCCCTAACGTATGTGTATTATAAGGTTATTGAATAGGGACGTTCAAAGTTTGTTACTTTATAGCGGCCATGTTATTAAAGCGATATCTATAAAATTTATTATAAATTATTTAAAAATATATGGCTTATTATCATGGAAAATTATAGTATTGAATAATGTGTATAAGTTATCAGATTATATTTTCAAAATCAGTGCTCCATTCGAGAAACGTTTCGCCAAAAAATAATATACAGCGACGATTTGATTTACAAAACAGTTTTATTTTAATCATGAATTAAAATAAATTTTCCATTTATATAATTCAACAGACCAAGTGTTGCCAAATTATTATATTATAATCACTCAATAAATTCGTAGGATTTATTTTCTATTTAATCTGTTTTCTTCTTAATTGGGGGTCGTTTTTTTTGCAATTCAAGCTTATAGCCTTATATGGAAAATAAACGCAGTTGTGAAGATCTCATAACTGGGAACCGAGTTTTAGACTAGGCGCCCACGTTACACTGGTGTCAGAAGTGCGATCTACGGTTGAACGTCAGGAATGCTGAATGATGGACTCGTCAATGGAACGAAGGAGAAAGTCGCGTCAACATCGAGGCAATCAATAAAATTGAGGATCTTTTGGTATAAATGGGAGATACAAGTGTTTTTATTTACAATTGAGGTTTTTCGCAATTTCATCCAAAAAAGAATAGTCATGCATCTAAATAAATGATTTGAATGAAGAATGAAAGTTTATTATATTATAGTATTCACTTCAACCTTTTTTTGTGCGGTTCCTATGGCTTACATAGAAAAAGTGAAGTTGCGTGGATTTCCATGGATTTTAAAAACCGCATAACTTTGAAACAGCTACATAAAATATATCCAAAATCGCATAAAAAAAGTTAATAAAAAAACAGGGATACGGCAATTAAAAAATAACATTTTTGGTGACATTTAAAGGACGTCTTTCAAACTGTGTTGAAAAAAGTAGTTTTGAAAAAAACGCGTTAAAATATTGCATTATGGTCAAGTTGCCGCGTCACTCAAAAAGCTATAGTTCCGTTAGTAGTTGGAATTTTGGAAATTCATTTGGAGAATAAATTTATAAAAGTCAAAACTTTGGAAAAATGAAAAAGAAAACGATTTTTTTTTTCAAAAATCTAAACCAGAATAAAGGGCGTGGTCATAATTCAGAGATAGCAGATGCAATATGATTTACACAGTCCCAATAATTTTGTTCCAAATTTCGGTTGGTGTTGATGATTTATTTCCTATTTTATCCAAAATATCTCAATACGTGCTCTTTATGAAAATAAAAAAAAGATTTGACTGCTTTAAAGAAACCGCATAACTTCAAAATCGCACAAAAAAGATTTGAGTGTATTATAAGAGATTAATGCTATTAATTTAAAATTCCAAAGAGTTTTACAAATCTCTTCAAAAGTATCAACCATATAAGACCTAATAAATATACCAAATCATACATTCCATCAATAATAAATACAATCATATTCAGCTCAATAGTGAGTCCATTTTGGGACAGCGAGTAGCCATCAGAAGGTAAGGACCTTCTAAGATCATATTTTTTACTATAGTAGCTATTAAAAATTTGTGTTAAAATTTTATTTTTAAATATTAAAAAAAAAATAAACCAAAATTTTTTTTTTAAGCTGTCACCAATTTGCGAAAATATTTTTTTCTTTGAGTAGGGATTATAACGACATTTTTATTAATTAAGAACAATTTTTTAAATTAATTTTAAATGATTATAAGTGTTGAAATCGTGTCAACCAGGACATGCCCTTTTTAATTCCCTTATATTTTACAAATCAATAACAATTTTAATTATTTTTTGTATATCTTGAAAATGTCAATAAATTGGTTAGAGCCTTTAATTAAGATGTATTTAATTATAAAGTTTAACTCCTGATTCTTTATGCTAATCTCAAAGGATCCAAGATTTATCCTTCGATCAAAATTGTATGTATGTCATACTACCAAAATAGGCAAAAACAGAGATTTAATCATTTGGAAAAGCTTACATATCTTCGCTTTAGGATTATACTTTGCATTTCATATTCAAAAAGCTTAGTGTGTTTTCTCGCTCGACTAAGAGACACTTCAGGTCGTGAACTCTAAATTTTAGATCCCGTATCCCATTCCCTTTAATTACATGTCTGCCGGGTTAGACCTTTGGTCCATGCATCCATAGAGATCTGCTCTCCCCGAGGACGTTGGAGAGTTGTTCGGTCTTTCGTGGTGTGAACGGCTCGACTTTGTGGAAATTGCAGCACCACACCCTCTACATTTTAATAAGTTAGGTTATAAGAAAAATTAATTATAGAAAATAATGGCTCGGAAAAATCGGGACATAAAACGAACGTCTCATATTTGGTGCGCTGATGTTATTATTTTCAAAGGCTGCGGAGGAAATGCTTCTCGGCTTTCTAAGCAGGAAGACCGAGTATTTCCCGGGGGACTAATATTCTGCAATATAATCCGGTTACCTTCAACGCAGACCTTTCTCGTGCAGGATAGTGCTCTTAAAAACCAATTTATTTCGCAAGATGGTCTAAGAGGCGCAATTTTAATAAATGGGTATTTTCATTCTCTCCCGCGGAAAACTGTTGAAAGTTTTAAAATAAACAGAAAGCTCTTCAAATGCTAAGCGTCAACAACTTTAGGTTCGAGCTAATGCAAATATCAGATTTAGTCCGTAGCTATTCTGAGAGGAAATATAATTTTAAAATGCATTATTTAAGTAAATATACGTATATAAAAGTATTCGATGGATGGATGATCCATATTAAATTTAATGCTTTCAGAGACTTGTGTAACCATTCAGTATTTGTAATGGCTATGTCTTTTGAAAGTATAAAATAAATCATTTAGATATAAGCTGTAGTCTTCGTCTTTTGCTTTTTATGCTGATCACCATCCACCATGCGGCGTCTCCTCTCTGATCAAATAACAGATAGGCCAAAAAACTAAATAGATAAAATCGTGTCGCATGACTGTTACAAAATATTATTACTGCTATTTGAGAAATTCAATTAGATCTTAGACCATGAGAAAGCATTCGATGCAGTATCAGAACACTGCATTCAAAATTAAAGAAAGCTAATAAATGTGTGCATACTCTTTGATTTAATCGAAAGGAAGATTTTGCAAAACATTTTCGGTCCTTTACGGAATGAAACCCCCAAGCTTCAAAGCCATGAGGTCATGGACATTTACGGGGACGAATCAAATAACAAGCTTCATCCAAATTTGTCATCTGCATTGGGGAGATCATGTAGCGCAGATGCCGACTCACAGAGATTCTTGTGCGATATTAGATTCGGGAACGAGTGCCTATAGACTTGTCAGAAGATATCGTCTACGCTGGGATAGATCATATCTTCTATTGAGCCGTGATGTTGCTGGACAAATGGATGGGAATAGACGGGCGTTGAATCGAAAGACAGAGAGAGAGAGAGAGAGATTTGGCTGCAGGAGGGACGAATTCCCGCAGCCAAGGCTAACCAACCACTCTTCCGGCTACCGCCTCCTGCGCGTCACTCCCCAACTGGCAACGGTGCATGCGCAAGAAGCAAACGGTCGGTATGCAAGTGCAATGTTTCCGTAGGGCCACAAGAGATGGCACTGTTAAAAATAACACATTGCGCCCGAAGAAGGACGGAAGATGTCGCTGTTAATCTGGAGAATTAAATCTGCTCAGACTAACAGCGCTGTTGGGTGAGGATGTTAAATCCCTCATGATATACATGTGTACGTATTATATACTTGAATGACGTTAATTTTAGTTGCAAAATATGAATGTTTAAGTGTTTACACATGAAAAAGTTGGGCTTGACCTGAAAAAAATATTCCAATTTCCTTTTAAAGAAATTTTCATATAAATTGACTAAACTCGGCTACCTATGTCACTGGATACCTTAAATTAAAAATTAAATTGCTAAATTGCTGCGGATGTAATAGTAGGGATATCGGATACGAGTATAAAAGAGGTGTATTTGGGTGAGAGCTCATGAAATACCGGTAGAGGATAACTGGGTCTCGAATTTCACCTAAGAAGCTTACGTTACAATGGTGTCAGAAGTGGAATCTATGACTAAACGTCGGAAATGCTGAACAGAAAGATTGTCGCTATGGAGTGAATCTTGTCTTCATCGAGGAAATCAATATATCAGCTTTTGGTATAAATAGAAGAAGTTGCAGGTATTGTAGCGATCAATATATTAAAGTTTTTACTTAACGATAAAGTAGTTTAGTTTTTTGTTCCTTCGTACGGTATAATAGGTCAATTACATGGCAGGGTTTTCTAGCTTATATGATCAAGATTGTGAATATCACAATGGAAGTTATCTGCTTTCTACAATGTAAATCAGTACTTTTTCGTGACAGTTATCCATAGTTTGTTAAAAAATATTAAAAACCAAAGTTTTATGCGACATGAATGAAATTAAACTTTCATGCGAGCTTTTATATATTCGAGCAGAGCCGTTACTCAAGCACAGCTTGCCGAGCTTTTAAAACTTTCTCTATAGTGTTTTTTTTCATTATATTTTTAAACAGAATATGCATAGTAAATAATTCCTCTCCCTGTGAGAGCTAAATAAATGGAGCGTGAAACTGTTTTGTTCCAAAGTTCAAACTTGGAGAACACATCCGCGAGGGAAAAAAGTGGCAAGAAAAAGAAACTGCACCAGCAGCAGTATTCATCTAAACTTCACCGACTTGTCTTGTCGGTGGAATGTGTTTTCTGGCCACTCCAATAATATCTCCCTCCGAGAAATTCCAAAGCGCCCCGCGGGAATATTTAATCCCATCCCCCACCAACGACCCGTGTCTCCCGGAATGTTTCCCGCCTTATATAAACAACGGCATACGTCTTGTCAGATAATGTGTCTTTGGAAAAATGATACACTATTTTTCGAGCATATAAATGTGACAGTGTCTCCCCAGCACCCCACGGGAGAACCCAGATAAAAATGTAGAATGGCACGTCCAAGTTCTGAGATTTATGATCTTCGCCAAGCCATAACAGCCGTGTCAATCTACCATATGTGGCCAACATCTGCTCTGCGCCGGCTTTGATTTAGCGCAATATAAAATTCAGCATCTGGACCACGGGACATGACAATGCAGGACAAACAGTAGCTACAACTTTTTTTTATCTCTCCTTGAATAGAAAATTTACTAGGTTTTCCATCGTAAACATCTGCCCTAAAACGACGAAGCTTTATTCTTGTATAGGAGATTTGATGTCGTACCATTTTTCATAACAGAATGGTCACCTCACTTAAGCAGATCTGTTGCTGTCATCCTTTTCATATATAAAAAAATCGAAAATGCCTCACTATAGTCCATATTTCATCCATATAAAAATAATATACAGCACATGTGATTGAGCCAATTTTGATGTTACGAGGGGGATTCAAATGCAACCCGGAATTTTGATGGACAAATTTTTTAGTGATATATAAAATACAAATAGATTCCAAAAAAAATATCGGACACCAAACTTATTGATCTTGTCACTTAAAAAAGAAGGCGAAAATTTGCATGTTTTGTTGCGCAACGCGTAAGTATTCATTTTTTCGTAAACGAAGACGTGAAATCAAGTGAAATTTTGATAAATTTAAGGCACGATTAATAACGCGTTACGCAACAGAGAATGCTACTTCTTGGCAGTAAAGAATCCATTTTCGTATAATACCATCGATGTGACCGATAAAACTTGGTAAATACCCGATTTCCCGACAAATTATTTATTTCCGTCACTGCAGATGAATACTTATATACTAATATAATACTTTGATGTGTTTAATAATTACGGAGGAATATAAAAATTCTAAACGCCGTATCTATTATATTTCATATCGATATTTCCTTTTTTAGAGTCGAGGTGTAGTAAATACATCACCGGTAGGGAAAGGTTAATATAACAATTTGAATAACATATATGTACTGTATATATGTATACATTGATTAGACAGTTACTGCCCCTGGGCGTCGCCTAAGTTCGGCAATAAGTAGTTACGCCACTGTTTCCGAGCGTCCAGATTTCGGCGTGAATGTCTCGATTTAGTAGCCTTCAACGTGCTGGTGAGATGTACGATTTATGTTAGATAAAAATTTCAATCCCAATTTTTTCGGGATTACGTTTACTAATTCCGGGATCCATGAGCGCCTAAAACTGTCTGGGATCCCGGGATTGGATTCCCTATCAATAAACTTCCAATGGAATAAATGTATTTCTAATTAAAGGAACTATGTAAAAAATAAGATATTTTATATATGACGAAAAGTAGAAATAGATATTATGTTGTACAATTGTTGCAGGGAAAAAAATTAGATATTAAAATATATTCTATCATATTCAAGCTATTTTATTCTGCATGCTGTGAGACTGATGATCATGACCCACTTAAGTATGAACAAGGCCAGTTAGAGAATGTCAGAAAGAACATATCTTTTTACTGCTGAGGTTCTCGCCTTATTCTCTTATTTATCGGTATTTCTTAGCTAAATGATTTCGCCGTGTGTTGTGTAATATATAATAAAATAGGCGCGCTATTGATTTACTTGTTGTTTTATGTTACGTATAGGTAAAGTAGACGCGGCGCGGTGTATGAGCATAGCGTGTTTACGATTTAAGAGACGGAGATATTACAAACGATTCTCCTTCTCTTTCCAACTAAGTGCTCAATTAATTAAATAAATTATTGAGTTAATTTTAAATTGAAATGAACATCTACACAAATTCACTTTTATCTCAGGACCGCGCAGCGTTAGTCAAGCTTGTATATTAATAAATAAGCCTTAACACTGTTGATAGCATACAATATTCGTTCATTTCTTCATGTAAACACGCTTTTCGCAATATTTGAGAATATTTAGACGTGTAGGGGTATCTTTATAGCATGATCCTGCCATCGATGTACAAATATATGATGAAATGCAAGACATTTCTGCAAAATATTTTCAGATTTTTTATTTATTTATTTCATTCAGAAAGTCATAAAAAAATTTAGCAGTCTATTTAATACATTAGCACAACTATCATGAGACTTTTAAATTGACTGGAAAGTCTTTTCTGCATTAGCGCGTTTCAACCCCTTGGTTCATGAAACTACTCCAACTCGTCGCATGGGTAATTCTTCGTGGCTTAGTGGATAGTCTGTGCTTGACAAGTACGTACTGACGCAGCATCTTCTCCAGCTCCAGAATATTTTTCTCCGTTATTCTGAGAATTCAATTACCGCTCCCGAGAGAAAGAAAGAAAAAGGAGAGCGGTATTGTGGAGGAAGCTCTCGCTTTAAGAAATGAGGGCGAAGTAAACAAATCAAAAGACACCCCCCACGCTGGGGAGAATTAGGAATGATACTATTTGATTATTAAATCAACACCCCTTTGCCGACGGGGATGAAAATGTCACTAAGATAACTATTTAAATGAATCTGTTTCTCGGAAAAATCTCGCTTAAAATAAACACGAACCATTAGTCTCACATTCAATATTGATTATTATGCTGAAACAATGACGTCGGAGAAAAATGAATTCAAACTTTATCGAGAACGTGCGAATATTATCATACTTTGTGGGATACAATTGTAGAGTCAGTATTTCAACACTCTTTGTTCTCCTCTCGAGCTACATTAAACAAAAATTCACTTTGCGAATAATTTGCATACTTTCTTTTTGATAATCATTGTGCCATAAAACTCTCAACAAAACAACGAAATTAAATTGGAAGTAATTCATTAAAATATTTATACTTAAATATTGAATTTTAAGCATTAACTAAGAATCTTTCGTGTTAAAAAAAAATCATATGACTATTTGGTAACGATTATTTGTATTTTTAAAATACTGCTAAGGCATAAAATTCAGTTAAATATTTATTATATTAGAGAAAATAAGGTCAACCGATAGTCTTGACAGCGGAAAGATGCATTCTTCCTGCCAGCTCCTCAGTAATCTCGCAGCTGGAGTCTCGCGTTGACGAGCCTCCGACAATATCTATCCCGAAAAATTTATTAGCTACTTCAATAATATCAGGTAAATCGTCGTACACATCAATGATCTTCAGAAAACATTGTGGTAACACAAAAAGTAGTAACCATGAAGAATTATTTGGCGCCATTAACTCCAAATATCGGCAAACCGAAAGCCAGCCGAAGAAAATTATTTAATGAAGACACTAACTCTGTCTTGCTCTATGGTGTACTGGTCTGGGCAGATGGGTTCGCTGGGTGTTAGACTTCACGATGCCCACCCATAAAACCTCAGGAGGAGAGCCAACCCTACGTCTGTGGGTAACGGTTAAACCCCTGGGATAATGATGTGGAGTCGTCGGAGGGTTTGCTCATCAAACGCTGCTTGGGTAGCCCAGCTAACATGAGTTGGGTAAGCAGGTCACCTTTTGCTGCGTATCCGTAAAGGGGTAGTTGGTGGAGACTGTGTCAAAGGCTCACCACTATCCTCAACAGCCTAGACACTAGGCAAATTGGGGAGAACGGTTTTAGGCTGTTCGAACGGCGACTCGTATCCATGGCTAGGTACTACGAAAGACCGAACCGATATGAGTACCATGGGGAAGGGGTAGTCCCTGCAGTTCTTCGTCTGCTGCAGCCCCATTCAAACTGAGGTTGGATTCGTGGTGGCAGTGAACCCGTGGAAGTAAATTCCTTGAATTTAGCTTAAACTTAGTCCTTCCTCCTCCATTGCACCTTCGGGTGCACATGGTCTTAAGCTGGTCTTCTCGCGGAAACCTCGCCTTCTCTGGAGGTCGTGGAGTAAAAGGGGAGGGCGCCTGGAAGATCCGTACGTAGCATTTCTCGTGGAGCTAAAGAATCAGTGGAAGATACTCTTAGTGTGGTTAGTCCGGGGTAATCCGGAACAGACTATACAGCAGCGCAGGAAATGGGTTCGACTTATAATGAACCCCCAATTTTGCTTAACCCACGATAACAATTTTTTTTGCGGTAATTGTTAGATCTAAACCCATATCCATCGCAAATACGCGACTGTACTCTTCAAAGGGTCATTAAGCAATCATTGAAATTGTTCATACTTGAGCTAAAATATTTTTTCACATCACATTCAAATAAATAATGCAACATTGAAATAGTAGTTTCAAAACTATTTTTGTGGAGAAAATAAATATCAACCCTTTGATGAGTATCACGCACTCAAGGGGTCTAGAGAGAGTATTCTCGCACATGTGGCGTGCAGCACTCCACTGTGCTTTATTTTCAATGCCATGCTTTTATTTCTAATACAATAAGTACCAAAACTTATCCTATTTGAGACACTATTATGGGTTCCAAATGTTTCAATTTCAAGCTTGACGAAATGTATTCCTATGTCACCAATATTGAAGACACACATATAAAGCTGTATTTTGTCTTTTCCAAAACATTTGCGTTTATATCGGTAGTGCCAAAAGTACGTGCCGTTTTTGCATTTCTGTTGTTTTGTCTGTGTCTCTGAAGAAATAAAGTTATAAAAAAAATAAGGGGGGTGATTTTGAGATGTTTTTTTTGCTATATGCTTTGAAATAGTTATTGTTTAGTTTATTCCGATTGGTTTTACCATCTAGACGTGTACATTTTTTTCAGATACGTGCAGAAAGTGGTTTGCCAAATTTCGATCGATTTTTTTTCTTTGCTCTTTGACTGTAATTAAAAACGTTTATTAAGAAATAAAAGTCAAATTTAAAGATACAATGCCATTTATTAAAGCATTGTAAGTGCTTTCTATGGAGAAAAAGCTCAAGCCCGGAAGCTCTCTCGACCAACCCCTTTGAATTTTCAACAACCGCGAGGGGCGTTCTTTTGATATACCAACAAATAAATGCCGCTTCAAATTCGCAAGCCAAGGAATTCCTCCCTGTGTTTACTCAAGTAATTTACAACTCAATGCTGTTTACAAAAGAACTTTGTTCGTACTGGAAGGGGTGTAATCCACACCTTGGAACAGTCGATTACTCGCACATATCATCGGAGAAAGTTGTCTCAGCTTGAAGGCTGTACATCCGCCGAGGGTGAGCTGATAATAGTACTGGCTAATGAAATGTGACATTCGGTCCCAATCGGAGAAATAACAACCCCAACCCCCAAATCCAGGGCTAGAAGATGGAGATAGAGGTAATCGCGCGAATACCGCCTATCTTGCTCCTGGGCACGAATACATCACCAAAAAACCACCGAGATTAATCGAGACTAATAGGAAAGTCTATTACAACATCCACTTCAATAAATTAGAAACTCCATTAACTCCCCGACGCAATGAAAAGAATGCCCCCCAATTTCTCGGATCCGGCGGATATTTTGAAATATTCGCCATGCAATAAAAATACGTAAGGGTCGATCCGGAAGAAATTGAAGCAGTTAATAACAGATCGCTGCGTATCGGAATACGATTCCCCGAAAATGCTTATAAGGTCCGCATAATGATATCCAATTTTCGTACCAATTGTATTTCAAAAGCTATGAAGGGTGAATATCGAGTCCATGTTGAAATTGTAGATTTAAAAGCCCATAGTTCCGGCACACTTTGCAATCAGGGTGTAATTGGATAAATTAAAAATGTCCGATTGCTTTGAAGAAATATAAGTTTCATAACGTCGATTCCAATAGATAGACCGATAAGTTTATTTTTGTAAAATTTCCATATATTTTCAACTTTTTACAGCCGTTTGTAATTTTTTTTAGTCCTGTTTTTGGCAAAAAATCTTTTAAAAATGATACCGATCGCTTCTTATGCGCGCACAGTCGTTTATTTGGCGGTGATGCGCAAGAGACGGAAATCGTGAAGGGTTGTCGGATAGCCTTGGCTACGGGAGGACGTCCTTCCTGCAGCCAGGTCTTTCTCGCGCGATTAATAAAGAAGTTATTTAAGATGAGAGACTTTCTGTTCGACGCTCGTTCACCTTCATATCATCCGTCCGGCTATAAAACCGAAATCAAAACGAACCCGCGTGCGATTAAATCTCTTATCCGTCCAATCATTACCTACGCCTCTCCTGTCTGGGGTTACCCACAGAATCCCATATTTCAAACCACCCAGAACATTCGCATAGGTTTTGGGGCTCCTTGGTACGTTAGAAATTCCCAGCTCCATTTTTGAAGCCGATATCCTTTTCTTAATTGACCATATAGTCCAACTCTCCACAAACTTATTCAATTCCCTTTTCAAAATTACAAGCCCCATAATCAAACCACTCTCTTTTTACTCGAGCAGCTGGATATTGAGACCAAAATCTTAGAATTAATTTTATATTAAATTCGTATTGTAAAATTGTATATATTGTATTTTTGTATTTGTATCTATACTCTTGTTATTATTTGTTTATGGTAAAATATAAAAATAAAATAAAAATAATAATAAAAAGAGGAAAAAAATAATGAAAAAGTGAGAAACAAAAAGATGTGTTATTACAACACCCCACTATTCAATGTAAATAACAATAAACTGTTTGCCACACTAGGCTCAGTAAGCTACTCAAGAAGGCATTGGTCAAGGACCAGGAACTTCAGAAAAACATCAAGATCCAGTACCGCAGGACGCAGCCCGGGGACTTTTCCCCGTAAGCGCCCTCGCTTTACCACGTTATCGTACATTGGTGTCAGAAGTGGGATAATGTTTTTTCACTTTCTATCTTTCCCTGATCGAATAATTATTCAAATATAATGATTCCATACTAAGACAAGAACTGTTCTAATGCAATTAGCGTCGATTCCTGTTATTCCTATTAAATTATTAACAAAAAATATGTGTTTCCTGAACCGTGACTCGATGCAAACAGGCCATAAAGGAGAGTCAAAATTTTAATTACTCTCCGATTCCCCAGTTTATTTATCTTTTTGTTATCATGAAATATGTGGAATAAGTGAATATGAAATTGAAAACATTGCGTTGTATTTTTTGCCATCGTTATGTGACACAATACTATTTTAACGGTCTCAGTCCAACCAATATCAAAGTCGAGCTAGACGTTACTCTGGAAGAGTCTGCTCCGAGTCTGGTAGGGTTTAAACGAGGCCGTACAAGCTGTCAAGACGAACATCGCAGTGGTTGATCAAATGAGGTGACAACGCCAAAAAAGGTGTTAAAAACCCATAAAATGGCATTAAATACAAAGCAGACTTCGTAAACATTTTAAAATTTGCCGTACATTGCATATTGATTGAAATTTTGGACATGAGAAAGCCGTGCGCAAGATGGGCGCCGCGTTTGCTCACAACGAAACAAAAACAGTGCCGTGAAGACGAATAGAGCCGAGTTTTAGCGTCGATTCATAAACATGGATGAAACATGGGTCCATTACTTTACACCTGAGACAGAGGAACACCTGGGACTCAATGGGGAGAATCATTAAGGGGAGAATACTTTTGGGACTACTCTCGTAAATCTTCACATTTATGTTCCAAAATCATATTTTTAGTCAATGTCCATTATATGAATTATGTCCAAATCATTTTGCTGTGATTGTTTCATCTTGTTTTAATTCTTCGTTTTCAACATCACTTAATACACAAAAATATATTTTATTATGAATACAATGGAATCTGTCCGTTAAGCAGGATCCAACGAAGACTTCACTTTTGGGTTTATCTTCCCAATAAAAAATGAGAACTTATGCATCAACCTGATGAGTAGAATAATTTAATTTCCTATCCAAATTATTAATTTTGTACGAAAGTCGTGCAAAAATTTCGCTTAAATTTACGCCTTAATTTATAAATTTTGAACGTTTCTCAAATTAAATATCCCTTAAGCACCGGTACTTTGTATGTTTATTAAAATAAATAATGTGTAATTTAATTTAATTTTTGCTCCAACCCTAGAGGGAATTAAACCTAAGCCGCAGGAGCTCCGGTTGTTTAGTATCTTATTCATTGCACCACAGACTACAGGGTCTCAGGGCTTATGCCTTTTAACCCTTTGACGGCCTCTCTTATAAAACACGAAACGGTCTTTGGGGATACAATTTACTCTTCTTTATGGTATCACCAATTATTTTGCAACATCTTAAGCGTCTTGTAGCCAGAAAAGCTTTCGAGAAGGCTTTGTGGAGGTTACTATCTTCGTCACTGCGACGTAGCATAAACGAATGAAACATAAGCAACAAAAAATAAATATTTTACAGCGAAGATAGCACGTAATATAATTCCTAACTAAAGAAGAATAATAGGGCATATCGCAAGCTTCCTGCAAAAATATTTTGGAGAATCCACCAAAGCAACTGTTATGAATTTCACTCCATTCTATCAGAATATCTAAAGCAGCGAACTAGAGTATAAAATTGATCAGAATTGATTTACAATTCTTCAACAAGATAGAAGCACTCCAACTGCGAGACTCTCAGATGACGGTGCCGGTTTTTTATAGCATAGTGCAAGACCATCTCAGTCAATTATCCTCTTGAAGGCGTTGTGCTTAAAATCCCCTCTTTATTGTTTTATATTCAATTAAACATACGTTCATCAATTTATAAAAATAATTTTAAAAAATACTTAATTTAACCGCAAGCGGGATTTTCAACAAAACACTCGACACAAATGGAAATAAGCGACCACAAAATTCATACAATATAATGTAATTATATTTTCAATGACGTGGTCTCAATTAGTTTTGGAGCCATTAAGGAATTTCTATTTTTTCCTCTTCAGTCGAATTTACTCAGCTATGGTCTGCAAAAATATGGCCACGTCTAAAAGGCAATTTCATTAAACCAATAGAGCTTTAGGGATCAATCGTTTCTATTTCTCCAGAACTCCCACACTTATTATTTCTGAGTCAACGGGAGTAATGAAAAGTAAACATTTCCGTATAGAAATAGTTTTTTTTTCACACACGCTCGCCACCGAATTGAGATATGCTCTGAACAGATCCAATAAATTTAATGCTCATTCGGTTTTATACTCACTCTATTGGGATAGTTTATCTGGAGGAAATAAAATTTTCTTTTTATGGACGCCAACCCTCATTTATGCGCAAAATGGTTAACGTGGCCATTTGTTGAAGATTCATCAATTTACCTCTATCCAATAGTTATAATTAAAGCCTATACATTTTTATAACCAAACGGAGCCAATCAAAAAATAAAGTCTAAAAAATATTACTCAGAGTAAAAAATATTGGCCATTACTATTGTAAAAAGCAATACTTTTTCAGTTGAATAAGTTTGAATCACTTTCTGATTTGCAATTAACACAGTATTAATTTTCTTGATTTAAATAATTTAGTTCAACGATCGACCGATAACCATGGCTGTGAGAAGATGTATTCTTCCCGCCGACTCGCTTGTAATCTCGTAGCTGCGTCATTTCAATACTATGCATGATTAACGCGAGCAAAATTTTCTCCCCACTAGACTATTTAATTCCCTCCTGATATTCGGTTTGCATGCAATTGGTGTCCACTTAGAGCAGGGATGGCCAAATTCTTGACCGCTACGGGTTATCTGTTATTTTAAATTATAATCAGCGATCTACCAACATCGTACGAGTGAAATTATCATTCGAAAATAAGTAATTTGAAGACAAAAATATGTTTAAATTAAAAATAAACATAAATAATACTAATGCAAGTTCAATATCAAGTAATTTTGATAAGTGAAAATTATCATTTCTTCTCACAAATTAATTATTATGGGCATCAGATATGGGTACATAACAAACAGGGCAGTGTCTTTCTTCGCTTTTTTGGTCCCTCTAGAAACGCTATGCGGAGACCTTCCAGGCGCCAACTCCTTTCACTTCGGGCTCTCTAAAAGGAGGCAAGGTTCCCGCAGGAAGACCAATTTAAGAATACGTGCTTACAAAGGTGCGTTGTAGGAAGAAAGTTCACCTTTTGCATGGAGTCCTCCTGCTCTTTCGGTAATCAGCAGTTTATCTAACTGCGCATCCAACTAATTTCAGCTGGGCTACCCCAGTAGCCTATCTCTACTCTACATCATTTCACTAGGGGTTGGTTGGGCGTATGATTGCCTCGCATGGGATTTCTTGAGTGGGCTTCATAGAGTGAAATACCCACCCGGTACGCGGTCGACGACTGATTCAGAAGAACCTATGACTTAGATGAAAACAGAGTGAAAAATAATCCGGGGTTGGATATATGACCCGATGCTGAAAGCTATCTAATCCAATCCTATCCATTAGTTTGGATTTTTGACATGATATGATAGTGTAGCGTGGGCGATTTATCATTCTCATGTAGTAGCGACATTTTCATTTCTCTTCAGGTGCAATGTGTTGTTTTAACAGCGCCATCTCTAGTGGCCCTGCGGAGATATTGCACCTTCTTACCGACCGATCGCTTCTTGCGCGTGCATCGTTACCGATTGGGTAGTGACGCGCAGGAAGCGGGAGTCGGGAGAGTCGTCGGTTGGCTTTGGCTGCGGGAGGTTGTCTCTCCTGCGATCCGAGTCTTTCCATTCGACCCGACATTCCCGGGGACTCTGCCCCCGAGAGCGCCCCCGCCGTAAACGTTACAATAGCATTTAGTAGTGAACTGTGAATTTTGACGAAAGGTAGTTGTCTTCTTTCCACTATCCTATTCCTATGTTTGTTAAAAGAACTCATTGGCGTCTCATTTTGAGTCTAGTCTCTCTCTAAGACTTTTAAATAAAAATCCGGAAACAAAACAACTTTTGTTTGCTTTAAGTTTCTTTTTTCTAATTGTCTATGCCCAAACGTGCAACGTTTTTGTCAATCTGATTATCCCGGCACAGGTGAGATCTTTTGTTGGGTGATAACAGAAAATATTGGTATACCACATCAAAATTGAGATATGATGCTCACACTAGCTGTGATGCTCACATTAGCTGTGATGCTCAAATTAGCCGTGGTGGTCACATTAGCTATGATGCTCACATTAGCTTTGATGATCACATTAACTATGACGCCCACATAGTCAATAATGCCAACAACATTAGTGCTACTATTATTAATTAATAATTTAATATTCATCCATAATGCATTTAGATTCATCAATACCAAAGTTTGAAAATAAATCGATATCGGACAATATATTGCCAAAAAGCAAATGAAAGTACATAGTAGAGCTTTTGAACATATTTCGAAAGCTTCTGATAGTATTCCAAGTAAAAATATAATGGCTCCCGTTGTACGATACCTACAAATATGAATAATAAAAAACGATGCATTGACCTGTTGTGTTTGCCCTATTGTCTCGGCGCATTTGAATAAAATATAGGTCCATTACCTGGAGAAGGTTTACGCCATGAAAAATAGCAGGTACAAAAGCTAAAAATGACAATATGGGACCATTAAGCTTACGGACTTGAGACTAGGGAGGGCAGTAGGAGGCAACTTTACGAGTATCGAGAGGCCTCCCTCACCAGTGTCACGCTTCTTTACGACGAACCATAACGACTACGTGCCCCCGACCCGTAAAATGAATAATGAAACAGGTCTAAACTTATTCGGTCGCCGACCTTGTTTTCGAGCGGAGGACTTTTTTCGTTAAAAAAAGCTAGTTGTCCCTCGCCGAGAATCGGATCCGGGATGTCCCGTTTTAAAAGCGTATAAATTTCCCATGGACTTAAAAACACCCTTCGATCTATTTGTCGAACGCAAATACGACGTATGTGGAGGCAGTGAATAGAGATTCGAGGAGTACTGACGTCAATTCCTACATATAGATAATATGGCACCTATAGAGCTGCAATGTTGCTAAATGAAGAAATTTCAGGGATCAAATTAAAATAATTAAATTTTAGGATAATTAAATGGAGGTCGCAACGATCTATGCATTGGAAGAATTTACTGTGACTAAACAAAATGGCCGATAAATGCGTATGAGATCCCTCTACATGCTAGATGCACCAACAACAAAAAAATCCAGACCTCAAGGGCCTTTGTTACTTTACTTTCTATGAGTATATAACCCTTGTATTAAGCAGCATTTTATCTTTTATTTTCCATGATCAAGTGCTGATGAAAATGCGACGTCTTGGCTTAGATCTTTATTTAAATCTGAAAAAAAACTGCAGTTACGCGACTAAAAAAACCCGCGCGAAGAACATGTTTTACCGCGGCCAAGACTATTGGACGACGCTGATTGATATGAAATAAATTAAAATATTAAATAAAAGCAATTTGAAGCATGCACTTGTCAAAGTACGTCCTTTCTTGGATGAAAGATTCTTTCTCCGTTCCAATTTAAATATTTTGAAGATTCTATCAACTAAGGCATTTAAGTTATGTCATAAAGGCACAACATGCATCCCTCGCGAAAGATTAGCGGTTAAGTTATTAAACGGGGATTTATAGCACTTTCTGTCTTTGTTGGAGTGCGCGACCATCTCTGCATTGGAAGAATTTACTATGACTGAACCAAATGGCCGATAAACACGCGGTACCAATTAAACCTACGCTTAAGATGCCTCCTACATGTCAAGTTTGCGAACTTTGAAAGAAAAAAAAAAACCTCGGCTTCAGGAGCCCTTGTAACCTAAGTAAAGAAAAAATCCAGTGGTGTCAGGTTTGGAGACCATGCGAGCCATGGAATAGGGCTCGTCTATGCTATATGCTACGCTATTAACTTAAATTAACTACAGTTGAAATATAAAAAAGGGGTCGTGTGTGCATACGAAGCAGAGGTAGCAGATTTGAACAAATTTTGTACAAAAATTTAATAAAAACAACTTAAACAAAAAAAAAAATCTTAACCCTGACTTGAGCAAACTGGTAACTCTTCAAACTTAACGATTTATTGAATTATTTGTATAACATGTTACATGTAGTATATTGTTTGAAAGGGTATAACCTAGAGAACTTTTAAAAACTAATTTCAAAAGAATTGTTAGTTTGTTGTTTAGAGAATTTAGAAGTTGATATTTTTTATTCGTTTGCACATTTTTTGCGAATTTAGAAGTTCAGAACTAATTTACTTTAAGCCAATTGCATAAAATAATGATTTTTTTAGTTGAAAAAACGAAAAAACAAAATATAAAAAAATCTATTTCGACAACCCTGACACTTAGGACATAGAATCTATATATGAAACATATAAAAAGATCCCCTTAATCCCCAAAAAAATTAAATTGTCGGTTCATGTGTAAAACACTCTGTATATGTCGATCCAATATTGTTCCAATGAAAAACAAACCAACAACCCCAATCTTTGATAAACAACCACAAACCATTCCTCAAATTAACATTTTTATTATTTTTTAATTTAAGTTATGAATTTTTTTTAATGCAATTCCAAACAAATTTTGTCCATAAATCTTACTTAGCGGCAATCTTTGACACCATTATTCTAGGATTTATCTTAAAGTCTTATCACTTAGTACCATGAATTTTGCTAAATATTTAACTAATTGTTGCTGGGTCAATAAATTTGGTGACATTATTATTTGATTTTATCATTGAGATATGAGTGTGTATTCCTATTTTTAAAAAAAATAATTAATTCTCAATGAATAAGACTTTTTTTCCTGTGATTTTTGTGCGTATCTTTTCCCTATTTCCGTAATTATCATTTAGGATACAAACAAAAATTCGAGAATTCACTACACAACCATTACATCATTTATTTATAACCACAATAAGAGATATCCTTATCAAATCGGACCATATAAATGCTTCATAGCTTTTCCAATCAACCGGTGATTCCCAGCATAACATAAAAAAATAAATCAAGGAAAACGCACATTTAAATATGTATCACAGTGTGTTTCGAATGTTAATTGGTTTTTTTTATAATAGATTAATTAAATACTTTCATGAAAATATTTAATGTGAATTCGGCGGGTTATTTTCTAATATTTTTGTGATGGTTCCCTATTGTCTTCCGTCCTTGGATTCTATATAATATTACAAATATTTTGATACTATACCATTAAATTGTTTTTCAAATATGATGTGAATCAGAAAATGTAAAGTGTGTGGCAGAGCTCCTTCTCTGATTTTCAAGAGGCAGAGAGAATCGCGTGTTTATTCTAGAGAGAAGTTTTGCCAAGAAAAGAAAGATTACACAGTACTCGAGCTCAAGGATAGTTGTCGTCTAAAAACTGGTAAAATGTGATCTTAAGGACATCTTTGATAATATTTTTCAAAACACAATTCTTCGGAAACTCTATAAAAAATCTCTGCACTAAGTCAATAAAAAATGGATTGAAACCAATTATATTCATCTGCGGGATGTTGCAGAGTACGAAGAGCACATTGCGTATGCCCATTGATCAATTCCACTTCTGACACCAATGAACCGTAAGAGCAAAGACGCTCTCGGGGTAAATGTTCCCGGTTGGCACATCGCTCCTACGTAGGGAATCTTCGATCCCGGGATTTCAGGATTGCATTAGACTATCCCGGGATCAGTCCCGGGATCCCGGGATTGGGATTTTTAATAGTTTAAGAAATTAAATTGATAAATTTGATGAAAAATTTCTAATAAGTCTAAGAAAAGATAAAAGTACAATTCAAAAATAGTTAAATAAAACTTCAAAAAAAAATTCATTTTGTATATTATTTTGAAAATACGTCCGAAGTAACATTAAACATCGAGTGTTTCGTCATTTAGTCTGGATCTGATTTTGGAAGCCAGGCAACTTGTTGCTGAAAATGCACACTCAGCCTCCACACTCGTTTGAGGTATCTTCAGCAGATTTTTAAATGCTAGTTCGAGTTGATGACTACGTGAGCCCTCATTTTCGTATAAGACCATCAATGTGGCTGATAAAATTCCTATGTGCTGAGACACGGACTAAAACTTGCAAAATTCCCGATTTCCCGACAAATTATTTATTTCTGTCGCTGCAGACGAATACTTATATACTATAATACTTTGATGTGATTCGTAATTATATTATGGAGGAATACAAAAATTCTGAGCCCCGTATCTATTATATTTCATATCGATATTCCCATTATCAGAGTCGAAGTGTAGTAAATACACCACCGGTAGAAAAAGGTTAATATACCAATTTGAAAAACATATATGTATACATGGATTAGACAGTTATTGCCCCTAGGCGTCGACTAAGCTCGCCAATTAGTAGTTACGCCACTATTTCCAAGCGTCCAGATTTCACCGGGAATGTCTCGATTTAGTAACCTTCATCGTGCTGGTGAGGTATATGATTTCTGTTAGATAAAAAAATCAATCCCGGATAAAACTGTCCGGGATCCCGGGATTGGATTCCCTGATCCTACGTACTAGTCGAAATGGCCGCGCTCGCACGTAGGTTTGTTCTGCTTTCGGGTCGTTATGTGAGCATGAAATAGAAAGACTCGTCTTAGATAACTTTTTTATTAAATATAATAGAGGAATATGGCTGCGGGAAGGACGTCCTCTCGCAACCAAGGCTAACCGACGACTCCTCACGAATTTCGCTTCTTGCGCGTCAATACCCAACCGGCAACGGTGCATTCTCAAATAGCGATCGGTGACAGATGAAATCTATCAATATTAACAGCGCGATTGTCTCATAAGGGACAGATCGAATATTTGGCTGTGCGCATACACGTTCATATAAACTGAGAGGGTGCGATTTCCGCGTCTGAATAACGTGGGCCCCAGGTACAGCGCGAATTAACTAAATCAGCGACCTGTTTACGTTGCAATACCTCCAATATTTCAATTATAATATAATTGTCGCCTACATGATAGCTTTAAAAATGCAGATATTTTCTAGAAAGAAATTTCTATATAACGAATCAATAATAATTCAAAGAGAGTAAATTCGACGTTTTTACTCAAGTATAATGCTTATTAGAGAAGAAAGAAAAGAAAAATAATCACCCGAACCAAAACCGGTAATATCGTTAGTTTTCCCGGAGCCGAACCGATATACATGTTTGGAGCATAACCGAAATGAAAAAAATATAACGGTTCGACGCCTCAGAATGGAATGCTCATTTTGAGAATTTTATTCATAGCATTGATAGACTGCATTAATATTGATAATTTTATTACCACCCAGTACTCTTCGTATAAACTATTCAAAATGAGTATATAAGCAATGGATGAGCACTAACATCGACATTGTCATCGTTAACAAACACAAAATGTACTTCAATGCAAAGAGTGTGACGTTTTTGTTGAGCATCTTGTCGCTTTCTTCAGCAGCAGAAAATGGTAATCAAATTGTCTCTTGATATAATGTTGAATTTGTCAATTTAAGAAAAAAATTCTTTCAGATCTGTTGAAATGCGATGATGACATTAAATTTGTGCCTAAACGTGATTGGGTGGCGGCTCCTTCTGAAGACCAAAGCCCACTCGCAACACCAATACCACTTGTGATTATTGCACACACGGCTACTTACGATTGTTTGAATCAAGTAAGTTAACTAGATCTGATCTGACACCAGTGTAATTTTTGGTGTTTGAGTGTTGATTATGGTATTCAAGCAATTTATGTTATTTATTTTATAGACCAGCTGTATACGTGCTGTACGCATGATTTACGATTTTCACGTACAAAGTAGGCATTGGGGTGATATAGCTTATAACTTCTTGATCGGTGGAGATGGTAATATTTATGAAGGACGAGGATGGAATATAGCGGGTGCTCATACTATGAATTGGAATTCTAAAAGTCTTGGAATAGCAATGATTGGTGATTTTCGTATCAATTTGCCAACAAAACCACAATTAACGGCATTGTGGAAATTGATTGAATATGGAGTTGAGTTAGGGATGATACACAAAAACTATAACCTCGTAGGACATAGACAAGCCATCAAAAGTACTAGTCCTGGCGATGCTCTCTATGCAAAAATAAAAAATTGGCCGCATTGGGTGGAAAATCCTACTCAATGTCAAAACAATATTTAATTGAGAAAAAGTTTTTGTATACTTTTAGATACATGAAATAAAAATATATTACAAAATTATAGTTCGTTTTCATGTATCCTTCCTATAGATCTTATTTACGACATATCTTCGAAAAAAATGAATCGCAAAAGAATTAAAATAGGGTGTGATCGTCGTAAGTCGGAGATGATGCAAAGAGCGGAGCCCTGCGTTACTGAAAAGTTACCACTTGTTTTAAAATGTACGTTTCATAATAAATCTGTACTATGAAAGTATCATTTAATTTGAGCAATTCAAAGTCAATGATTCCTTAAAAATCCCACCATGCATACAAACTATATCTATAATTATAATCTGATTAGGATATCGATGGATTTTTTTTTTGACATTTTAAACACTTGTGTTCGAGCCTTTAAATATTTTATAAATGAAAAATAAACAACATTTGATGATCAAATTGTAGTCTTACTTCATTAAAAAAACACAATAAAGCATGTTTATCTATTTTGCGAAAACAATTCGCGTTTATAAACAACAAGAAATCCCCTTTTGCTATCTTTGATGCAATAAATCATAACTTAAACATGTTGACAGTTAGATCATCAATTGATGACTCGTTGCTTAATTTAACTATTAGTATTCTTTTAAATAGATTTATTAATATTTTAATTTTTCAACAGGAACCGTTGTAAATGCTTTAAAGGAATATTTATATTTCATAGATAAAGGATAAATTATTTAAAGGATAATTACTGTTCATATCCATTTAAACAACTTTATTCCCTGTTGAATCGCCTTTAGATTAATTTTATTAAAACAATAACATTAGAGCTAAATCAAATTATTTGTACAATATTATATGATTGTTAATTAGACCTACTTATTATTTTATTAACATATGTAGCATTTTGTGAACAGTTCCCCTGTATTTGTTTTAAATAACGCGACACGTATTCTATATCCTTAACTATTGTGTTAATACCCTGAAATTTTTAAGGTTGCCAAAAAGTGCCAGGTCGCTATTTTGTTTGCTTTCTGGAAATCGCGTCGCAACCTGACAACCGTCAGTCCTCTGGTAAGAATTATCTATATTTATATTAATTTCCGAATTTATGACTGCCGCAAGGCATGGGAAGAATGTTCTGGACTGATCTGATCTGAAGTAAAGTCTGACTGAAGTGACGTCAAGAATATAAGTGTGAAGATTTTTATCCAAAAAATATGGAAAAGGATTAGAATTAACTAAAAACAAAAGGAAAGGATTAAAAATCTACGCCCGTGATGGTTTGTGCTACATTTGAATTTAAATCCAATTAAACAGTTTTCTGGTAACAGTCCCCTGCAACATAACATGTTAAATATAGAATATATGATAGATGTGAAAGTAATCAATAATATCTACATAAAAGATTGCGAAATCTGGGCTTCTACGATAATAAAATCCAAACATTTAGATTCGATTTAAGCAATGTGATACAAACTTGCTAATTCAAATACATATTTAAAAGATAATAGAGAATTCTATAAATTTGATTCGCCTAAAGCGTGGGTGATTTAACATCCCCACGCATTAAACATCTTCCATCTCTCTTTAGGTGTAATGTGCTATTTTAACAGCGCCAACTTCTGTGGCGCTGCGGTGACATTGCACCTGTAATTAATGACCGATCGCTTTTTACGCATGCACCGTTACCGGTTAAGTGGGGTCACGCAAGAGAGTTGAGAGTTGTTGGTTGGCCTTGGTCGCGGGAGGACATCCTTCTGGCAGCCAGATCTCTCTCTCTCTCGTGCTGAATAAA
Organism: Stenopsyche tienmushanensis; assembly: GCA_008973525.1. Lineage (NCBI taxonomy): Eukaryota > Metazoa > Arthropoda > Insecta > Trichoptera > Stenopsychidae > Stenopsyche > Stenopsyche tienmushanensis. The sequence goes on from WACJ01000097.1 coordinate 40,796, forward strand.
AATTTACTTTGATAAGAGAGTTTTTTTGTCCGACGCCTATCCATTCCCATCCATTTATCTGGCTACACATGATCCGAAAGAAGAAAGAACCCGTAAGTTAACGCGGCCATTCTGACGAGTGCGTGGGAGCGGAGAGCCGCCCGGGTACTCTGCTCCGAGAGCGCCCTCACTCCAACGTAACACATCTTTACAACACATGTTTTTGGTAAAAAAAAAAACTTTCAGACAACGACTGAATTGATTGTTCATTTTAATTGAACCAATTTCCTGCGCTGCTGTATGATCCGTTCCAAATTGCCCCGAACCCCAAATAGTGTCTACCACTATTCTCCCCTGTTTGCCTAGGCTGTTGAGGATAGTGGTTAGCCTTTGATGCAGTCTCCACCAACTACTGTAATCGGCTGTTCCAGACACCCTTTATGGGTACTCAGCACAGAGTGACTTGCGCACCCAACTCATGTTAGCTGGGCTACCCCAGCTGCGTTTGATGAGCAAACCGACGAGGCTACTTTTGCGCACTTCTATTCCACATCGTTACCCCAGGGATTCAACCGTTGCCTACGGGCGTAGGGTTGGTTTCCCCCCTGGGGTTTTATGGGTGGCCATCATTATGGTTGAACACCCACCCGAGAATTTAAGTGCAAGTAGAATATTACAAAAAAATACTTTTTTTATTGTTCAATTATGTATTTTATAAACTTTAATGTTTTTAAACATAAATTTAATAAAAATATCTTAATTTCGCTACTAGAACAGTATTTTATATACAAACGAAATGAGAAGAAAATTCTGGTAAAATAAGATGCTAATTTTGATGACCATCATTCAAACTTTATTCCTAGTTCTACTATCGAAATCTATATTAGGATAAGGAGAATAATCAACTATCATTTATATCACGCCATGTTATCAAAGATACAGCTTCAATTGGTCCAGAAGTATTTTATTAGAAATAAATTATTGTTTAATCAATTATAATAATTATAATTGACTGAGGAAAAAAAACCAATTAGCTAGGCAAATTTTATATGATAAACAATACTATTTATTGAGCAAAACGCACATCATATCAAAGGTCTGATAACAAAAAGGGGAATTCTTGTTGTTCCATTCTTCATGGAAGCAATTTTTTACAACGAAGCAGATAAACATATTAAAAAACCTGATACTGACCAGTAATATTTTACAGTGTGTTTCAAATGTAATTCCTAAACTAATTTCAGCATGACTAATGTTTATTATTAAATAATGCATGAAAAATTTCGATCTTTAGCATGATTATAAGCGTGTTCATGCGCGTGTTGTTATATGAACATGTGACTGAGATGCATAAGGTGTGATTGTACCGAATGATTTGCCATTATTTTGCCAAACGTTCTTACATTTTAATATGTATCGATTTTTAATAGTCGATGATACAAGATGCATCCCAAAAGTCATGAAACATATTTTTTTGCCAGACCAGTACTGGTTGCAACGCATTTGAACCAGTTGGGTAAGATGAGGGCAACCCTTAGCTTTACAGTGCAACAAATTTCAATCTACTAAAACTGATTTGGTGCACCCTTATTTCAAGATCACATCACGACGTACGCACCGAATACTTCAGACCAACGTTGGGTGAAGAAATTTTGCACAAAGCTTGTCAAAAAAGCTGTCAAAACTTATTAATTGCTCGAGCAAGCCTATGAAGCGCCAGAGTGCCAAATGGCACACCTTGGTGTACCCAAATCTGAAGAAAGCTAAGATGAGTAAATCCAAAGTGAAAATAATGTTGATTGTCTTTTTTGACACCAAGGTTGTAGTCCACAAAGGGTTTGTATCTCAAGGATAGATTGCCAATACTGCCTATTATGTGGATGTTCTGAAAAGATTGAAGAAAAGGGATCATCTGGGTGAGCATCATGACAATGCGTCCAGTCACACGTCTCTATGCGTTCGTGTGTAGTTATTCGTGGTGAATACATTCAAGAACATTATCATATTGTACTGATATCGTCGATTAATTCATAATTAATATTTAAAAAAATATATTTCATGACTTTTGGGATACGCCCTGTTGAGCAGGAACAATAGGAATATATTATACAATACACAGCATTATTATGTCGTGCTTTCATATCGAATCTTTGAAAATTTTCTAATGTTTACGCAACGACAACGGCATAACATATCGTGGCCTTATATCATCTTGAATTCATCGAACTGGAAAGACAAATCTTCAAAAAAAAACCTTTCCATATTCGAATTCAAAGGCTAAATCGGCGATATACTATTGTGAATTTAGAAACGATTCTGAGATACACTCTTAAAGCGTCAAGTAGGTCGTCGCCCAAGCTCTTGGCTATCTTGAATATAATAAAATCCGGAATTTTGCTGAAATGAAGTGAAATTTTGAGCAGCCTTGAGTCACAATTTGATTATGCTGCTCTATGTAAGAATCAAGTGTTTGATTGGGCCTAAAAGATTCGCGAAGGTCTCGAAAAATATTTTATTTATTGATTTTCTACATGACAGACAGGCAAAGAATGCGGCTGCTGAATGACGCAAAGGCTGCTTAAATGAAAATGTACAATTATGCGTTGCGCAACCGAAAAATAAGATATTCCATTTTTTCCTATCGCTAATTTAAAACAAATATTCGCTATGAAAAACCATGTATGAAGACGATTTGGATATAATTTTTTGAAACTACTAAAAATTTGTTTCATTCAATTTAATATTATGCGAAGTAGGGTCACAGAATCGCTCCTTGTTTTCGTATATTCATTCGGGTGGTTATAGTTGAGTGGAAGAATGGATGTGATTTAATTGTAATACAAACGTATTCGTCTAAACAAATATATTTATTCAAAGGAAGAAGAGCTTACATTCACGAGATTACAAATGAGCTTGCGGGAAGAATACTTCTTCTTTCGCAAGAAGAAGTGAGCGATAAAAACGATATTAATATGACAGTATGATGAAAATATTGGTAAGTTGAGTGGTTTCGATCTAAATTGATCTTAATTCGGTTTGATAATGAATATGATCTAAAAAACATTTTTTTTTGTATTTCGACATTTATTTTTTTGTACTTTGAATTTAAGTTTATTTGAGCTTTATGAACACCCTGTGATTGGCAGAATAACAACATTTTTATTAAGCAAAATATATATAAATCAAAGACGATTGCCTTTAAGCATCAGTTAATTTCCAACGTGTGTTCATACAAAATGTTATTCCCACATATTCTGTTTGTCCTTTTTTATTGCTTCGGAGCTTTATCCGCTTCGGAGGAATCTAATGGAGGTATTGTGGTTTTTAAGAGCTTTATAATATTTTTCATTATATTGGCAAAAAATATGATCAAAAATTATTAATTTCAGTTGAAGATCTAGTTTGCCCGCTCAACTATAATTTTGTTACCAGAGAAGAATGGTCGGCTCTTCCATCTGGTGAAGTTATTGCTCTTCAAACGCCTGTTCCTTATGTAATCATTGCTCATACCGTAACAAGGAATTGCTCCAAAGAGGTGGGACAAATTTATATTAATGCCAGATTTTTATAAAATTGCTATGGAATATTTTTAAAATGTTTTTTTTTATGACAGGAATCCTGCATTAATATTATGCAAGCAATGCAAACATATCATATGGAATCAGCTCATTGGTCGGACATTGCATATAATTTCGTTGTTGGTGGTGATGGATCAGTTTATGAAGGAAGAGGCTGGGATACAGTTGGAACAGTAGCCAAAAGACACAACTCCAATAGCATATCCATCGGTATGATTGGCGATTTTAGCACTATTTTGCCTCCTAGACGACAATTGGTCACACTTTCGCGTCTCATTGAAAAGGGTGTAAGACTTGGAAAAGTACACAGGGATTATAAATTACTTGGTCATCGTCAAGCCATGAACACAATCAGTCCAGGTGATGCACTTTTTGCAGAAATTCAACATTGGCCTCATTCTGTACCATCCATCAATGGTTGCTTTTGAATATTTGTTCTATTTGTTTGCATCTTAAAATACCCAAATAAAATATAATTTGTTTGAATAAATAATTTTAAATACATTTTTCTTGAGCATATCATGTTTTTACATCAACTGCCTTATTACATCACTGGTGTGTAAATTGCATTTAAAAAAATCTTGACGTAAGAAACTGGTTTTGCAAACAACCAACGACATCATTGAACGTTTTATAATCTAAGGTCAAATCGACATATTGAAAAAATATCTTTGATTTGTTTATATAGTAAATATTCTATAAGTTAAAGCAAAAAATTAAAAACTCAGAATACTTTAAAATATTAATTTAAACATAACTCAAATCGGCATTCAGCTGACTGCTGATTTGAGTCTGGATCCATGTTATATCCATTGTCACATACCGCATGAAAAAATCATTTTTATTGCGCTGAAACAGCTCTAAACAGCGCTCCGAATTGTGGACGCGTTGATCGAATGTGAGCAAACGCGATGCCCATTTCGAATAAATCTTTGTCATGGACAAATTTTAATAGTGGCGCTGACTATATATCATCCTGCGAACTTGTTGAGTTATGTGTTTATGTATCATAATTATATATTTGAATTTAATTTGATGAAAATTATGTTTTTCCATAAACGTATCGAAAATTCTTATAAATTACATATGAATGCATCTAGTTAAGAATTCTTGCATCATTGGTTCAGAGTTCCATTCTCGTTCGATTCGAAAACTTGGAATCCTTTTGCCAATATAGTAGATAGATGCTTAAAAATAGATTGCGAACTTTTAGCATGCGCTAAAACACGCAGAACCAAAAGCGATCAATAACTAAGTCATCGGAAGTGTACAACAACTTGGAAAGTTAGTTATCCTATTAAATGTTAAGGAAGCCATTTAGGTAAGCATGATTGAAGAAGGGCAAAAACTCATTTGTAAGATGAAATGCATTGGAATAAGAAGTCGTCTGAGATATGGCACAATCGGCACGAATCTTTTATAAAAGATTAAATTAATTAAGGGACACTTCTTTACAGCTGGGTAGAGATGTGGGAGATTTAAGTTTTGACGACTTTAAAATAAATGAAATCGTAATAGGAAATCACGCATATTGAGGGTCGAAAAGGAGTTGAATATCAGAATTTGTCCATTGAAAAATCAAATAGGTCCAGGGAGCCTCAAATTTAAATTGTGCCAAGGCTTGAGTGCAAAATCCGCCACTGCTTGCTAACACGAGTTGTTGCACCCGTAAAGCTGTACGTGGAAATGCTGATTTTAGGAAGGGAAGGAGGAATCTGAGCAAAAAGTAATATCACTATCTTCAACAGTATACGGCACGTAGGCTAAAACAAAACAGGTCTCAGGTGCACCCAACGCCGGTTTTCGTGCTGGATTGACAGGCGAGCTAAAAACTAGTGTACAAACAAAGCCAGTCCTGTTTACGCAAAGCTAGCTGGAGTTGCTAGCTTCCTAGAACTTACTTGCTGTTCTAGCTTGGAAACTAACCTTGCATGCTTTGGGTATTACCTTTGCTCTTTCCTTATTCCAATATCTTTGGACGCATGTCAGTCTGAGTCCAAACTTGCCGCCTGGGACCAGACTCTTAGAAATATTGTGTGCGGTTGGTTCACGTAGATCAAAGATTAGTGGGAGCCACTCATATAGCTAGCCCGACTTATAGGCGTTGTGTTTCTTTTTTGAGTTGGATGAGTTGTCTTGCTCTCGGAACTTCTTCCGGCCTTGAACCAGCTCATCTGCAAATCATCCGATAGGATACGGTTGACCTTAAATTCATCTGACCAGATAACCCGTTTCTAATCCTCTGAAGTCCAGTTGATGTAGGTTTTTACAAATTCAAGCCTCTTCCAGCCATGGAGCGAAGTTAGAAGTGGCTTCTTACCCTTTCTAACGGAGAGATAATCGGTAGAATTGGGTTACAACTGTCATTCGACTGACGTCTACTTGGAGAAATTTCTTGACTTGAGCCGCAATCTATACGGCGTTATCACGTAGAATTTGGTTCGCCACCCTATATAATCGATGATGCCACGCAATGTCAGCTTCAGCCTTCTTTTATTGTTTGGACTGACCCATGCCAATAGTATCAATTGAGCCAACGCAGACTCCAATCCGGTTCACGATGATCCAGCCTATAGAATGATCTTAATGGATGCAGTACAAGTTCTAGCGGCACGCTTTCCATAGACATCCTCACCATAAATAGGAAGCGCAGATATAAGTACCGGTAAACCGGGAAGACTCACCTATCACCTCACCCAGATGCTGACGGGACTTGGATGCTTCGGTATTTAAAGACTACTGCGTCTTCAACTATGAGGCGTGGGCAGATGATAGGCGAGAATTAGTGAAAAAAAAATGGAGAAAGCCCAACTAAATCCAACATGGTCACCACAATGAAGAATTTCGCTAATGAGGTCATGCGAAAGAAAGAAAACGGAGAAAGAACTAGAAGAGTGAGTACCGGTTTGTAGAAAAACAAATCCACCCTCTTGAAGCAATTCGAAAGCAGAATCCAAGGAGAAAAAAGGTAAGGGTTTTAGTGGGTAGGAATCCCACACGTTTAAAGATCCCCCCCCCCCCAAGAGAAAAAAAAGACAAAAAAGGTTTAGTTGGTGACTATTGACAGAGAAGCTTGTGTGCACGTTTTTTTTTCTATTTTTTGTCTTACTTTTTCTTTCAATACAATTCATATTTATACATTATCAAATACAATAGAAATACTATCTTCCATCTCTCTTCAGGTGCAATGTGTTGTTTCAACAGCGCCATTTCTTGTAGCCCTGCGGAGACAATGCACCTGCATACCAACCGATCGCCTCTTGCACGTGCATTGTTGCCGGTTGGGGAGTGATGCGCAGGAGGCGCGAGTCGAGAGTTGTCGGTTGGCTTTAGCTGCGGAAAGAAGTCCTTCTCGTAGCCATATCTCTCTCTCTATCGTGCTGAATAAAAAGTTACTTAGAGAAGAGAATTTTTTTGTCCGACGCCTATCCATCCCCATCCATTCATCCAGCGACATCACAGCCCGAACTATTAAGTAAATATTTACTTAAGATTGTATATCTTTTTGTATATCGATTTTGCCTTAATTTTTTTATATTTTTTTATTGGCTTTAAAAAGATTTTGCTTATATAAAATGTATATAAAGGGGAACACGTGAATATTAAAGTGAGCCATAAGGAGTCTGAATGATTGTTTGTCTCCACTTTATTCGTTGAAGTATTTTTACGATGAGACGTTCAACGGTGAAGACGAGGAGCCGCCACAGAATGGAATGGTTCGCTGAATCTTGGATGAAATCTGCCGAAGCATGAAAGTTGAAGTGGAAGCAGGATGATAGATTTTGACGCAGATACTTTATATGTCAATACGGGTAACCGCTCGAGGATTACTGCTTACTGTGGAATATCGGAAAACCGAATATCCCGAAGGATGATGACCGTCCAAAATGCGATCCGACACATTTTCGCCTCCTTCACCTTCGAAGGCCTTAAGCTGCGAGATTTTTCGTCGCAAAACAAAGTGCCATTGTCCCGCGAAACATTCCCGACAATTTACGTAACAATCCCAAGAACCTTAATTAACAAGTCTTTGTGGCGGGCCCGGGGGTTTTTAATTTGTTTTTTTGTGCTCCATTGTCGGCGAGAGTTATTGTTGTAGACTTTCATATTTAATGACACGGTCAAATATGAGCTATCTCGTATTTTTCTCGGAACTACGTCTCCGAAAATGAAAGAACGGGATCAACTTTTCAGCGCCCCTTATAAATGGAGAGTTGAAGTCGCGGCGAAAACATGGCGCTATTTGACCGAAGCGTCGACTGTTTAATGAAAAGGGATCCGATGTTTTTTGTGATAAATAATAAATATCCCTCGGAGAGAAAGTTTTCTTAAATACCGTACATAAATTCTAGGAACTTGTACCATTTTGTTAGGATGACAGGTATGAGGTCAGAAGATTTCAGCTTTTAAGATACAACCGGGACACTATCTAAAAAAGCTTTTAAGGACAAACATGTACTCGAGCAAAAAATGAATTTTACCAGAGACGAAGAGAATATTTTTTTCATAAAATATTATAACATAAATTAAGTAACTTTTAAAACATGCTGAAAACATAATTTTTTGTCCTTAATGATTCATCCTATTTTTATAAAATAGTTGGGTTTTTTCTTTTTTTTTCTTTTTTCATTCATCATTTCATCAAAGTTTCATTATAATTTTTGATATAAATTTCTAAAACTGGTAAAATACGTAAGATCAATGCTGCCTCGCGCGTGTTAGTCAATTGTCCTTGTTAACCGGTTGACGCACACGCCTCGAATAACGATTTTCGCAATTAATGAAGGTAAAATTGGAGTTAAACTGATGTTACCGAAATAGTATGTTTGTTGAAAACATCGCTACTATGCGTGAGAGTGTACGGAAAACCACGAGGCTGTTAATTTCTCGTCGTTCACAAAGATTTCAACTTGACAAATTTTGCACCGAGACTAGATATTGTTTTCTATGAATAACGACGACGTCTCGAGTCTCTGATTAAATATGTTAATCTGATTCAAAACCTTTAAAATTAAGCCGGGTTCAAAGACTGAAATAGATACACACTCGTGTCTGTTTTTATGCGATAGATACGTTCCACGGGGAGTCGCATAAAAAAAATCGCATAAAAAAAGATTCGTACTACATACAAAGCTGAGGGATGTGTTCTTAATATAGTATTTTTTAAAAGTGGAAATGAACATTTTAAAATTGCATAACTTCAAAATCGCATAAAAAAGATCCGCATAAAAACAGACCCAAGTGTATAATGATTTTGTACTGTTTTAATACATTTTTATTTCATTATGGCACACAAGCAATGGATGCGGATAGTCGGATTCAAATTTTATTATGCACATGTGAAATTGTCGAAATGCAAATAGTACTTACGTATCAACGTACAATCCAGAAAAACAAACATTCGAGGTAAACCTTGGAGCTGATTAATTAGATTGAAGGCAAACAATTAGATAATGTCTCTGTTGACGATATCAAAGAAAATATGGAATGCCAAATGTTATCGCATAGCCGGCTGTAAACCCTGTGGGAGTCATTTCGAAGCCAAATTTCGCCCAATATTTTCCCGATAAAGGGCAATATTCAGCCTGCAAAAATAACAAAACCAAATACAAATATGTGCCAAATATTTTTGCGGAAAAAATGATTTTGCTAAAGATGATAGCAATAATTTTGGGTCACATTGTATCGGGACTGCCATTAAAGATAGTTGACAGTATAAAATGCACTATAATGATTTGAATAACACAGAAAGATTGATTGTCGCACATTGAGTGTAGAGATTAGTGAATCAGAGACAAAGCAGCTCGTATATCGATGGTAAGATCGTGCTATAAAGTTACCCCTACACATCTAAACATGTCAAGTTTTACAAATACAAAGAATCTTTTATATTTCTATAAAGGTATCCAATATTTGATTTTTTTTTTCATAGAGCATAAAATAGAGAGTCATCATATCAATCATCAACAGAAGACGAGAAAATAAACTTTAAAATTATAATGGAATTTTTCAATATTCGATTGATAACCATCAGGTATAGAATTTTCTTAGATCATTGAAGGTCTTCTAAGAATCATACTAAATAGTAGAAAGCCACACAAATCAATTATATGCTTAAAATTCAGCTTGGTACCGTAAATGATTTTATTTGAAACGTTATTATGGGGCCCAATAATATCAACAGTGTTAAGGCTCATTTATTAAAATACAATTGGGTCTATTTTTATGCGATAGATACGTTTCACGGGGAGTCGCATATGATAAAATCATATAAAAAAATACTTGAACTACATAGAGTTCCATTATTTTCAAAAACCGCATAACTTCAAATCATTGTGATAAAATGTACCAAAAATCGCATAAAAAAAGTTTGTAAATAAAAGCACCACATGACAGAATTGATATATTAAAGTCTATTTTACAGTGTAATCGCCGATTAACCCCTTAAAAAGGTAAGACACAGATTTGTGTCCGAATTCCACTGATTCAGAAAGAGAATTCTTGTACAGAGACAGAGTATTTTGCACTTTGAATTTGGAGAGAAACATAGACGGCGTGAGTATCTTGCGTACATCGTACGATTGTATAGATCGTTAACCCAAATTTATCGACTAATAATGATATGTGAATTATATAATTAATCGATTTCGAGTGTATTGTTTATGTTTACACAAAGAAATTACCGAATATTGTGTGCTATTGATAGTGTTTATTTATTTAAATACAAGTTTCATACAAGCTGCGACGGTCTTGACAGGTAAGTGGATTTGCACAGATGATAAGTGGCAGACATGCAAATATAGGATCTAAGTTTATCATGATTTTAAATTTGCTCACTATTAAAATTATTAAACATTGCGACGATTTAACCATTCGTTTTTTACGCAGATCGTGATATAGAGACATTTTTACGAAGATCATGTTTTTTTAATGCGTATTCGCATAAAAAAAAAACTTTGTTTTCTTTGGAAAAATTAGGGATAGGTTTCATTGTTTCGAAGATGGCACACCTAGCGTGTAGGGTTTGCTTGATCTCGCGTGTTTGTCGGCCATTTTGTTCAGTCACAGTAAATTCTTCCGATGGAGAGATCGTCGCGCGCTTCCATCAACTCCCGTCCTTGCGAGATCCGAGCGGTCATAAGTTTTTTAACTCTGCAAAACAATTCTGCCGCGAATACCCATCGGAAGCTCGTGGAAGCTTACGGTGAAGATGTGATAGTAACAAAAAATATGTGTTTCATGAACCGTGTCTCGATATAAGCTGACCTTAAAAGGATTCGTGTCAATATTTTCATTTTTATCCCTAATAAAATACATTGCATTCGTTACAACACATTACTCAATAATTTCGTAGGATTTTTTTACTTTAGACCTATTTGCTTATTCATTTGGTGTCGTTTTTTCGTAATTCCTGGCAAAAAATATTCTACTAACTTATTGAGTGATGTTATATATGAATTTAAATACACTATTAATTATGAAAATACAATAATTTATGATGAATTTGATCTAATACCAATTCGTCGCCTGTTGTTTAAGTTTCTGAAGGAACGCTGTTGCTATTGTTTTGAGAAATATGAGATCTTTTTAATCACCATTTTGGGCTTTAACTTGTTAAGCGGGGAAGTTCTATTTCAATACAGCAAAATACAGTGGGTTTGCACATTTTAGTAAGGACGTATATATACGTCCTGCCCACCTGGTGTGAGTTCATATTATTAATTTTTTTTAACGCATAAGGGTTTAGGTGTAATGCTTTTGATGGCATAGGTTGGCTTTTTACTAAGTTGTCTGAACTAAGCATCAATACGTCATTTTTGTCCTTCCATTTTAAAACTATAAGTTTGCCTTTGAATCTTACCTTATGCTACTAGTCTTCGTTTACTGAGTACACGATCACTCCAACACAATAGTGCAACCAATTTGCTACCTATCAAGATATATTTCGAGGACGTATATATACGTCCTAACCAATTTTGATGCAGTTTACGTTGGACGTATATATACGTCCCGCCCAATTAACAGGTTAAAATGGACTGGGAAAAAATATTTCACTACACAAATGAAGTAAGCAGTTTGAATGTACAAGGTCATTCTGAAAGTAAGGTTACAAGAGACCATCGGCGATTTCTGACTAAATTGTGCAAAAAATTGAAGTATAAGTAAAAAACTACCGCTATGTGATGCTTGACGATCTTCTTGACATTTATCGAAGTGTCCTCGGTGGTATTGCTTGAATGGAAAAACTTGGTTACAAGAAGTTGTGTGCGAGATGGGTGCTCAGAATGCCCATACTGAAATTTTTGGATCGTTTTGCACAGGGAAGAGAAGTAGCCAAAATTATAATTTTTCAATAGAAAAAAATCCCTTCATTACCCGTAGGATCCTCGAAAGATCGTCATATCACTGAAGGCTAGATTGTATTACTTCAATAACTAAACTTGTTGGTATCTAATTAAGGGCACGAGAGCATGTGTCGGGAGTTCAGGGCGCTTAAAATTGAATCGCACCTGACTAAGGTCCCGGAAACGGTCGCAACGAGGACTCAACGACTCCAAAGCGTCAAATTATAGGGTCGTCAGGATTTGGAAGAAAGGCCAGAGTGAAAATTTGTGTAATTGAAGCGTGTTATTTGATTACTCGAGTCCGGCGTTTCGCATTAGCTCGCCGAGCATAATTAATACAACCCTCGTTATCTATTATCTCGGTATGTGAAGGGTATCTATTACCCCGAAACAAAGTTGTCGGTGGTAGTGCGTCGGTAAGGGCCCAGAATAAATATGTGCACACGGGCCTGCAAATGGGCGCTCGCTTGTGTGGGTGCCGAAATTACATGTTTAAATAACGTGTCATGAAATGCGGGCGAAACGTAGAGAATTCCCATTGCTAAACAAAGCACAGACTCATTAGAGTGTTGACCCGCATTTCATTTTATGACGAAACCGCATACGGCAGGTCAACTTCCCTTTGTCTTCGGCTCTGCTTCTTTAAATTGGACGAACGCTAATGTGCCTCGGGAAGATACCATGGTCTCTATAAGGATATTAGTCCTTTTTCTTCATAGCGTTTTTAAGGCGGCTTTAGACAACCAATTATCTTATAATCTAGGAGCCACTGTATAGTTGTTGTGGCTGCCATATGCAACACCACTGGAAGCAAATCCCAATGTGGAGAACCACTTGATGGTATGATCGTAAATGATTATCCTCTTTATCGATTTAAGCAAAAAACAAAGATGATGATGCAATAAACAACAGTTCCACGAGGCTCTGCTATCGCATTAGCTCCGGCTGACGACGGCATTAACAGCTTCAAGAGAATCGTGACATTTTAGACGTGTAAATTATGCACAAATATGATTACAGTAAAATCGAAACTTGATTCAAATCTAAACAAATAGAAGATGGTTGCTGAGAAATAAAAATAATTTATTTCCATAAAAAAAAAACAAGGCAATTAATCCATTTTATCAATATCCAGAAACATATTTCATTTGCAGGTTATCTATTAAATTACATTAAAAAAACTGCGGGATAAGTTCCATTACTTTTAAGAACCGCATAACTTCAAATAAATCGCATAAAAAAGTTTATATAAAAATCATACAAATAAAAACCCAATACATATTTATCTTTGAATTGCTCGATTAAAGTCAATTTTACTTGATACAAATTATCATCAGTCAGTATACATTTATTAATCATCCTTTTATGTTAAAATCGTCTTTTTTAAAATGTAATCGCCGTTCAACCCCTTTAAGAGGTAAGACACAATGTTGTGTTCGAATTTCGGTGACTCAGAAAGAGCATTTTTATATATTAAACTCGGAGACAGACAGAGATAAAGTGTCTTGCACATTGAATTTGGAGAAAAACAGAGACGTAGAGATTATTTTGCGTACGTCGAACGATTGTATAGATCGTTAACCCAAATTGATCGACTAATAATAATATGTGAATGATGTAATGAATCGATTTCAAGTGGATTGTTTATGTTTACGCAAAGAAATGACCGAATATTGTGCGCTATCGACAGTGTTTATTTATTTAAATACAATTTTCATACACGCTGCGACGGTCCAGACGGATAAGTGTATTTGTACGCATGATAAGTGACGGGCATGCAATTATAGCATCTAAGTTAATCATGATTTTAAGTTAGCTCACAACTCAGATGCATTCGCATAAAAAAAAATATTTATCCTCTAAAAAAAAAATAAGAGATAGGTTTCATTATTTTTGAAAATCGCATAAAAACAGACTCAAGTCTAATGAATATTTTATAATTTCGACGGCATGGTTAGAAAAAAGCGTTTTTCTCGAAAATACTTTTTTGAAGCTCATGGAAGTGCTTCCACACGCCCTATAAAAGCATTGTTTATAAAATTTGGGAAACACGTGTATAATAAACGTCTTCATCGTATAAACTACAATTATTTAAAAATATTCAAAAATGTTTATTTAATAAACTAAAAACTACAAAAAATGTTGATAAAAACACAAACTTTTCTTCAATCGCTCACTATTTTTTTATTTTTCATTGTTTCTTCTTAATTATAGTCTAAGTTATACACAATATTATACAAAGTAAAATTATTTTTAATGTTTTTGCTGCAAATGATTTTTTCAGGATTTAGGACTTCCGTGGTAAAAAATGTCCCACATCATCGCCCGCGCACCGACATAAGTGGCTTCCCCCACTCCCACTGTCATATTTTATCAAACTTTAAAAATACTTTCATGTTCAATAAATATCGCCTAGTCAACACACTAAATATCAATTTTCTATATTTAATACTTTTTGCATAAAAAAATCGATCGCATTCCAAATCTGTAGTCTGTGAGACTAATGCTTAGTGATCCAGGTTTAATTATGTCATACTTAGCCAAATTCTTTATTGATATAGATAGACATCAAAATGGACGTTTACATCTATCCATTGATTTATATTTATCCAAATAATTTTTGCTTAATATTTATAACAAAAAATTAGCAGCCCCAATGTATTTTCGCATTCAAACTTAGGAACCAAGGATTATTAGATAGGAGAATTAGTTGGCTAATTGAGTTAGTTATGAAGTCATACTCCTAATATATTGCAACCATGACAAGAAGTAAGTAGATGTTGACACAACTCAACAAACTTGAATCGAGCAAATATTGACTTGTATGAACACCCAATAGTTTTGGCATACATCAACGTTTAAAAACTCGTTAAGCGGTCATCAATCTTTCAATCAACTATCTAATTCTCTAGGTGAGGTATCAATCTATTCCATGGGAACCGCATGAGAATCTTTTCTTCAAGTCAATAATTGGCAGTCACCAATGGCTTCCATGGCGCATTGGTAACAATCGATGGCAGTCAACGGTGGATGCCACGGCACAATATATGTTAATATATAATTTGAATTTCTGGAATGGGGCTATATTTAACGATCTCAAATTTATTCTTATACATTTACACATCCGATTCCAAATGCTACATACCTTTTTCAATAATTCCAAGCAAGAAAATCATAAAGTTCTGCTTCAAGTGCTAAATTAAAAATTACTTCAGCACTATGACATCGGAATGATTTTCTCTTATCAAATTAATGCAGATTTGGAACCAAAATTCTCACACTGCGGATTCCCAGTAAGAATTTCGCATTCGAGCTTAAATACACTCGCGGAGGACTCGTTTATAATTTATCCCTTCATATTCCCGAACGGGAGCGGCGCGTAATTAAGCAAATGCTTCTTTAATATTGTACAGATATCTTTCGCAGATCCCGTTTTGCCGTTGAATTAAAACCGTTATTTATTACCGAAGCCGTACAATAAATCTCAGTTTGTGATAAAGTATTATCTCATACTCAAATTGATTATTTACCGTGCAAACGAAATGATTCGCCCACCCCCCCCCCGCCCCCCGGGGGAGGTGCGCTCTTATAAATAAACTAACAAATTGCCTGCACTAATAATAAATCTCCCTTCTGTTATAATCCACCAAATTTATTTGCAAACTCGGGGTATGGATGCTGTGATTGCGGTCCATAGTAAGATTATTTATTTGAACCTGGAGACACATGGCATAGCTTTCATGTCGAAATAGGTAGGCCAAGTTGTTCAGGATTTTAATACGCCATTATCAATATTTGGCTATTAATATGATCAAATAATTTCCAACCCAAATTTATTACCTTTTTTATAAAGATTTTATAGTGAGGCGTAAGCACCTTCGCTAGTTTTTTTGCTTTGGTGTTTTTGTTTAATTTTTTGCAAAGTCTGACACCAATGAAATTCATATTATACTTATTTATTGACGTTAAGAAAAAAACAATTTATTACTTTTTTAATCACAAATTTAAATACGAATTTCCCTATAGCACATATAATAAGAAATAATAAAGACATCAATTATAGCATCTCATATAAATGATGATCTTTACACAGATATGCTAATATCTAACAGATATAGTGAGTGAAGCCATTGCGGAGATTACGCAGAAGCGGGGAGCGGTCCGGGGATTCTGTCTCGAGAGTGCTCCCGCTTCAATGCGCTACATTGGTGTCAGAAGTCGCCTACGCTACAATACTTTGATAAGAAGACACTCTAAAATTTGTAATTAATAGCACTGTCTCATATTGAGAATCGCCCTATAAAATGTATTTATAAATGATATGTACTTTAAGTTACATTCAATATTCCGATTTCCTACAGTGGAATAGTTTTCAAAGTAAACTGAACTACCTAAAATCGAAATTAAGTCCACAATTTCTCTCTATTTAGGGAATTTCCTCGCTAATTAGATTAGTTGCAGGTCCTGAAAAGTTATGTAGATCACGAAATCAAGGATGATGCCCTATACATACGAGCAAGACATTAAGCGAATTGTTCTCGACTTTAGAAGAAATCAAGGACGCGGTCACATTCGTTCTGACTTTCGATGGATCGAGCTTGTTTATAGCGTGTCTTTTTTTAGTGTCTCACTAATTTTGACCCGCATGCTCCTCGCCTTCTCGCCATGGTTGAAAGAATTTCCAGACAAAGTTTAAATACAACATAATTCAATTCGGAGGAAATGCCAACTTGGGAAATTGTTGAGACAACAACTCTTCAGATGCTGAGTGCTGCCTTGAGAGGGTTGAAAGAGAGTACACTCTACGATTATCTAATTAGAGCGCTGAAAAATAGCTGTATAATTAATCCAACTGTCTTCGTTTACTATTAAAATATTTGGGAATCTTGAAAAAGAATCACGCTAATTGTCTTAATTGATT
Source organism: Stenopsyche tienmushanensis (assembly GCA_008973525.1). Taxonomy (NCBI): domain Eukaryota; kingdom Metazoa; phylum Arthropoda; class Insecta; order Trichoptera; family Stenopsychidae; genus Stenopsyche; species Stenopsyche tienmushanensis. The sequence continues at coordinate 57,619 of WACJ01000097.1, forward strand.
CCATTTAATTTTGACAAAAATAAATTGAAGAAAACCTCAAGTCTCAAAATCGGGAAGTATTTAAGCCTGAATATTCAACAAAGTTAATAAAACATCGTACCTTTATCATTAATCAACTAAAATAAATATTTTTAATAAAGGAATTATCTAAAAAATTGAGATTTGCATCAAGGAAGTACATTATATCATAAAAAGACACCAGGAGATTAGAACTTTGAAGAACAGGATAAGACCGGACCGTCCAAAATTTAAGAAAAAAAAAATCACTTCAGCACATTGGATGATCTTGTAAATACCAGGGTAGACAGACAAACATAGATGCCGCTTGTCTGTGCCTGGGAAATTGGAGGGCTCAGGACAGACGGAAATGACAGCATGCGTTGTTGGTGGTAGGGAGTCCCATGTAGTAAGTATGAGCATCAGCCGTACGATTGTGTTGGCAGTCATAATTAATGGTGTTATCTTAATTAACATGTGTTCAAGTAAAAAACTCACCGTATAGCGTTGTGTTGGTCAAAGCGCACGCTTCGAACGCGTAGCATTCGTCGTCCTCAAAATCAGTCTGCACGGTGACGTCGTGCGTCGTAACGGCGTCGTAAGTCGAGTCGGAGGCCACGACGGGCACGTTGCCCGCGTCACAGTCCACGGCGCTGACGCAGACTTCGGCGATGTGATGCGTTGTGCGTTCGGCCGAGTCGGCCGGGCCAGCGGGCTCCTCGAGCGCGAGGTCGTGAGGGAGCGCGAGTGCGAGCGCGTGTTCGTGCAAGTCAGGGGGCCGCGCGCGCCGCTCGCGCCGACACGCTGCGCATCCGCAGTCGGCGCCGCGCATGCGCAGCAGCCACACCAGCCCAAAGAGCGCCATGCCGCGCACCGCCCTCATCGCGCCCCGCGCATCGCCGCGCGCATCGCCGCACTCACCCGCGCGCGCGCGCTCGCCCGAAGACAACCGACACATCGTGACAACGGCACGCACTAGACCCAGAACCGTTTCGTACCATGTTTGATACGTTCTTCAAACGACACTAGGTACTTCTCATTTGCCACGCACTACTGTATCGTGCACGCCGTCCCACAACGACCACATTTTTTGACCAAACCTGAAATTAAAATGAGACTTATCAAAAAATGCACAAACTATTTATAACTAAACATATAATAAATATACTACAGCAATTATTAAGCAAATAAAGGAGATTTCCTCATTTGAATCATATAGGTAGTTGTATCATATGACAATTGCATATATTCTTTATTGAAGTGAAACTTGTAAAATCATGATAGGGTAAATTGGCCAAATAAATTTAAGTTGGATGAGATGAAAAGGGAAACTGCAAGCAGTTGGGTGGAAAGAGAGAGAATCGTTTTTATCTTCTCCATCGCTCACACACGTAGATAGAGATTCTACGCGCATACGCCACATCGCCTCTGCTGTTTGTGTGTATCCTGGTGAGTGTTTCACTCTACGGTGCCCTCCTATGAAACCTTAGGGGGGGCAACTCTATGACCTTGGGTAGTAGTCAACTCTCTGGGGTAATGATGTAGAGTAGAATCGAGCGAAAGTAGCCTGCTGGGGTAGCCCAGCCAATATGAGTTAGGTACACAGCTTACCCTGTGCTGCGTACCCGTAAAGTTGAATGTGAAACTGCCTATTACAGGCGCCTGGAAATTCTGTGCATAGTGTTTCTTGTGGATTAAAGAGAGATAGAGGATACTCCTGTATGTTCGATGGCTATCCTTCTGTGCGGAGCCCCGATAAGTCATGAGTCACTCAGACATGAGAGCTATAGACAGAAGCTGGCCAGTATCCAATCCCAGGGAGCGCTCCGAGTCACCACAGCATACAGAACAGTATCCAAAGACGCGGTACTCGTAATCACTGGATTTCTCCCGCTGGACCTCCAGTAAAAAGAGAGGGCCTTGGACTACGAAGATCCCAAAAATCATAGCTAGCACGATCAGAAACTGAGGGAAGTCTGGCAACAGAGATGGGATCTGTCCAGCAAACAAAGATGGACCTACCGACTTATCTCAGTCGTAGGTCGGTGGAGGGCCCGAAAACATGGAGAAACGACCTACCGATTGACGCAAGTGCTCAAAGAATGTGGATGTTTTGGTGCGTATATGAAGATGATCGGAAAGAAAACATCCGCGACGTGTCATCACTATCAAGCGGAGGACGATGCTGCGAAACACATCATTGATGATTGTGAGGCTTGAACACCCCAGAGGAACATGTTGAAACAAGCACCCAGTATAATCGAGAACATGGTCCACAGCATGATGGTGAGCAAGAAGAACTGGGACCTTTGGCGAGATTACGTTGAAGAAATCATGAGCGCCAAATAGAGCAGTGAGTGAGAGAGAGGCTCAGAGCGGCTCTCCAATTCTAGAATAGGGTCAAATATAGGATCAGACTACCTGTCCCTCCAAAGTAATGTGATAAACAATACTGGGAGGACAGAAAAGCAGAAAAGGGCAAGGGAGGGGTTTAGTCAGTAGGAATTTGACACTATCCTGGGATCAAGCCCCAGGGTGTCTTATGCAAGATTCCCCTCTCACAGGAAAAAAAAGTCTGAGGGCACTCGGAACAGATTGCACAATAGCGAAGTCATGGACGTGTTCAAAAAGAGACCAAATACTACTAAGTCACTGTTTGTCTAATTTCAAGAGCCAAGAATTTTCAATTCTAACACGCTAGAATACTTACATGACTTTTTTGTGAAAATCTAGGTAAAAATTATAATAGTTAGCTTTTTTTCTAACAAATTATATATTGCTTTACACATTATGTCTTCCCTGTAAGGTATGTTTTTTATTAAACTATAGACAACATATTCACTATCATTAAGGCCCTCAAAATAGACAAAAAATCCCTTTCCAATATAAAATGAAACCAATTTATTGTTATCATTAAGAATTCAAATACAATTTAGCAAACATTGAATCGGTTGCGGTCTTTGACACATTCATCCTGGCGGTCCGCAAAGTGAATGTTCATACCCCATTTTTTAGGTCAAATATCGATCATAAGCGATTATATAAATAGGCTGGTTTCGATACGCCCAAAGGACTACCTGTGACCTTTATATGATACAAGAACATCAGGGATAAAAGTATAAATTAAATAATGTTCGATTGGGGTCTTCACCCTCCCATCATTTGATTAAGTGACGTATAAATTTTAATCGAATCAATCACCGATCCGGGAATATTTGGCAATCATTGTCTGGAGCAATGCGACCGTTTCTAATTAAATTCATTCGAAATGTATTGAATTATTATTCGGGCTCAAGGGGCGTAAACAAATTCGTTAAAATAATTCTTCCCATTTATTTTGCGAGCGCTCCGCTCCGAGGGACTGTTTTTACCAAATTCATCAATTTTCCAGTCCATTTCAACGAACGGGACCAATCCCACTAATTATGACCAAGTTCTTATCTATCGGGGCCCTTTTCATCAAATTAGACCCTTTGAATGAAAAAAAAATCCCTTCCAGCAAATAAAATAGGGACGAAAAATTATTCCCTTATGATCCTAAGTAAATATCAGTTGTGGACTTAATTAATGCCGCGGGGGAAAATCATGCCTGCGTGATTTTTATAAATGGAATTATATGAAATCTTTGATCTGACGAAATTATTCATTGTCAAAATACTGCAATGAGAGATATTTTCGGTGAAAATTTTAAGGGATGATTCAAATTATTGCGATTTTTTTAATAAAATTTTATTGTTATTATCACTTCCATTCACATTCTTGTGCTAAAACTGATGTAATTTACATAATTTTACAGAAATACAAGTCATCCAGAAAACAAGGTTACATCATTTATTTAGACGCCAGATTAACAGCGACATCTTCCATCTCTCTTCAGGTGCATTGTGTTATTTTAACAGCGCCATCTCTTGTGGCCCTACGGAGACATTGCACCTGTATACCGACCGAACGATTCTTGCGCGTGCACCGTTGCCGGTTGGGTAGTGACGCGCAGGAGGCGGGAGTCGGGAGAATCGTCGGTTAGCCTTGGCTACGGGAGGTCGTCCTTCCTGCAGCCAGATCTCTCTCTCTCTCTTTTTCTCGTGTGGAATAAATAGTTATTTAGAGGATAGTCTTTCTATTTGGCGCCCGTCTAATTCCATCCATTCGTCCAGCAACATTGCAGCCTGATAGAAGAACGGACCCGTACGCTAGCGTGGTCATCCCGAAGAGTACATAGGGGCTGGGAGCCGCCCGGGGACTCTGCCCCGAGAGCGCCCCCACCTCAACGTTACATAACTTATATTAGATTTCGGACATCTATTTTTGCAATAGACGTCAAGAAATGTATTATATTTACTCCTTTTAATTTCTTGCTTCTGTTCGCATATTTCTTATTTAAAAAAAACTTTATTATGTAAAATATTCCAAACTTAACGAAAAATAAAAGCATTATTGAAAAACTTTGAGGTAACTTCAATGAAGAAACGTCAAATGTTTCCTTCGTAGTGCAAATTTATAACCTTTTGATTTACACTGGCTTGGCTCACAAAAGTGCTAATTAAAAAACTTTTAGTTTTTTCCTAGTTGTTTGTTTGTTTTTTATTACATGCTTAAACTGTGTTAATTACGTTGGTATTATTTTTTTTATTTATCCAGATATGCTGATGAACGATAGGAAAATTTAAAAATACTGATTTATCTTCATCATAAAATTAGCTAGATATTACAAGAATTATCTAGAAATAATGGTTATAAGGGGGATCCTGACGGTCAGTTTTTTTAAAATTTTGTTTTTTTTTATTTATTTTAACAGCGCCATCTCTGATGGCCCTGCGGAGACATTGCATCTGCATATTCACCGATCGCTTCTTGCGCGTGCACCGTTGCCGGTGGGGTAGTGATGCGCAGGAGGCGAGAATCGGGAGAGTCGTCGGTTAGCCTTGGCTGCGGGAGGTCGTCCTTCCTGCAGCCAGATCTCTTTCTCTCTCTATTTTTCTCGTGTGGAATAAATAGCTATTTAGAGGAGAGAGTCTTTCTATTTGGCGCCCGTCTATTCCCATCTATTCGTCAAATTACCCAAACAATGCCGTCACCCGCACCAATCATTCCTTCCTTCAGAATTCATCTGTTATGATTTTTTGGGAGCACTCAAGCGCTTCTTACTACAAATTCTATATCTAATTAATATTTTTGACGATAATATGACTTTCTTGATTTGATCAAGGACCATATCATCAAAGTAAGATTATAAGGGCTTCTGAGGCCGGTTTTTTTTTGTTGTTTTATAGTTGACACACTTGATATATATGGATTCTAACGATCAATTTGTTTGGTTCCACTTGTTTCATCGGCCATTTTTTTTAGTCATAGTAAATTCTTCCGATGGAGAGGTCGCCGCGCGCTTCTGCCATATCCATGCGAGATCCGTGCAGTCCGTTTTTTGACTTTTGTAGAACAATATCATTGCGAATATCCATCGGAAGTCAGTGGAAGTTTATGATAGTGATATGATGAGTACATAACGTGTTACGCGTTAAAATGCATGCAGTATAAACTAGTTTCAACTAGTTAAAACGCACTTAAGACTATTTTTTCAATCTTGTTTTATATTTTTAAGGGTCTATTTCAAAAGTGCTTTGATATCTGTTGGATGTCAACAATTTTCTATAAAGATCTGTTAAATATATGATGATAAGATGAAATATTTCGGATTTGGTCGAATTCTGAGGTTCTAAAAAGGTATTGGGAGCTGAAAATATATTTTTTGAGATGGAAAGAAATAATATTCGAAAGGGAAAGTATTGCAGAGTTGATAATGCTTGGAAAATGTATTATTAAAACATAAATTCTAAGCTCTCGGACGTAAACAAAGGATAAGGAATTATTTACTTTTGCTCCTTTGTCTGATTTTTTTTCATCCTCCTTAATGTTAGGGAAGTATCAAAATATTTAAAATTGTATCCCAAGCAAAAGAAAACAGCCGAGGACATTTCCTTAATAAAAATTAAAACTCGTTAAGAATGTTTCATTCGTTTGTGCCTCCTTCATCCCTCATCCCCATTGTACGCAGCCAAATCTTGCATCTTCCGACGTTTCCGCGGGAAACCATATCTGCCCTAGATAAGATAAAAGAAAAACAACTTCCGTTGACATTCGGTATGTTAATATTTAGTCTGCGTATCGAACAACAAATAGCGGTGAAATATTTTCGCTGAAAATCGGGTTCAGCGTGGAACAGCTCCACACATCCCGGCGATATTAGGTCGAAATAAATTTCCATCTGCGGCAAATATCCCCAAACTAAAAAAAGGGAAACAAACATTCGACGTTTTGATGAAATTGTAAGTTGCCATATGCGATATTCGATATGAGATGTATTAAGCTATATTGAATGAAAACGAATGCACGAAACTTGAAGCGAGTCTTTCAATCACATTTCATTTATTCCCTTCTTCCATTATTCAATATTCCATTGTGTGTTTTTTGCATTGAATAAATCTCTGCGCGTTTGATGCTTGAACAAATATTTAATAAGTCAAAATGGAATCTCGCGAATGGAATCGAAGAAACATGACTTGAATTATGACAGTTATGTTGGGTAAAAACACAAATATACCGAGAGAAAAACCGCTCGTTTGAAGCCCATCCTGAACGATTTTCCATGTTTCGTCCATGGTTATGAATCGACGCCAAAATTCTGCCAAATTGCTGTGAAACATCGCCGAACACTCGATTGAAACATCCTCGCGACGCTGTTTTTCTTTCATTGTGGGCAAATGCGGCACCCATCTTGCGCACCGCTTTCACACGTTTAAAATTTCAGTCAATATGCGATGTACAGCACTTTTTGAAACACCTATCATGTCTGCTAGCCTGCGAACTTTCAATCGAGGATAGATGGGGGCGGACGAGCATCGATAATTCCTTTATTAAGCACGAAATAAAGATTTGGCTTCGAGAAGGATATCTTCCCGCAGCCAAGGCTACCCAATGGATATCACGATTCCTGCTTTCTGCGCATCACCATCCAATCGGCAACGGTGCACGCTCAAGAAGCGATCGGTATCGTTCCTTCAAATGTAATATGTCCGCAACGTTACAGAAGATAGCGCTATTAAATTAACGCATTGCACCTAAAATGAGACGGAAGATATCGCCGTTATCATATTATTATATACTTCTATTTCTAATTATTATACTTTCAATGTATTCTTTATATTTGTTGCTAATGCGCTATTTATCCGTCCAATATAAAATTAATCGAGTATTTGGCCGAGCGCATAGACGTCCATAGAAACTGAGAGGGTGCAATTTTCGCGTCTGAATAACGTGGCGCCCCGACCACAGCGTAAATCAATCAGCTCAGCGAGCCATTTACGTTGATATACCTTCAATTAATCATTTATATTATATTTATCGCCTACATGTTAAATCTTAAATTCATGACCATTTTATAAAAATAGCTCATTGCATATTTTCAGAGAGGTGTCTTTTTATTCTTTAAATTTAAAATCTAATAATCATTATCTTTAAATGGGTATTAAAAAGTTACTATTGTGACTTTGTTTTTCTTTCTCATTCTTAAAGTTTTGAAGTGAATCTTAGACTACGAAAATAAAAATAATTATCTGCAATTTTGACTGGCATTTTATAGCAATTAGAGTGTAAAAATAAAAAGATTTAACTATAATTTTGCATATTTTAGAAAAAAATATAAACTAAATGGATTGATTCCAACCTATTTCAGTCTATATTATCTTCTTCTAATATATATAAAAATGAATTGAGATTTGTTCGTTCGAAATGCGCTGCCATACCGTTCATCGGATTGCAATAAAACTTCATCCACTTATTACTAAGGATTCCGCAAGTAACATAGGCATAGTCTAATATATAAAAATTAATGTTTGTTTGTTCGTATTTGATGCGATGCCATATCGTTCATTGGATTGCGATAAAACTTTGCCAACTTATTGTTTGAACTTTTTCAAATAATATAGATATAGTACAATTAACTTCCAGTAGATCATATATATAAAAAATCATTGGTTGTTCATATTTATAATAAAACCAACAAAATAAAATTAATTTAATTATTTCTATCATTGCTAATTAAATAAGATAACTCTTTCATATTTCAAACGATAATTTTAGAATTATTACTTCTGTGGAAGCAACGCGCCGGGTACCAGCTAGTTTACTATATAAATTAAATATAAATAATAATTTCAAATATGGATGTGTGTATGATGGCGCGTAAATATTTGCTTAAATTGTAAAATATGAGGGCTTCATGTTATCCCAATTTGCTTGATTTAATTAGCACAAGTATATATTAAGCTGATGGTTCCTCCCAGGATGATTGGATACTGATGATATCTATCTCCAGGCGTGTTTCATAATTTAATGTCGTATCTTGCATATTAATTATAATGATATTTTAGCAGAAACTTGGTAATTGAGCCAATAACTTGTCATATTAGTAAATTAATTCAGAGCATTATTCTATGCTAATTTGTAGCACCACTCCTGATTGTATGCAGAAGACTCGAATCGCGCCGACAGAGACAAATATTTACTGGACAAATATTTTATTCTGGAAGAAGGCTCCCGGAGGAATTGAAGTGTGTTTACACATCCGAAAATGCATCCTTGACGTAAATCACACAGCACTCGAACAAATCGTCTTAGAACTAAGCAACTGTACTGATTTACGACCGAGAACCGATCGTTTGCTGTTCACACTACTTTCTGAATACTAAAATCCTTGGCAGACTTGCAAAATCAACTCGTTAGAATCCCAAACATTTATATGAATTGCTATATTATTTCCCAATATGTATTCCCATAATATGACCAAATTTTATAGGTGTAACTACTGTTTGAAATGCTCAATGCTTCATTAAATACATTAATGGAATGCATTTAATAAAAATCACCATTTCATATCCAATGATTTATGTGTAGGACACATAAATCAACAACAACATATCTTTTATCCTCCCCTTGATTAGGCACCTCCAGATTACTGGATATTCCAGTTCCTCATAGGGCATGGCCAATTTAAGACTGGCTTGGGTATTCCACAATCTTGGGAGTGTGCATCTATTCATGGACGCAGATCAGAAGCGTCAGTGGTATGAAAGGCGGACCGATTGGACACGCAAATCTTGAGGTCATTCCCTCTTCTCTCAGATAATTCAGGGCTTTTGCGTAAGTTATGGGGAGAAATACATCACCGAGGCGATGATATCTTTGATCGCAGAAGCCTGGCTTGCATCTATATTTAGTTAAATTATTTTATATCTAGTTTAAATTTTATAATATAAATTATTGGTATATCTTTAGCTATCATAAATTTATTTTTTTATTTAATCTAAATAGTCTCCCTATGAAAATAAATTCGGTTTTGTATCTTGTGCACTTTAGCGAGAGGGCTGAAATGGTTCTGAATAGTGGGATCAATATACAGCTCGGGTTAAAGGAGGGTCCCTATGTCATATTGCATTTACCTAATTACTAATACAGGATGTTTTGCACATAGACCAATAATTTTTTTTTAAAAATATAAAATTTTGGGTACTTTTTCAAAATTTAGGCAGCCCTGACACTTAAAACATAGGGTCTATGTGTAAATCGTAAAAAAACCCCTCTAAATCCCAAAAAAAAAAAAAAAATCGGTCCAAGTGTAAAACATCTTATATATTGGTTTTTGCGTCTTTTACAAAAACATTTAAAATAAAACATGTAACCATTCTAACTCAAACGTTAAGACTTAGAAGAGAAATGTTGATAAGCGGAGGGCTTTAAAATGTCTTAATTTACTCAGCGTGCGACACATTCATCGCCTAACTCAACGCTGTTATCCGGTCAAAGATGCACGTATCAAATGATATGCTCGGATTTATGAAATATTATAAATATTAATAACACGCGGTCTATAGCTAAAATGTGCACCCAATCGATGCAGTAGAAAAATATCAAGCTACACTCCAATTGCAAACAATTCAGCATCGTCGGAGCCAGGGGAATTTTAATTTTGATGCAAAATTGTGTCCGTTGTCTGGAATAAAGTCACTGGATGCATGCATTTTTGAGGCCGAGTTTCGAAACAAGTGTTCAACAAATGAAGTAGTAACGATACAGTTGTATTGAGGACACATGTAGTGGAGTCCTTGTTTGAGACATGGAGAAAATGCAGGGTAGCAATTTGGACGTTGCACACTCGTCACGTAACGAGCCGAGTTTCGTGTTTTGTGCCTAACGACTTGTGAAATGTCACGAGAGGCCAACGGTTTTCCAGTTTATTCGACAACTACCAGGCACGTCCTGATGAAGCATGCGTCCTGCCTCTAAATGACTGCCAATTGCCACTAGAAAAAAATGTTGTCGGCGGTCATCATAAAGATCATGACCCGTTGAGCCCTTGTAAGGATTATCCTTGCGCGGCTTATTAATTTTAATCGCACCGACATGTGGCGCGTCGAGCGCTTATTGCTTAAACGCGCATTTAATAGTGCCCATGTTAATATTGTAGTCAAACGCTTCAATTATTAAGGGATGAAATTTCTATTACAATTTATATCATTTATTTACCAAACTCGAATTTAAATACCATTACCATTCAGTATGCAAACTCAGGCAATAGCTGAAAAGGAAAAAAAATGGTGCCCATTATAAACTCTTGGACATATGAAAAGCCTTTGTTATAGTATGATAAATTGGTCTACTTTATAAAAAAAAAATTCTAAAGTTTCTGAATTACTGGAATTTACTCGCAAATATGCGATTATCCTACCATGCAGGTTAATTTAGTCAATTATTGATTCATAAATACTTAGTTGATGCGGGCGATGGCAGATGTTAGAGCGTTCTTGGCATAATTACAAGTTATTACATATGGAGCAAATTTTGTGCATTTATTATTGGCAATAAACATAAACAATTCTAAAATCTTCCCGTGACTTGCTGGTCATCTACATTACACTGGTGTCAGATATGGCGGATCGTTAAGATGCCTTGAATTCACGGAAATGAATCCTTAAAAGGTAAAAATTAGCTCGCTTAAATCTCCAAAACTCTATATATATGTTGATATAATTTATAAATAGGAAATAGTGATTCTAGTCTCACTAGTAACGCTATATAGTACATACAGACAGCCATAAATTTTGCATGAGATTTATTTCTCCCCATAACCTACGCAAAAAGTCTTAAATGCCTCAAAATAAACGAAAAGAAGTGGCCACAATGTGTTTGTGTCCAACCGGTCCGCTTTTCAGATCGCTGATATTTCGAATGAGCGCCTCGCGATCGAACGCCATGCCCAGATAAATCCACAAAACATTGCCTACGTCTTTTACGAATGTTTCAATACAAATTTATTTGTCTTCTAATATATAAAAATGAATTGGGTTTTGTTCATGTGAAATGCGCTGCCATATCGTTCATCGGATTACAATAAAACTTCGTTCACTTATTGTTAAGAATTCCGCGAGTAATATAGACATAGTCAAATATACAAAAATTAAAATTTGTTTGTTCGTATTTTATGCGCTTCCATACCGTTCATTCGATTGCGATAAAACTTTGTCAACTTATTGTTTGCATTTTTTTAAATGATATAGGTATATAGTTATCGAGCAATTTTTTTAAAAAATATATTTATTCATCAGTAATAAATTTCGATTTTAAATTCTTATATGGTTGGTTGACTGATTTAGAGAGTAAAAATATCTTTTTGCATCATGCTTTCGGCTGAGTGCTAATTTTTAAAATATTTATTTAACCCTTTGATGAGTATGCACTCATATGTCCGATGAGTTTTGCTGTCTGGGCGTATAAAATTTACAATGAAAAATTCATGTCTATCAACTAATAAACGCAAAAGGCTATGAGTGAACAAAGGACAAAGGTTCGAATTGTTTTGTGGGATTTTAAAGGGATCATTAATTTTGAATTGCTACCAAATAATGAATTGATTATATCAAATGTGTATTGGTCAATAATTAGAGACTTGGTTGTCTTTAATATAAAGACAACCAAGTCTTCTTGCACCACGACAACGCTTGATTGTATTCAGTGAAAAGTATCATTAAAAAAATATTAAGGACTTTGAATGGGAGTTAATATTGAATCCATGTTATTCTCCTGATCTAGTCCCTTTGGATTTAATATAATAAAACATAAATAAAATGAATTTTCTGTATAAAAATGGCTTTTACTAGACAATATATTTGTTTGTTATCTAGCCCATATTCAATTTTTGGAAGATAGTGGCTCGTATGACAATTACCCCCGCCCAGATCGATAGTAACTGAAACAGATTAAATATATTCAGGATGGTGTAATCCATGCTTTATCCATCATTCATGCTCCATCGACTTTCAATACAGGACCCAAGTAAATAGATAGCATTTAGGAATTGCGTAATCCGGATCACATCCGCTGAATGCGACATCTTCCCATATTTCCATCGATCCGCTTTTATCCAGAATTAAATACACAAAACGACCAAGGAACGTCATTATTGTGTGTGCATACATTTTCCTGGAACATCGAGCTTGTGCCACGTTGTAGAAATAATTAATCGATGTTATGCAACGATGTTTCGCGCTTTTAATTGGATACGCGGGCATAACGAACGTTTTAATGGAAAACGTCTTTCATGTTATTTAAAATTCGACGCCTCGTTATTTTCCACAGCGAAGGAATAACATCGACGGAATTGCCGTCCGAAAATGATATTTTCATCGTGTGATATTTCGGAATTGGGGTTATCATCTTGGTTACATTTATGGGATTCCCCAGCGGCTCAAGAGACTCGCGAGTGATCGACTGAGATTCGCAATGGTGTCGGTATTTCTGGCAGAATATGAGGAAATTCAGCAGAACTCAAATAGACATCATTAATTTCGATTGCTTCGCAAACCAATTAAACCTCTTAAACAAGTTTCTGCAGGGGTAAACTTCTAGATTGCTATGAAAAGCGCCCCTATAAATTAAATCATCAAACTTATATATTAAAGAAACGATCGATCACAGCATAATTCTGCTAAAATGAATATGCATCGATATAAATAACGCATAATTTGGCCTTTTATATATGAACATAATGCTCTATGTTTCGGGATGGCTCTTTGTATTATTAACATGGACCTCGTTGCTCCAGGGCTGAAAGAGTTCAAAGTGTCTTACACAAAGTTTAACAATTCCGAACGACTATTTTGGTGCGTCAAAATTAAGTCGAGTGAAAACAACAATATAAGAAGGATGCAGAGAAACTAGGTCAAACATTATGATCCTTGAACAAAGCAGAAATTCGACGAAAGGCGAAAAACGAGCCAAAACTGTATGAAATATAATATAAAATAATTGAGTGAGAATGATTAGGATTATTTATTTCGTTGATGAGTAATCACGCATATGTGCGTTCGGACTCGAGTGATACATATGCTCAAAATTTTTTAGCTTACAGTGACCATGTTGTTAAAGCAATGCTTATTAAATACACTGTAAAATATTAAGAAGTACACTCAAACCTCATTTTGTGCGATTTCAAAGTTATGCGGTTTTTTTAAAAGCAGTTTTTTTATTTCACAAAGAGTACGCATCGAAATATTTTGCATTAAATAGGAAAGAAAACATCAACACTAACCGAAATTTGGAAAAAACTTTTAAAAATACATTATCCAAAGAAATTTTGGAAATTCCGGCCAAAAATGACTTGACTGATTTTTTTTTTACAGTCACCATTTTGTGATTTTTTTAGTTAAGGACTGTAGTGACATCTTTACTAATTGTATATTATATTGTTGAAAAGAAAAAAATCTACAAAGAACAATATTTGTTAGTTAAACTAATAATTATTTCTCTAGTTAACGTCATTAATTTATATATAATGTTGCCTTATTGTTTTTCAGATTTTTATTAACTTTTTTGTGCGATTTTGCATATATTTTATACAGTTGTTTCGAAGTTATGCGGTTTTTAAAATCCATGGAACGCATCTTTACTTTTTCTATGTAAGTCAAAGCTTTTTTTGTGCGATTTTCCGCAGAACGTATCTACCGCACAAAAAAATATTTAAGTGTAAATGGAAAATTATTATGGAAGAATATGCCGCTGAAAAATGTGTGCAAATCATCAATTTTTTGGGTTTTCCCCAAAAAAAATTAGCTTTAGTGACGAGGCCCATTTTTGGATAAATTAATATGCATGAGGATAGTCAAGACTGTATGAAATATGGTATAAAATTATTTAGTGACAACGCTTAGGATTATTCAACACGTTGATGAGTAATCACGCATATATGCGTTCGGGCTCGAGTGATGCAAAAAGAGTATTCTCGAACATCAAATGCGGCGTATAAATAGCTGAAAGCCACATAAATCAATTGTATACTTAAAATGAATGAATATCGTCTGCTATCAACAGTGTTAAGGTTCATTTATTGATATACAAGCTTGACTCAAGCTGTGCGATTACATCAATATTGAGAAAGAAAAGGGGAGACCCTATGAATTTCTGGAAGTGAAACTTAAATATATATATATATATATGGGGTAGAGTAAATTGGCTTCAACGTCACAAAAAGTGAAACCCTTAGCTATGACAGTATTGTTTATGTTTATGCAAAAAAATGGACGAATATTGTGTGCTATCAATGGTGTTAAGGTTCATTTATTGATAGTATACGAGCTTGAATCACGCTGCGCGGTCCTGAAAATAAGTTGATTTGTCGTCGAGACCTCAGGCTCCAAAGTTATGAGTTTCAATCAAGAGGTCATGGACATGTAGATGAAATGACAGTAGATCTATTGAAAGACCTCGTTGAGACTTTCAATAAGTAGATTTTGTCATCAGCAATATGAAAGATGCAAACGAATTAATTCTATAATACTTTTTCAATCCAATTATCAAAATTAAAATAAAATATGAAGTAGTAACTCCAACAACAAGAACCCTTAAAAGCACCCCATAATTATAAACTGTAACAAGGGTTGCGAAATAATTGCAATCCTTTTTTGTTGTTAGCTTGTTAAATATAGTTGATGCGTAGTCATACAAAGATTAGAACATACATTATTTGGGTTTTAAATCAGTAGTTTCTTTTGTGCGAAATTTCAGCCTTCAGTACGATTCAACCCTATCTTCCAATTAGGGCTGTAAACTTTGTAGCGATCCTTAGTATGTAATTCTAAATAGATTGAATACCGAATGAATGATCATTCTAGCATGCCTAATAACAATTCAGCCAATTCAATTAGTGCGTTAATTGCTTTATGAAATTCTACGTAATCTTGGGTTCTAGGGGATGCTGTAATTAAAACAAATATCGTGTAAATTGTTTCATTTATAATTTTGGAGAATACCATATGTGTAGATAAACTTCGCAACACGCCTTATCTCTCAATTCATAACAATGATGTTAGAATGTGAATTATTGCAGGAGCGAAAATAATAAAGGTAACTAGCGAATATAAGAACGAGAAGGCTACGTAAATTGAACGAAGGTGTGCTGACGTCTCCACTGGTGTCAGATCATCATGTATCAATTGGGGTATTAAAAATTAGGCTTTGTTGTCCATAGTTAATTATTCAGGATTATTTTTATTGTGTTAGTTAATTAAATAAATAAGGGATAAAAGTCATTGTAATATTGTATTTTTTGTTACTGCAAAATTGCAATTAAAATTATAGCAATTGAGGAAGAAAATGGGTGCTTTTTTATCTTATGTCCGCATTCTATCATTAAGAAAGATCACATTGTTCGCCTCTTATTTGTGATGAACAAAAAAAGGGGCTTTAGCCACTTAACTGTCGCTTCTTTACGGTCTAAATAAGCAAGAACGACGTCGAAGACTTAGTAAGTATCTCGGTTATGGCCTAGGCCAGTTTCTCGATAGCCTATCAGATTGAACTTGTTCTCTCTTCTTTTTTAAGACAAAAGAACGAATTTAACTTCCGGACAAACTTTCATCGTCGAGATCCTCTGATAATCCGGCTCCCTTGCGTCACGATTCGACGTCAATAAATCTAGATAGGTTGTTTATTTCGAGGACGTCTTTGATCTGTCCGCTCAAAGGCAATTAAACGTCGTTTGCAGGCGAAAAAGTTTCCAACTTTTTTTTCTTCAAGGCACCCCCCCGTCGGCCTTTAATCGGCCGCGTCCGGTTAAATAAATTGCCTAAAAGTCGTCAAATTTGCCTAAAAAGTTAGCAAAGTCCCCGTACCTTTGTGAGCCGGGACTCTCTTAATATGCAGCCGCCGATTTAATTAATTGCTTCCTGATTGGGACGAAAAGAAGTTCCGATATAAATTTACGTCTTCCTCAATTTGGACTTCGATGCTGTTCAGCGCCCTAACGAAAGAACTTTCCTCGCCGGGACGTGATTTCAATATCAAGCCGATGAGGGATGATATTTAAATTAAGGTCTTTCTTATTGACATAACTACTCTCCATTGTGCGAATAAAACTCAAATCCAATGAAATAATTTCATAAAAATTATTATAAAAGCATTGGTGTAGTGGGTTAGTTCCTGTAATCTTACTGGAGTCATCTAGTAAGAAAAGATACAAGGGCTCATGAGGCCACTTCTGACACCAGTGAAGCGTCAGAACCGGGCCGCATCAACAAACGGATCCGTTCTTCTTTTGGGTCGTGATTAGGGAATCCAATCCCGAGCCAAAATTTCGACCCCGGGATCAGTCCCGGGATCCCAGGATCGGGATTTTTAATACTTTAAGAAATTACATTGTTAAATTTGATTAAAAATTACTAATAAGTCCAATTGTTTAATATAAAAAATAACTTGAAAGCAAAATAATTTTCCGATTTCCCGACAAATTATTTATTTCCATCGCTGCAGATAAATACTTATATACTACAATACTTTGATGTGGTTCGTAATTAAATTACGGAGGAATGCAAAAAATCTGAATCCTGTATCTATTATATTTCATATCGATATTCCCATTATTAGAGTTGAGGTGTAGTAAATACATCACCGGTAGGGGAAAGTTAATATAACAATTTGAAAAACATATAAGTACTGTGTGTATGTGTACATAGAATAGACAGTAACTGCCCATAGGCGTCGCCTAAGCTCGCCAATTAGTAGTTACGCCACTGTTTCCAAGCGCCCAGATTTCGGTTTAAAATAAAATTACCAATTATTTCAATATAAAAATGCACTTGTTCACTCGCTGTTTAATTAATCGTCTGGATATAGTTCGCGTGGCACTCAATTCTACATCCTTCTTTCCGTCTTTGTGATAATTTATAATTAATTTTTCGATGTTTTGATACAGTTTTTAGTAGTTTTATCAATTTGTGTATGCTAAATATGATATATTATAATAATTAAGAATTTCAAATATGAAATTTGAAATAGGTCATATAAATTCAATAGCAAACTAATACTTTATCTACATTTTAATGGAATCTATAAAGTTTTATTGCCATACCGTGAAGAGTCTTCCTAAACCATGTAATAAATATCGTTAAAAAGCTCTCAGCTTGGCTTCAGAATCGAGCTTTAATTTGAAATTGCTTGCTTTTTTCGGACTAAAAACAAGCCTTTGATGAAAGTGGTTAATATTCAAAGCCGCTTAATGTAGTTAAGAAAATCTAGACAGAAAATGATGATAAAAGCTTGCTAAAAATATGGAAAAATACAAATACTTTTACCGCAATTACGAGACTGAAGCATTTGAAAAAGGACTTGCACAAGAAAAATGCTGGGGGATATGCAAGGTGATAAAATATCATCATAATAGAATAATCTGCGATAATAATTCAATAAAATTATATTTATTCATGTGGCAAAATTATTAATTTTATCCAAGAATTGACCATCTCTCTTTAGGTGCAATGTGTATTTTATCAGCGCCATCTCTTGTGGCCCTACGGAGACATTGCACCTGCACACCGACCGATTGCTTCTTGCACGTGTACCATTTCTGGTTAGGTAGTGACGCGCAGGAAGCGGGAGTCGGGAGTTGTCGGTTGGCCTTGGCTGCGGGAGGACGTCCTTCTCGCAGCCAGATCTCTCTCTCTCTCGTATGGAATAAATAGTAATTTATAGAAGAGAGTTTTTCAATTCGACGCCCGTCTATTCGCATCCATTCGTCCAGCAATGTCACGGCCCGATTATGCGACAAACATCATCGAAATTTTGACTTCCCGAATTTTTATCACCAAGCAAAATTGCGGCGGATACTTGAATCACATAATATTTTATACTTAATGCCATTAAATATACTTTTGAATAAAATATAAAATTGAGTAAATATCTTATAAATACTTTATTTTATTTACATTTAAAAATTGAGCGTTGTTATTGAAAGATACTGTAGATCTGAAGAGCCATTTGCATTGATTGCTTCATATCGCAATTGGATTGATGCTAATGCATTGATATGATAAATACGCTGTTTATTCTAATTTACCATTAAAATCATATATGGTTGGAGCGTAGTGTGTTTGTGATTTGTTAAATTTGCCAGCATTGGCCATTAAACAATGTATGGTGCTATTTTAATAGCAATCCGGAGGGACAAAATTTGCATGTAATTCATTGCTTTGTATATTACCATATTACAAATTTGCTATGAATTCAGATTCTAAATTGCATTTCTACTTTCAGCATGCTGAAATATATGCATTGTGGCAAGGCTCGAATTTATTCTGAAAAGTTGTTTTAAGTTAGCTCATTTTTGATAAAATTTGAGCTAATTATACTGTTAATATATTTTAAAAATATATTTTTCTAACATAATTTTTTTTAAAGGAATTAAGACATTTATACTTAATTATGCTCTTATATACTCTTCGATATGTTTTATAGTATGGCAGATAATGACATTATTTGTGGTATTATTCCTACAAAGCTGATTTTTTTATGTTGTTGCCGATATTTTAAAATATTTTTTAACTTAATATAAATTGAAGACTATGTTGTAGCTACTTATAATAAATGTAATATGAAGGTCACATTGTTAATACGCGAACCAAGCTGAGAGATCAAGCTGCGGGAAGGACGTCCTCCCGCAGCCAAGGCTATCCAACGACTCCTCACGAAGTGATAGCCGTCGTTATTGCAGACGCAATGTATCCACAAAGCCACAGAAGATGGAGCTGTTAAATTGACACATTGTGACTAGGGAATCCAATCCCGAGCCAAAATTTAGATCCCGAGATTTCGGGATTCAAATATATAATATACAATACAATTCAAAAATAGATAGATAAAATTAGTCTGGATCTGATTTTGGAAGCCAGACAACTTGGTTCTGAAAATGCACGCTCAGCCTCCACAATGTTTGAGTTGTTGATGACCGCGTGAGCCCCCATTTTCGTATAACACCATCAGTGTGACTGATAAAATTCCTTTCTGCTGAGACACGGACTAAAACTCGCAAATTTCCCGACTTCTCGACATATTATTTATTTCCGTCGCTGCAGATTAATACTTAAATATTATAATACTTTGATGTGATTCGTAATTATATTACGAAGGAATACACAAATTCTGAACTCCGTATTCATTATATTTCATATCAATATTCCCATTATTAGAGTCGATGTGTAGTAAATACATCACCGGTAGGGGAAGATTAATATAACAATTTGAAAAATATATATGTACTGTATATATGTATTAATAGATTAAATGGTTACTGCCCATAGACGTAGCCTAAGCTCGCTAATTAGTAGTTACGCTACTGTTTCCAAGCGCTTAGATTTCGGCGGGAATGTATCGATTTAGTAGCCTTCATCGTGCTGGTGAGGTGTACGATTTCAGTTAGATAAAAATTTCAATTCCGAATTTTTCGGGATTACGTTTAATAATCCCGGGATACCATGAGTACTTAAAACTGTTCGATTCTTTAAAAAAAAAAACCAAGATGACAGGCTTGCAATTATCTCAATATTTTATTCCAAGTACTTAATGTTGCAATGCTTTGAACGCGCTACAATTCTAGCCACGTATATCAAAGCCTTAGCCATTTTGTATCGTAAGTAGACAACGTTTATTTAACAATAATGAACATAAACTACTTGTAGATAAAAAAAAGCAGCTTTGTAGATTTGAATTTAATGCCGGTATGAACAATTTTTCATTTTTCGAAAATTGCTAAAATGGGTTTAAACTTGACTTAGTTACTATCAATACACAAACTAAAATATATTAAGTTGTTAATATTTGGTTTGGCGTATTTTCCAGTGAATTTATTGTTGAAATTTCTACGAGGGATCATTTAGTGCATGGATTTATACGGATTGGGAGTGGGGGGAGGATTATACGAAATCGTTTAATTCATTTCACGTTTTATGCGAATAAATCAGGGGTTGGCAACCTAAGGCTTGCACGTCATATCCGGCCTTTGAAAGCCTCCCGTCCGGTCTACAAGCACTGCCTATCCGTAAATTCCGCATAATTTATCATTTTTTCCGGACGCCCCCCGAAAAAAAAAACTTTAATTCATTTCTAATACGAACGGTGATTTATCACCCCCCACCGAAAAAAAATTAGTTATGATTCCATCGTAGCATTTGAAGCGACTTAATTTATAAGGAATAATCAACGGGATTTTTTCACGCCCGAGCGGATAAATCTCTTTTAGTGCGAAGGGTTAAGGATTAAATATCCAGGATATGGCATGATAAATTTTAATTTCGATTTCGAGAGGAAATTACAAGCAGTACCTTAATTTATCAAACTTCTACAATGCGAATCTAGGCGTACTTTTTCAATTGAAAATCCCAATTAAACTTAATAATAATTCACCTTCATTTCCTTTTCGTTTCGGAGGGACGTTTCCGTTTTTATTTCATTTTTTTTCTGGAACGTCGGCAGCGAAGGACGAATAATACGGCTTTAAAAAATTCTTACTTTTTAAGCTGTATCCTTTTTTATGCGCTCTGTAGTAAAAATTTCGCATAACAACTCCGACGCAAATTCTATGAAATGAAAACGGGCAAAGCGTGAAATAATTCATCCATCCTCTCCTGTGTACATAATAGAAGGATTTGGCCTCTGAAAATACTCCCCGCAAGAGTTTTAGAACATAGAAACACGGTTAATTATGCAAATATGAGAATTTATCATCATTGTTACAGTGCGTCAAAATTTCAACTATTCTACTCATGGTGATGTTCAATTAATTAAAGCCCAGTCTGCTATTTATTCTGCGAAAATTTGATTTTCTCAAGTGGAATTCAAAACAAAATTTTATTTTTAAGTTGAATTACCTAGCATTTGTATCCCAGAAGTACTCAACCTGATATAAAGATACTGATTGTGGTTTAAAAAAATGGATTAAAAAAATTTCAGGATTTCCTAATTCTCTTCCAATTGTCCATGCAGAGATTCCGTCATGGACGTAGACTATGTTCTGTGGACATATCCAAGCATGGCGAACCATCGCGAGGTGCTATTTAGATGTGTTAGCGGTCCAAATTTTGGACCGGTTGGACACAGATGCCTTGTGGCTAGGGAATCCAATCTCGAGCCAAAATTTCGATAAAAAAAATTTGAGGGCGAAAGAATTTTATTCATTTAAGAAAAGATAAAAATACAATTCAAAAATAGATAAATTAAATACTAAAAAATCAAATATTATTTTGAAAATATTTCCGAAGTAACATTAAGCATCGAGTGTTTCGTTATTTAGTCTGGATCTGATTTTGATAGCTAGGCAACCTGCTGCTGAAAAAGCAGGCTCAGCCTCCACACTCGTTGGATGTATCGTCATCAGATATTTAAATGCTAGTTCGAGTTGATGACCGCGTTTTCATATAACACCATCAATGTGGTTGATAAAATTCCTTTCAGCTGAGTCACGGACTAAAACCTGAAAAATTCCCGATTTCCCGAAAAATTATTTATTTCCGTCGCTGCAGATGAATACTTATATACTATAATACTTTGATGTGATTCATAATTATATTACGTAGCAATACAAATATTTTGAAGCCCGTATCTATTATATTTCATATCGATATTGCCATTATTAGATTCGAGGTGTAGTAAATACATCACCGGTAGGAAAAGATTAATATAACAATTTGAAAAACATATATGTACTGTATATATGTATACATAGATTAGACAGTTACTGCCCCTAGGCATCGTCTAAGATCGCTAATTAGCAGTTACGCCACTGTTTTCAAGTGTGCAGATTTCGGCGAGAACGTCTCGATGTAGTAGCCTTCAACGTACTGGTGAGGTGTGCGATTTCTGTTAGGTAAAAATTTCAATCCCGATTTTTTCTGGATTACGTCTACTAATCCCGGAATTTATGAGCACCTAAAACTGTCCGGGATCCCGGGATTGGATTCCCTACTTGTGGCCATTCCCTTCAGCTTTGGGCCATTCAGGGCTTTTTGCAACAAATTTGGGGTCCCATGGTCCGCCTTTTCGACCGCTGAAACGACAAATGAGCGCCGTGCAGTCGAATGCCATGCCAGAGCTTGTTCACAAAACATGGTCTGCGTCTATGAACGGATCTTTGAATGGACACTCCAAGATCGTAAAAAATCCAACCCTTGGATTATTTTCTTTTTCCAAAGTAGGTAGTAAAAGATTTGCCTACAATGAAGAGGTGGAGTTGGTGGTTGATGGCGATTGAGGAGCACAATGGTTCCCACTATAAACAGAATATCGAAGTTATTGAACATTGCTGGGAAAAGCGTATCGAGCTGATAGAAAACCATTTTAAGAAATAAATATGTTTTTTTTTCACTCTTTGGTGTTTTCTTTGTTAGGTCGAGTACTTTTGGGACATCTTTTTTATGGTGCTTCCCCGATGTTTTCCTAATGTTATTTAGTTAACATAGAGCTCAATGCATAGTATGTTTAAGTCTTGATTGATTGTACTATTAGACAAAAACTAGATCAAAGAGGTCAGTCGAAAAGGTTGATTGCTCGTTATAAAAAGTATCTAGAAAATAGTCCGCAATTTCATCAAATGTCAAAATGTAATATATTATCTACCTTAATTCTATTAAACCATTAAATTCCATTAAACATACCCTTCGATATGTTGGATAGATTGGAGAGAAGCTCAAAAAATCTCAATGCATTGACCATAACGAAAGCCACCCCAATGATATCATTTTAAAGCTTAATAAATAAAAACTTTAAATGTGTCTCTGTAACATGATAAAAATATTTAAATTTATATTTGATATACAAATTGTGTTATTTATGTTTAAAATAAGGTAGTTTCCCTGCTGCACCCCGTATCAAGAATATCACACTGATGCATATAGGGATAGATTTATTATCAGAATATGAGCTGATTGAAGACCATTTAATTAACATGGTCGTCATAAATCCAAATGATAATCAAAACTGATGTTGATGAAATAGAATCATAGTTATATGAATTAAAATGAATGAATGACTATATGATATAATTTAAACACATGGTTTTTACCATTAATGTATAAGTATAATGCATTTATTCTTGATAGAGTTTCTTGGATCATAACAATGATTCGTCATAGACAATGGTCATATCTACAATATAAGATAATAGATAATTCTGTATCATCGAATGAATCTGGACATTAAAATTCCAAGAATTAATACATTTTATTCTATATATGGATATGGATTGATATGTCCATAGTAAACATAATAATTATTAGATGTCTTCATAATGGACTTAATGCTACATATAATATACTAATATACTATTATAGATCAAAGGACATCCATCTGTAGAGGCTTATAATTATTGAAATGGTCAATTATCATCAGGTTACAAGTGTCTTTTATTTATATTTAATGCTGTAAAGCTTTTGATTGAAAATGATTTGACGTCCTGAATAAGTGATTAACACAGATATTTTAGTAACAGCAGTTGAATAAATTAAAAGAACTTGAAGTTATTTATTATATTAAGGACTAGCGAATACCCGGCATGCGTTGAAATGCCACACTTAAAGATATAAAGTGTATGTATTTTAATTCAGTTTATTGGAATGAATTTATATATTTAGCTAGCTTCCCCCCGCGTTTAAAGCGCAAGTGGCCGCAAGAAGAATGAAATACTTTTAGATTTAAAATATTTTTCCGGATAGAGTACACCGTCTGGTAATAAATGATTTGAGCGTGAGCAGCCCGCATACAGCTGTCCATGTGAGAAGCATGCACGCATACCCTGTGTGTTTCTATTATTTGTTTATGCTCATACCGAAAATTGCACACGTTTCAATTCGAATATCATATCAGTCGGAATCGTTGGATCACAACCTCTTTTGAAATTTTTCATTTCAAAATGTAGCTTCGATGACATTATTCATCTTTTTTTTCACTAAAAACCTGATACAGTTGCTACATGTCGTGGCAGATTTCTGTTTCAGAGAAGAATTATAGGCAAGCCAATTTTCAGTGTTAAGATATCCAATTCAAATATATTTTTATATAGAATGATAAACTAACTACATGTTATCTTTATGTTTTGTTCGTGTGTTTACGTGTCATCTAATTAATGCCTTTACATACAATTCATATCAAAAAATCACTTTTGAATTTTATCTCGCTGATAAACGTATCATATATTGAAAACCACTGTTTTGTTTAAATATATATCGGTGCAGTAAGCTCTTTTGTTGGCATCACTAAAATTTCGTTTTAATCTATTAGCTGGTTTAAAAATTATATCAATTTTACGAAAGAAGTAGAGTTTTATGAATTTTAGCGCGGAACACCCGAACTGTAAATTGTTATTTTTTTTTTAATTTTGATGTTCGCATTCGTCCTTAATATATTTTGAGGCAATGATAGCAACCTTATATCGTGTTGAATCCTGGAGTTTATTTCGCTATTGATTGATTTGTTTTGTGTGAAGATTCATCCAACTCGCTTTTAGAATACACGAATGAGTCATTTGTTTATTTATTGATTTGTTTAGGCATATGTTGGATGTGGTTGCTTAGCAAAACACGCTTAGTTCGAATACTACGCGATGTATTGCTGTGGGAGTGAGAGGTAAGGATGCGTGCGCTTTCCCTCACTTCGTATAGCGACTGGCGAGCCGCCGAGCACCACGACGCGCCAGCCGTCCAGCGCGGCCTTGGCTGACGCAGCCAAGCGCTTGAACAGACATTAGATTGATAGCATTATCGCCTTTCGGCATAGTTGACAAAAGGCTTTGTTTACCTTAGCAAATTTTGGACAGCCGGACAGACACACATTGATTTTTATATATATAGATTAAAAACATCTTCAATATCTGATGATAAGAGGTAAAACCTGCCAAGTCTATAAAATGAGCTGGAAGCTCACATCAGCTATTTTCTGGTTACTTAATTACTTCTTTCTTCGCACATAAACCTGATTATATACCAAATTCAGCTGTTATATTTTTCTGGACATTTATCGAGATATCACTAACGAATATAATTTAAGAATATGGCAACCAGAATTAAAATATGATGTTTGCGGCTATAGACGCATATGGCCTGTATGGAAAGGGCTCTTGATCAGCCCTTAAGATGCTTGTGTTAGTTAACTAGGCAATTAATAGAAATGAAAAAAGGCTCTCAAATACAAATCAAAATACATTTTTCAACAGAAAAGTGACAGAAAATTTTTTTTGTTCAAAAAGTGTAAGACATCCTTAAAAATATTTTTTTGAAAAATCTGCTAAAAACATCATGAAAGTTGTTTTTATGGGAAGATAAAGGACTTTTTCGGGCAGAATTTATGCTATATAAGACTTCCATAATAAAAAAAATATATGCCATTAAAGTAAAACGACTCACTAAACAATCCAGACTAAGACTAAGGTTACTAGGATTTTCCAATTTTTTTTAATAATGAAAGTAAATTTCAACAAGTTTCAATTCGTCAGATTAACAGTGATATATTTCTGTTTTCTGTGGACACATTGCATCTTTTTAACGATAAATAGCTAGATTATTGCACGTGCACCACTTTCTGTCCGGTGGTGACGAGCGGGAAGCGGATTCGTTTGAATATCCTTGGCTGCGGGAAGATGTCCTTCCTGCAAGCTCATAGCTGAAGCCTCTCTCTCCGTAAATAAAATATAATAGTTAAGATGAGAGCCTTTTTATGGGGCCCGAAAACAGAACAAACCCACGTAAGAGCGCGGCTGTCTTAAAGAATGCGTGGAAGTGGGGAGCGATCCGAGAACTACTCCCAGGAGGTTCTCTCACTAATAATGTTTAGCATTCCATTTTAAAATCATTTTAAGTGGGTATTCTAGTTTAGAGGCACAATCAGAAATTGAAGGAAGCGTGGTAGCAGAGATGGGATCAGTCCAGCAAAGGAAGATAGACCCACCAACTTATCCCGGTCATAAGTCGGTGGAGGACCCGAAAACATGGAGAAACGACATATCGCTTGACCCAAGTCCTCACTGGACATGGATGTTTAAGTGCGTACCTGAAGCGGATTGGCAAAGAAGCATCCACGGTATGCCACTACTACCAAGCGGAGGTCGATGATGCTGAACACACCATCAATAATTGTGAGGCTTGGACACCCCAAAGAAACACACTGAAACAAGCACTTGGAGTAGCCGAGTCAACGCTGAGCACATGGTCCACAGCAAAGATGGTGAGCAAGAAAAACTGCGACCTTTGGCGAGATTTCGTTGAAGAAATCATGAGCACCAAAGAAGGCAATAAAAGAGAGAGACGCACAGCGGCTCTCCATCACTAGACTAGGGCCAGCTATTTAAGGCTAGACTACCTGCCCTCTTAAAGCCATGTGATAAACAATACCAGGGGGACAGAGGAGGACAAGGCAGGGGTTAGTAAGAATCTGACACTGCCCTGGGGTTAAACTCAGAGTGTCTTATTTTTATTGCCATTTTCAGAATATAAAAACAAATAATGGAGAAAAAAATAAAATAAAAAAAATATAGGCTGATAATGTGTAAATTATATTTTCTTTTTTTTTTAGTTTTTGACTTTATTTTTTCAAAGTTTTATTTTTTTTAAAAATAGTTTAAAATAAGATTTTAACATAAATCTGGTAGAAACAATAGAAAATTATATTAAAAATATTCTAATCAAATTTGAAGTAAATAAATTAATCAAAACTCGAGATATCATGTCAACCGTGTTGAAAAAAGTGGTTTAAAGATTTCATTTTGGTAGGACCGTTTTAGTTGCTGCGTCACTAAAATAGTTATAACTCCGCAAATAATTGGAATTTTGAATTTCAAAATGATTAAGGTCAAATCGTAAAAATAATTCATAGAGTACCGTCATTTACTCGCTTATTTAACCCTTTCACAGCAACGCAAGAATATGTCGATGTTCATGTTAGTCTCAAAAAGACCATAAATACAACTTTGTGTTATTTTAATAAGAATGTTATGAGATTTGATATTATATTTTTATTATCATTCAATGTCTTTGCAGTCCTGTTTTTCTTCCGTCATCCAGAATATCGTTGTATTGTACATATATTTAAATTTGATACAATATGAAAAGATAAGGCTTCATATGAGAATTAATAAGCAGTATGGGACAGAATCCGATGGTATTTATGTGCTTTTTAGTGAGAGTCGACAGTAGCGGTATCCTCCGAGGGTCAATTAAATAGGGTCAACATTCGAGATTTCAATGGAACGGGGTAATATTCAACAATGGGGTATTAAATGTCCCCATCAAAGTGAACCCTCTGCGATTCCCGCACTGCATTGGCATTCAATGAGTAGCATAATCGAGGACGAGCACTCCAAAACGGGTACACAAAGACAGGACACGGTCCGGGTTAACAGACCATGGACACTAACGGATATTTGCCAACGACCAGCCGCGTTTTTTCTACATTTGTGTCACATGATAGTCAGGATCGTCGAAGTTTAAATTGGAATCGAGCATAAAATTTGCCCGGCCAACGACGAAATATTGACAAATTTCCGACAAAAACCGAAATGAAATATTAATGATGGCGTATTTTGTACGTCATACGGTCCAATGGCCACATGTGGCCAATGTAGCAAGACAATGCGGCGAGCCACCATTTATATAAAAGCACATATACACCATTGACATCTGATAAAGTTCGGTGTATTGTCAATCTATTTCATAGAAGAATAAATCGTCAGTCTTTTCCAATTCCAAAATTTTCCAATATATGTATAATATATGATTTTAAAACTTACAAATTGTACTTTAAAGTACTTTTTGTCCGATCTTGCTATTCGTTTTTGTTCGCGCTCTATAAGCATGTGTGCACTATTTTTCAGCCTACCCTTGTATCTATTGTACTACTTTTGTACGAAAGTTTTGTATCTCGATATACGGCGTTTCAACTCCAAGTCGCCAATTGTGTAACCATCTACGATGTAATACGTTAGAGTGTGGTTAAACAAAGTTTAATAAAATCGAATTTGTTGGCGAAGTAATTACGGTATTACGATCGCATGTTCGTTTTGCTTTCTAAGCATAATTTCCAAAAACTAGGCGTGTGCGAACAATGCAAAAATAACGAGAGAAATACAAAATATATTCAAGAACCCAACTTCAAGCGCAGACAAGGTAATTTAAAACAACATGAAAACTGAAAGCGGAACCTGCTTTTGCCATGACTTGGCAAAATATAGGACTTCAACAAAAGGATGCAAAAATAATGCCTCGTTCCGCAAAACACCTAAGGGCACTCAAAACGCATGCCCTAATAGAATACATCTTAATTGCGCACATGAATTATGAAAATTAGTTTACGTTTAAAGTTTTAATTCTTGTTTAGAATTTTCAAAATATCAATTTTCAAAATTCTTATTTTACAATCTCAAAATTATTTGAGAAAGTGCAAACAATTAGTTGGCAAAGTTTTATCGCAATCGATTGAACGGTATGGCAGCACATTAAATACGGACAAACAAACTTTAATTTTTATATATGACTATGCCTATGTTACTTGCGGAATTCTTATCAATAAGTAGATGAAGTTTTATTGCAATCCGATGAACGATATGTCAGCGCATTTCGAACAAACAAAACCCAACTCATTTATATATATTAGAAGAATATTTATTATATTTTTATTTAAATGGTTAAAAGAGTTGAAATCGTGTCAACCATGGCACAATCTTTTTTTTTCGCTTTTTACATTTTAACAGCCTGTAACTTTCTTTAGTTATATTTTATTTTTAAAATATTAATAAATAACTGATACCCCATTAAAATCAAAACTACGCATTGAAATGAACTTTGACATTTTGACGTTAAAAACAACTTTGTACGTCATCATCGATCCGTAACTAAATCGGCGCTGTAAAAACGTCAAATATGCCGACCTTTATGAGCACAATAAAAAGATTTGCCAAAAATGTTTCGTTCTTTGCAAAGACGTGACGAAAAAATTCTGCAAAGTCTGGAAGGATTACGAGAAACTTCGGAACGTACAAAAACATCCCACTTCGTAGTAGAGGAACAATGCCTGGAGCGAGCGAAAAAGCTACAGCATGTTCCTAAAATACACACATTCCACCTAAGAAATTTATGTACGATTTTTTTTTTTGCTTGAGATATTCCATATAAATCATCTGTTACTTCTGGAAAATAAATGGGATACAAAAGCACTCCCATATATTACGAATATATATTTATTTATACGAAAAACATATATGCGCGAGTGATTCATGCGAAATCTTAACAAAGTAATTATTAAATATACGAAAAATATATACTTTTTTTTACTCTCGTGCTTTATTGAGTTTTCCTATGCTGGGAATAAATTTGATCCATAAATACTGTTGGTATGACGCAAATATTGTTTCTAAGAACGATACAATATTCCAATTGACGTATAATGATGCCTTATGTAAGACAATAAATATGTATTCATACGATACGAAAATATTTAGAAATATATGTATTGACAATATAAAATATGAAGAATTATCCAAATGCAACGCTTGGGTATTAGCAGTGTATAATATTTACATTTGACATATTTTCAAATAGTGTTAGTCATTTAGTTTCAGTAAAAAAATAGAACAAGTTTAACCACGAATAGGTATTCTCAGAAAAAATGTCTGCACAAAAAAATGATTGCTGTTTAGTATGCATTTTGGGCAAATGGAATTGTCACGGATCTGTTCTTCTATCGGGCCGTGATGTTACTGAATTAATTGATGGGAATAGACGTAGAAATACTCTTCTCTAAGCAACTATTTATTCCACACAAGAGAGAGACATCTTGCTGCAGGAAGGACGACCTCCCGCAGCCAAGGCTACCATTACTAACTATTATAGTCGGATGATGACGCCACTTCAGGTCTTCTATGAGATATCTTCATATCAGCATCGCGTGGGGGGGGGGGATATCTCATTATTTCTGGGCTGCCAAGAAGATGATCAACTTCAAGATCAAGAAGACTCTCCGATTAATCCTCTTATCGCTTCATTTAATTTAATAAATATATTGTGCCAATTGTTTGATAATTTATTGATCACTTGCGATACCTTCCACATTTTTATATATATCATCGAACGAATGAAGTCTTAAACATGTTGCGTCGTTCATCACTGCCGACTCGTTGGTCGGGACCATCATCTACGAATCGCGACGCGATCCATCTCTTATCGTGATGAGTACTTATAACCGCTGATAATGACATGATGATTGAATGAATTTACAATTAACAATTCTTTCTTTAAAATATCAAAGTTTCTATTTATTGGCAATTTAAGACAATATCTCTTTTTTTATATTTTTGCACATAATATCGGTTTTTTTTTTAAAAAAATTATATAACCTAATGATAATCTTGGTACAAAAATGTCAATCATAACTCAATAATAACAATAGAGAATAATATATGAGAATTGTTTCCTTAAAATTAAAGATAATTTTTTAAAAATAATTTTAACATCAGGATATTTTAAAAATATTCCTAAAATAATATTAATTTATATTTCATCTTCCAAAGATATTATTGATGAATGCGATTCTATATCTAGAGATAGTTGAGCATTAGTTTCAGAATAATGGAATTATAGATTCTATCGCCAGAGCCACAAAGGAACTCCTATTATCAATATTCAACGATCAAATTTGACAAAGTAAATACGGAGATGATTGGTGAAGTGTCAGATATGCAATGTTTGAAACATTTTTGGAATCTTCAAATTGCCCAAATTTATACGAATATTTATTTTCCAGTTAAAAAAAACCCAAAAAGTTTCAGAGTGCCGCTTCTTTGGTGTGCTTGGTTTATAGGAACATTTTTAGAGCATATTTTATCACACCCAAACGCTGTGCAAACCATTAAAACAGCGACTAAGACCCTTTTATAAGACGTAATGAGTCAATTAAAAAATCTTTATACCCGGATGAAGAAAGCATAATTAAGTATTTAAAATAAATTAATTCCCATTCAAAAATATGCGAAAGAGAAATAAGCACACGTAAAAATTTGCGGGAAAATGTTCTAAGGGCGTTTTTAAGAAATTTTGGTTTTAATAAGGTATTTTTTAAATTTAATACTATGCATTTCCTTAAAATATGCTTGAAGTCGGATTATATAAAAATTTCAACTTGGGATACACATTGATACCCCCTAAGAAAAGGGTTTTTCAATAAGGAGGCCATATTAAGCAATATCTATGAAATTTATTGTGAACTAGCAAATACCCGGCATACATTGCAATGCCATAGGCGCTTAATAATTATTTAAAAAGAAACACAGTGCGTGATTTATTGCTTCAGGTCACGTGTAGCGCAAGCCGATAAGCTGGGATCCAAAAGCACACTCGCTTTTGTTTCGAAGATCAAATTAACCAGCGTATTGCGCGCGCAACTTATCTCTCCCTATCCCCGCAGTCCAAACTTCTTTTCACCAGATAAATATGCGCTGACATGGTGCATCCATACAATATATTTATCATGCTTATGTTATACCTGCGAGTGTAGACAATAAGTTGACAAAGTTTTATTGCAATCGGATGAACGGTATGAAAGCGCATTAAATACGGACAAACAAACATTGATTTTTTTTAAATATTAAACTATGCCTATGTTACTTGCGTAATCTTTAGCAATAAGTGGATGAATTTTTATCGTAATCTGATGTGAGGTATGACAGGGCATTACATACGGACAAACAGATATTATTTTTTATATATTAGATGATTTAATAGTGTATGGCAAATTGTATCCTCTTTTTTTCAAATGTATATCCTCACCACAACCGTTCTGCCGAGTTAACTATTCGACGTTTGGTTGCCGATTCGTCACCGAAACACAAGGTCAGCTAAAAACATCACTGCTGTACGTGAGAGTGTACGGAAACCTTTGAGGCAGTCAATTTTTTGTAGTTCATGAAAATGTCCAGATTTCAGGGATTTCAACTTGATGAATTTTGCGTCAGAGATCGTCAGAAATCTGGCTGCAGGAGGGACGCCCTCCCGTCCGGGCGTCCGACGACTCTCTCGACTCCCGCCTCCTGCGCTTCACAACCCAACCAGCAACGGTGCGCGCGCAAGAAGCGATCCGTCGGTATGCAGGTACAATGTCTCCGTAGGGCCATAAGAGATGGCGCTGTTAAAATAGCACATTGCACCTGAAAAGAGATGGAAGATGTCGCTGTTAACAGCGTACTACGTGGGGATGGTAAATCACCCACGCCATAATAACTCGTTAGTTTCACAGTGCGTTTGTATCGAGACATTGTTCAGGAAACACACATTTTTGTTATCTTTTTTAGTACTGAAAAAATATCCTCTTATTATGCCGAAAGCATGCATAATTATTCAAGCAACTGATTATATCAATATTTTAATAAATTGGCGGATTTATATCCTCAGTATAAATTTAGAATTACATTTGAAAATACCACAACGACCGCAAAACTCCCCAGTCAAAATTATTTAACAAGCCTCGTTTTGGTATGTTTTACAATTGAATAAATTGTTTCCGTAATGCAGGAAGACTCTATTTTCCAAATGCAACAGTCTGTAGTTGGACTTGTTACAACGCAACCATATCTCTCGTATGGTACATTGAACAATTTCAACCGAGCGCATAGAAGCAGGTAACTTATTGAATCACTAACTAGCTCGATATATGGTAGCTACCCTTGTTTATGTAACACAGCCACCCTCGTCGTGCTGTAGGACACGTCGGGAGCTTTGGCGCTACCCTTATTTAAGTCCAAAGCTAATACCGAATGCATCGCGAGCGGGCTTAAAGCCGTACTTTAACTTTGGGAATAAATCATTGGAATGGACACACGCTAGTTACGGTGTTTCTTTGAACGTCAATGTATACAAACGTATTGCCGTGGATGAAGGACGATGATTTATGCATTACAGACGAACAAGAATTTAAATGTGTAGACTTAAATAAGGTATCCATATATTAGGTCATCCCGAAATTTATTGCTGCCACCCTGGCATTGCTTCACTTTTATTGCTGCCACCCTGGCATTGCTTCACTTGTAGCCGGGTGGCAGTGGAAGAAAAAATAAAAGAAAGATCCAGACTAAATGACGAAACATTCGATGCTTTAATGTTACTTCGGGCATATTTTCAAAATAATATTTGAATTTTTTTAGTTTGCTATTTATCTACTTTTGAATTGTATTTTTTCTTTCCTTAAATAAATATATAAAAAAAAAAAAAAAAAAAAAAAAAAAAAAGGTCATCCCGAAAGAAATCATTTTTTTTCAATTTGAAACTTATTATTTTTATAATTGTTTACAAATATTAATATAAAATAAAATCACTTACATATCAGATTTTTTAAGAGAAGCGTCTATTTAAATTTTTGCCATTTTGCTACAGTTGTGTACGTGACCATATGATCACGCTCGTCTTAAATGTAGACTATCAATTCGTCCAATAATAATTATTTTTTTGATGTGGCTTTTAGCAATCCCTTTTATGCGACTATTGCCAATCATTTTGATATTGTTTTTAATATATATTTAAAAATATGGTCGCCAACCCCATCTCCTGTGGGGAAGTTGATTTTTTGCATTTTTGGGACTACCTATAGGTTGACATTTTTATTATTGTTGAAAAATATTTTTGGATGAATTATGGCAAAGGCGAAGTTTAAAAATGATCATTTTAGGTTTTATTAATTTTTAATTTGATTTTATATCAAAATCTTCAAGATAAATTTGTATATGAAGGGATAAATTTCAAATTATTTGATAAAATTTGCATGAATCTGTCGTTAATGTTTTAGTCGAAATAAAGCTGACCATATATTTTGTTGTTATCCCGTTGATAAGGAATCCCGCATATGCTGCGAATGAGTGATAAAGAAAAAGTATTTTCGCACATTGAGTGTGCGAAGATTAGTGATTCGGAGACAGAGACGGAGTGAGTGTCTTGCGTCTTATAATACACACGTACATCGATAGCAAAGTCGTGCTGTAAAGGTGCTCCTACATATATAAATATTCTCAAATATAGCGAAAATATCGTTTATGTTTAGGCGAAGAAATTAATGAATATTGTGTGCTATCAACAGTGTTAAGATTAATTTATTGATATGCATATATAATGGTATGATCTTGGCGCTTCCAATGACCTCTCGGTGCGATCTCCGCGGCCGAATAAGGCTACAGTCTGGGATTGCCGCTGCGGCGAAGGCAACGAAATGTGGGCTCGAGTTACATACAGTGTGGGTATGTTGGAAACAATCACATAAAAACAATAATGGAATTGTTTAAATATTCATTTGCATAATTGAAATTTAATCGCCTTTTTTGCATGTAAAAATATGAAACGGATTGCAACAGGAATTTCAATTTGAATCGAGATCAATAGGATGTTTCCAATCGGGAAGAGGGAACAAAAAACCGGTTGAAAACCGGAAGCTAGATAACTCAGTGTCGAATGTAAATAGCTCTTTTACCCCGTGAAAGCCATCAAAATCCATGATTTTCCAACAATTGTACGCTCGTCACGTTTTTGATTTTGTTGGGTGCTTGAAAATTGCAAAAAGAAACAAAGCGTCACATCTATTGCATATTTTTTAGCTGGAGAAATCGTGTATTATTATATTAATTTTAAGGGTGGCTAAAATTTTCTTTAGAGAGAATTTAATAAATTCAATGGTGTTTGTTGAAATATATCATTTTATTGGTGGAATTATAAATGATTTTTTTTCCTTCTTAAAAGGGTAATGCTGAAATGCTGAAAAGGTCACACGACATATTTTTCATGAATTATTTGACTTGATCAAATAGTCTACCCCATTTCTCTCTAAAAACGGACTTAGAACCTCAATAAAACACATTTTGCTACCTTTTCATATTGGCATAAGGACGTTATAAATTATACGAATTTAGCTTCTCTAACTATAAATAATTAATCCTCCTGGGGTCAAAACGAGGAAACGCGAAACCTACTTCAAAGCTCTCAGCCGCTAAGTGAATAGTCAAGTTTACATGTCACGCAAGCGATATGATGTTAAGAGGCCAACCCCCGAGGACCTCTTATTACACGGGTCCGGTTCGACCAGCTTCACATCCCCTAAGTAAGCGCGATCATATCAAAAAATATTTTCCAACCCCCCTTTTAAGCACATGAATATGAATTTAATTAGGCTGCGTTCATTAGTGGGCTATAGTGGGCTCAAACGTATCTGCACCGATTTAATTAACAAAGCCGTTAATTGCGCCCCTCACGTATCAAACGCCCGATATTACCGTGCTGGTAATTAGTGCGGGCCCCCAATCTGAAAACAACCGCACAAAGTGTTGAATAGTGATACTTTGCAGATAAACTTAGAGGCTTTCATTGGCACTAAATCGGGAATGTGTGATAAAGCAGCTTGATACTGTTCGATTCTGCGCTGATAGCGCGTTTCCGGATGAGGATCGTCGTATAGTCTAGTTGTTTTCGATTAAAGCCCCTAATTGAATTAACATACGTGATGATCATTCAATATAAGCCACACACATATATATAGGACGATTGAGACATTTTATTAGGGTGATGCATAAGTTCTAAATACTAAGCGCCTTTAAGGGGATATTCTAGTAAAGAATTTTGAAAAAAAAAACAAATTTTGCTTGTATTGTTTCAGAATTTAGATCTTTAAGAATATATCCTCCAAAGAAATTTTCAAAATTTATAATTATTTATGAAGTTATAGCTGTTTAAGTTTTTTCTTCGAATTGTTTTATACCTCACATCGTTCTGTTGAATTATATTTTGAGCTCAATGAAAAACTACTTTAGGATTAAATGATTTTATAATATGGTCAAATTTAAATCCAAGTGGACTATATTTTTGTAATTTTATTTTTATTCCTTTCAATAAAAAAATAGCAGGGAATTTTGGATCAAAGTAAGTGGCTGTGCTGTGTTTTGTTTATGCATTGATATCCACTCAAGTGTAAGGCTACCAATTATACCCTACAATACTCCTCATTTAAAATTTTGGCCAACAAGAATTTATCAAAAAGAAGTTTGAGAAGGTTACCAGTCTATAATTTAAAAAAAACTTTTTTTCTTTGGATTTCTTCAAAGTTTAGATCTTTAAGAATTCATACTCTAAAGGAATTTCCAATATTATAATTATTAACGAAGTTACAGCTTTTTTAGTGACGCAACAACCAAGGCGTTTTTCTCGAAACTACTTTTTTCAACACGGTTGAAATATTATTTCAAGTTTTAATTAATTGTAATTGTAACTATCTATTGTTTCTACCAGATTTATGTAAAAAAAATATTTTAAACTATTTTCTAAACAATTGGAACTGTAAAAAATAGAGCTAAAATTGACATATGTATGAGAAAAAAACAACAAGACTTTTATCAATGATATATACTTCATTTAAATCTATTACAATTTACCATCTGGTTTACAGTTTTTGATTTCTCCTATTGTAGAAATACTTCGATTTGGAAGCAAAAAAATATTTTTAAATATTAATAAAAAATTGAAAAAATAAGGTAGAAAAATGATTTCTTTTTAAACAGTCGTCATTTTGAAAAAAATGGTTTTTTAAATTTTATTTTGAGGTATATGGCGACATTTTTATTTATAACTAGCGAATACCCGGCATGCGTTGCAATGCCACACTTATTGATTTATTTATTATGTGTTAAGATGCATCCAAGGTCGGGCATTGCTTTTCTTGGCGGATACTCGCTTTTAGAAAAAATGAATGAGTCATTTGTTTATTTATTGATTTGTTTAGGCATATGTTGGATGTGGTTGCTTAGCAACACGCGCTTAGTTCGAAAGCTACGCGATGTATTGCTGTTGGAGTGAGAGGTTAGGATGCGTGCGCTCTCCCTCTCACTTCGTATAGCGACTGGCGAGCCGCCGAGCAACACGATGCGCTAGCCGCTGAGCGCGGCCTCGACAGACGCAGCCGAGCGCTTGAACAGATACACATTAGATTGATAGCATTATCGCCTCTCGGTATAGTTGACAAAAGGCTTTGGTTACCTTAGCAAATTTTGGACAAACACAAATTGATTTTTATATATAAGATCCACCCCTTTAATTTTTGATCCTACACAAACATTGCAACCTTACTTTCTAGAATCTAGATGATCCTTTTGGAGTGTAGTGACACACCCACGTCTCATGAGGGATAAAATGGGGGAATAAACGTGGATGTGTCACTACACTCCAAGAGTCAAAAGACAATTCAAAAGAGGTGGCAGAAGCGCGCAACGATCTCTTCATTGGAACAATTTACAGTGACCGAACAAAATGGCCGAAAAACATATGGGACCAAACAAACTGACCATGAAGATCCCCTCTAGACTAAGTTAGGCTAGAATATAAAATATACCCCGACCTCAGGAGCCCTTGAAGCCTTACTTTCTTAGTTGATTTATTCTCGTCTTCGTCGAATGGAAAGACTTTCTTCGCACGATAACTATTTATTTTGCACTACAGATAGAGAGAGAGAGAGAGAGAGAGGTCTGGCTGCAAGAGGGACCACCTCCAGCAGCCAAGACCAACCGACGACTCCCGCTTCCTGCGCGTCACTACCCAACCGGTAACGGTGCACGCGCAAGAAGCGATCAGTCGGTAAGCAGGTGCAATGTCTCCGCAGGGCCACAAGAGATGGCGCTGTTAAAATAGCACATTGCACATGAAGAGAAATGGAAGATGTCGCTATTACGTGGGGATGATAAATCGCCCAAGCTACACAATATTATAAATAATCTTATGTAATTGATCATAAATTTGCATGATTTTTTAGCATTTTATGATTCAACCCCCAAATAGATTCAGCCCTTATTCTCGTTTTGATTGTTTTGATAGATTTTAT
Organism: Stenopsyche tienmushanensis; assembly: GCA_008973525.1. NCBI lineage: Eukaryota > Metazoa > Arthropoda > Insecta > Trichoptera > Stenopsychidae > Stenopsyche > Stenopsyche tienmushanensis. The sequence continues at coordinate 95,860 of WACJ01000097.1, forward strand.
TAAATACGAGATTCAAAAAAAAATATTAAGCTACCAAATAGACTGTGTTGATAAATCTGAAACATTCACTACGTTTAAAATTAAAGATATCAAATATAGCAATTGAATGGAATAAAATTTTGAATGGTTGGCCATGAAAGTTCTGAGAAACTGATTCCCTTTAAATTGTATATTCTGATGGCAGCACTACCCCAAAACAAAATATTTGTCAAAGGTATTACTTTATTAAAGCAACGTTGTTTTGATAGAAACATTGAAAACAAATATGATAGCTACACAAGTATAAATCGAAGAAGTTACATGTGAGGGACTCGATTTCCTCTAAAACTCCGTCCTCAGATTTCCCAGGTTTTCTTTACCTAATTACACGGACGAAAAACTCCACAAAGAAAAACAATTTGCTTTATTCGCCACAAAACAAACGCTCTTATCCCAAAGGATATATATTCTGAGCTACAACGTTGACCCGCGGTCAAAGTCTTATTGATCCAAGAACGGCCCAATCAATGTATCTCATTACTCATGCGAAATCGCGACTATTCCATGAAAATTCATTTCAATCGAAATTTTAATTATGTAACCAGTATATTCATATTTCCATTTGGGATTCAATTAATTTGGAATCGCTTAATGGCTTTAGGAAACAAACTGGGTGAATTGGGGGAGGAAAATTTATTCCAATAGTATCCCAGAGCTGACCACAAATATAAACACGTTCAGCTATTTTTCCAAATTTCATATAATTAAAACGAAATGAAAGAAAATCTTTGATTTTATAATTTTTTAAAAAGCCTTAAAGGTCGTATTCAATCAAATGCATTCCTGATAATTTGAATAGGCAACGTGTATTTTATATTTTCGCGATTGTTCAATTTTTTGCGCAAATATATTTATAATATTCTCGCAGAAGATGGGAGTCGTAAGGGATCGTCGATTAGCCTTGAGTGCGGGAGGACGTCCTTACCGCATCCAGAGCTTTCCCTTGTAGTTAATAAATAAATAATTTCAGAAGAGTCTTTTGCTTCGACGCCCATTCAATCCATCCATCCATACGGTTACGTAACGCAAAATTTAAAATCAGCATAAGAACTTTTAAAACTTTCTAAAAAATGATAAATATTACCTTGAAAAAGATATTTAAAAAATTTGCGTGACGTTGAAAGAATTCCTGCGTTAGGAATGTGAGCACCCGCACGTAATGTGTTAAATATCATCCGAATTTATATTTATAAGGCTTTGCTTTATATAAATTCCATCAATAAATAATATTTTTCCACATTAATTCAAGCCCAATTGTAAATACAACCATAGCTTGTATCCATATGGATTGTATAAAAATTGTATTTATGGAACAAAACTATGCTGTGTAAGCCTTAGAAAATTACGATACAATTCCCACAGGAATAAATTGATTGATTACCGTAAATAAACAAGGAGCTGGATAAGATATAAGTTCGGATGAGCTGAAGTTATTCATGTGATTTGTTTGGAGATTATTTAGGGATAACTTTTTATAATAGTGATTAAATTTTGATAATCTATTTTAATGTGTTATCTTTTGAATTTTGAAAAAAGTTGTCTTAAAAAATAAGTTAAATAATGAAAAAAATAAATTAAAAAGTAAATTTTCAAAATTCTAGACTAGAATACTTCCTTAAAGAATTTTTAAACGTAATCGCCGTCGAAATCAAGATATTTTAGTAGTCGGGACATCAGATTTTGTATGCCAGAATGGTGTGAGCGTGCGACGATCTTTGCATCGGAAGAATTTACTGTGGCTGAACAAAATGGCCGACAAACACGCGGGACCAATAAAATTGACCGTTAGGATCTCCCCTATACGCCAAGTTCACCAATTTCAAAACAAAAACGTTACAATCAAACATTTCACATATTATTAGGTGGACCCGAAAGTATTCGTACATTTTGAGATCTTATGTTTGAGCTCAGTTTTTGTCCACCTACAGTAACAGAAACCTTTTGTATACATTTTTTTGTAAAATTTTTGAGCAAATATAATTACAACTCATCGGCAAAATGAATAGGATAGGTGCTATGGAGTAGGATGGGTATCGCATACCTACAAAATAGTCCTCTTTTTAATTATTTTTTATATTGATGTTGAGTAATGGCTCATTTACGATAATATACATCAAAATCAATGGCTTACTCAATAAAAAAATCCAATTACAAAGCCTAAATTCGTATTTACTATAAAAAAAAGGTTCTTTGGTTGTTAATAAATTTGAACTCTTTTTACTAAATATTCGAATACATTCGGGTGCCTCTAATATACAGGATCGTTTGAAGTTTTAGTTGTGCTTTTTTGCGGTTTTTCGCGGGAAATCCACCCACAGCGATCTCATTAAGAATTTCTACCATAAGGGTGGAATTCATACGAAAAGCGTGAAATATATTCTTTCGCCTCGCGGCTTCAATCGACTCTAAACGCCCCCGGGTGAATTTTAATTAATGAATCCAACGCGCCGTATGATGACATTGCGGTATCAGCCATCAAAAATGGGAATAAATTCGAAATTGCATACCAGGAGAAAACTCCTCCAAAAACCCATTTCGCAAAGAGCCAAATGCAAAACGGAAACCTGGACGATGGGATTTAATCAATACAGCCTACACAGGTGGTGAACTCCGACGTTAAAGCCAATAGCTGCATATTGTGGAAGCGACGATGGCTATAAAAGATTTATCTCATCCGTCCACAAAGAGATTTTAATCTCTCGGTTGTATTAATAGTTACGCCCGGCCGTTGAGCTTTTTGATCACAAAACGGCTAAAGAAATCAAACATATTCGACATCGAAAATCGTGGCGAAATAAATTCGCATTTTTGACTCCATTCAAGTCTTCCACGTGTCATAATATTGTTAACATCACAAACAAGGGTCTTGTTTATTTTCAAGCTTAGAAATATTTTCCAGAGCGCCCTCGGCACACATGTTGGCTGTCTGATAAATTTTATAAATTATATTGAAGCTAAATTGTTGATATAAAACGAGGGATATTTTATTATATAAACATGTTGTCTGTAAGCTTTAACTGCCAGCGATTTTAGACATATTAGAAATTTCGTAAAAAGTTTGAGCATTTCATGTTCAGGATTCAAGTTTAAATCTGTCTTGATTTACTAATAATACTGATAAGAACAGTTTTTTACAAATCTTCCAATGAGCAGCCCTGGTGACATCAAGGTCCATTAAAATGTGAAGACATTTTTGGATTCACCAATATGTGTAAGTATTTGTAGCGTGGGCGATTTACCATCCCCACGTAGTAGTGCTTTTAATAGCGACATCTCCCGTCTCTTTTCAGGTGCAATGTGTTATTTTTAGCAGCGCCATCTCTTGTGGCCCTACGGAGACATTGCACCTGCATACCGACCGATCGCTTCTTGCGCGTGCACCGCTGCCGGTTGAGTAGTGATGCGCAGGAAGCGGGAGTCATGAGAGTCATCAGTTAGTCTTGGCGGTGGGAAGTCGTCCTTCCTACAGCCAGATCTCTCTCTCGTGTGGAATAAATAGTTAGCTAGAGAAGAGAGTCTTTCTACTAGCGCGGTTACTCTCTCTCTCGACGAGCACGTGGGGGCGGGGAGCCGCCCGGGGACTTTGGGATTTTTCTGTGAAAAAATATAGCGATTCTTCGATGAGTCGCTATATTATGTACTGAAAAAAGCCTACCATGTTTATATGTAAAACTATTATCTCTCAGCTCCGCGTAGCATGGAACAAGCTTGTATCTAATACATGAAACTTAACACTGTTGAAAGCGCACAATATTTGTTCATTTCTATACTATATTTTCGTGAATTCGGTTACGGTTACTAGTTATTTTCGAGTTTAAAAGTGTTGTTGCTTATTGATATCTTTGATTATTTGTCCTATAATTTTGATGACTTTAAGATCATCCAAGCCGATTTGATAAATAAAATCCAATCATCTAATTTAAAAAAATATATATCTGAGAATATTTAGAGGTGTAGCGGTACCTTTACAGCGCTATCTCGCCATCGATATATGAGTGCATGATGAGACGCAAGACATCCGTCTCTGTCTTCGATTTTCGGCACAGTTTGGATAAGGAGTGCGATAAAACTGATTGGTTTTATGCGAGGTCTTGTTTGATTTGCTATAACTGTTTTAAGTAATTCAAAATAAATTATTCCGGTGATATTATACCATATGCAGAGAAGGACGTTTTTTATTGCTAATAAAAAATAGCAATGTAATGTAAACAAAAATAATATATAAATATATTTCAATTTTCCGATAGTAACAAAAAATGTGTTTCCTGAACCGTGTCTCGATATAAGCTGACTTTAAAAGGGTCCTTGTCAATATTTTTGTTTTTTATCCCATGCTCCCCTAATTCACTGAATTCGTTATAACACATTACTCAATACATTTTTAGGATATATTTTAATTTAGACCATTTTTCTTATTCAATAGAAGACGTTTTTTCATAATTTTTCTTTAAAAAAATCTATTGAAAGCTCGTGGAAGTTTATGATAGTGATGTGATGAGACGACAATATGTCACGAAGTGGGTTAGGTTGTTCAGAGAAGGCCATACTGATACTCACAATGAGACAAGGAGTAGGAGACCATGAGCGAGCATCAAGAGCAACCTCAAAATTTTCGAATCATTTTGTACAGGAGGGAGAAGCTTTTTTGGATTTTATCGAAACGTAGGTATGTTAATAGTTTAATATATTTGTGAAATATTCTTTGAATCTCAGTTAAATACAAGCATTTTTCGATCTTCCACAAATTCTGTAGCCTTATTTTCTGGTTGACTGTCGTATTAATATTTTCAATCGATCGTCACGGTCTAAATTTGGTCCGATTGTTAATTTTAAATGCTTAATGTATTATTTAAGGCTAGCTTTCGATGTATAATACGCAATGAACCATACATTGGGCGTAATAAATGGATAAACATTCTACATCGGAGGGTTTTATTTGGATGGCCTGTTCAAAATGTAAATTACGCTGAACATTGCTTTATCGGAAAATTTTGCTGTATTTATATAAACTTGTCCTCATTCAAAACTCCATTGAGGATTTGGAGCTTTTGAATAATAATCACTCATACATACTGTATATGGTGCACTACCATTATTTAGACTCAAAATGGAGCTTTGAACTTTTTGACCGATGGACCATGTATTATTTTCGATTCGAAGCTTTCAGTTTTCGACATGGCGCTCTTTTGCAAGCCTCGGCATAATTATAAAATGCAGACGACGAAGAATATAATTGAATTTTGTTGTTTTAGCGCCAAGTAAAAGAGACGTCCGAATTTTCAATTAGTGGTCCGATAGATAGGGGGTGGGTTCATGGGCTGAAAAAGGTTGCTATGTTGAAATAATCTTTGAACCGAAATGTTAAAAGCTTCCTAGGTTAAATTGTTATTTCGCCGAAGAGCATACGCCCTCCCAAACAGATAAAGCCTTCATGTAAATGAAAGCTCGAAATGTGGTTGTTCATGAATACTTTTTGCGCTTTTATTTAAATCGAAATCTTGGCAACATCAAAGAATTTAATGCAGCTACCTAATGATATACATTACATTATTTTTTATGGTTTCCATTCAGAAAATTTACCGCTCGGACTATAAGGAATACAAAATGGGACATTGTAGGCAGCCAATTTCTATATCCAACATTGGAAGCGCTCCCTACCTGCAATATCTTCCAGATGCTTCAACACGGAATGGCATTTAGCTCATAAATCGATTTTCAGGACCGCAGCTAAGAAACATTCTTGAAAATAATTTAAATACATATCTATGTAATATACACATCGAATGCATTTTTTTTACAAAATAAGTTTAATCCCAATGATGTAATATTTTGAAAACGTTAAGCATAATAAAAATTAAGTGGACGCTCTCGGGGTTTCTAACATATCTCTTCCATTTCACTTCTGACACCAGTGTAACGTGGAGCGGGAGTGTACTCGAGGCAATCCCCGGGTTGCTTCGCGTTCTCACGCATTCTCCAAGACAGCTGCGCTCATACGTGGGTCTATTTTTCTTTTTAGTGTTAAAATGGAGGTGGTTGGGTGCTAATAGAAATACTGTCGTCTTAAATAATTCCTCAACTCAACATCACAGATGAACAAAGACAGCTTGAAATCGTTTGAAATAAATAAGTTACGGAAGATAAGTAAGTAACATATAAGTTAAGTAAGTTTTATGAGGTTAGGTTCCGCATTCACGTAATACATTGCATGCAACACATACTGCTCGATCAGGATTTGCATGATTTACCCAATCAATAATGACATAAAGAAGCTTAAGGTCCATGATAACATAGATAGCCCCCGTAGACGTTATATCCGCGAGCTACGTCATTGCTAAATCATTAATTTAGTAGTAGTAATTTCTTTAATTGATGGAGAGCGACAATACAGCTATTCGCCTGCGGGAAGGACGTCTTCTCGACTATAAAGCTGTCCGATGATTCCCGCTTCTTGCAATAGATAATTGCTATTCTAGATGCAATATGTTCGCAAGACGGCAGAAGATGTCACTCTTAGATTGACATAATAAAATCTACATGACATCTGATTTGAGTTGTATATTCGAGCAGATTTAATTCGCCAGATTAACAGCAACATCTTTTATCTCTCTTCAGGTGCAAAGTTGTATTTTAACAGCGCCATCTCTTGTGGCCCTGCAGAGACATTGCACCTGCATACCGGCCGATCGCTTCTTACGCATGCACTGTTGCCGGTTGGGTAGTGACGCGCGGGAGGCGGGAGGCGGGAGTTGTGAGAGTCATCGGTTAGCCTTGGTGGCGGGATGTCGTCCCTCCTGCAGCCAGATCTCTCTCTCTCTCTCTCTCGTGTGGAATAAATATTATAGTTAGCTAGAGAAGAGAATCTTTCTATTCGACGCCCATCTATTTCCATCCAATCGTCCAGCAACATCACGGCCCGATAGAAGAACGGACCCGTGTGATAGCGCGGCCATCCTGACACGCAAGTGGGCGCGGGTGGGGGGGGTTTGAATTTCTCTTCATAACTTGCGCAAAGAGTCTTTAAAAAAAAGGGAGTGGCTACAACATTTGTGTATCCTACCGGTCCGTCTTTCAGATCGCTAACACGCGAGACTCCATGGAAAACCCAAACTTATTTAGCGAAGCTCTAAACTAACCGGGTCCTGTGATGAATTGAAACTGCCATCTAGCTAACACCACTTTGTGAGTAAGTCTTCCACGACTTTTCACTGAAAAGAATATTGATGATATAAAAAATATTATCAAATTTATTATAAAAGGAGGCTTTGGATCAAGAAAAAGGTTCGTTTTGAATGAAAAAATGTAAATTAAAAAAATTTTTTTTTTGCTCCTTCTCAATTCAATTTCCATTGACGTAGCCGATTAATTTATGCGTCACTTCTGGAAATAGTACGTTAAAAATAATCCAGCTTGCTCACAATTTTAATGGAAAATAGCAAACTGTTCAATTGCAACACTCTCATGTCAGCGCCTGATAAAAAATTGATTTAAATATTAATTGCGACCCCGCAAGCAAGGGGGCGAAAATGGGGAGAGGGAGTGCTAAAAAATATCTCGCGATCCACTTTCGGTCGTATATTAACATATAAATAATTGGACTATGTTTGCATTAGACGTTTTTTGCTGAAAAGCCAACCCTGCAGTGCGGAAAACTCTTTCATTCCTGGGGCACTTTCTCTGAAGCTCATATATGTGTGCCACGTGTAAACGTTATAACTCGCTTGGCAAACACATCGACTCGAGGACGAGAGCCTTTTTTAGCAGCTCTGTTACCAAAAACAGGGAAGCAAAAAATAATATGTTAAATAAGCGACCGTGCTCCCTCTTAAATAATATGAAATTATTGTGAAACATTCCCTAATCTCCCTATCAAGTGTTGGTATAAAGGATATAATCTTGGATTCTTGTTATAAAGGATTGGCTTGGTTTATCACAAATTTATTATTTAGGGATAGTTACAATTTTCAAGCAATGTTTGAGTTGACTTAACTTTGTTAAACGTATATTCTAGTATTTATCAATATATTTGACTTCGTTGAATTATGACAAAATGTAGATGTTGAGGGACAAAAAGGTTTATGTTACCGTTAAAACACGTGGGAGTAGTTATGACGCCATTGGCATTTGGTGTCAGAAGTTTTCTGCTATCTGTTTTCGGTCATTATATTGCCGTTGCATATCATGTAATATTCTGATATTATATATAAATATAATTGTTTATTAAATGGTCATATAACATACAAGGCAGTATTTACTATCTATAGATGACATTCTCAATGATGATAAGAGCGACATCGGTAAGATAGTTTCAAAAACAAGAAAATATTAAGATGTGATATAAAAGAAGTGTAAAAGAGCCATAGAGAGGCAATTAGAGTTGGAGTTTTCACTCAGTCAGAGCGTTCAATTAAGTCATAGGATTCGACCAAACGTCTTGGCCGCGGGAAGATCTAGTCTTAGTGTAAATTATCTTAGCGGAATAATACGCAATCAATAATCGTGTTTTCTTCATTCTATTATTACAGGAAAGAAATAATTTCAAATGGTTCTGTTGAAGTTATTTGGATCAATAAGCAAGTAGTGAAATTATTAATTTTCAAGTATTTTTTTTTTTCCCACAAATTTGATCAGAATTTATACCAACTTGTTCGTTAACCTTCTTAACATAATAAACAAATATTTCTTGATCATATTTTTAATTTAAAATTCGTTTCGCCTGTTCATGACGTTATAAAATCTCACACAAAAGCTTTTCATAAATGTGGGAAAGTCGCAGCGGGTAAATTTTCCCGGTTTAATTAGTAATTTTGTAGTAAATATAAGTCCGTTTTTAAACAAAGAAGTTAATTTAAATTGCGTAATGAAAAGCTTTATGAACAACAACAAAAAAACGCACAAATAAAATTTATTTCACTACTACCTTTTCTATGAAGGGCTTAATTTAAGACCCGGGCACACCTCACTCTTAAATAACTCAATTAACTTTGTTGTTTTCAGTGCGACATTATTAAGAGATCTCAACGAACGAGCGAAAATGATCCCTTTAAAATAATAATATACAAAGACCAAGTAAGCATTCAAATTCAGGTTGTGGAATCAATTTTCACTGTAATATTCAGGGGGCTATTATTATTTTGGTGATTAAATTTAGGGATGAATATATCCAAAGCACCATGAAAAATAACCTAAAATTAGAATAAAAAAACATTCGTCGTCTTTTATGAATATTTTATGAAAAATTATCCCAAAATATTCTTAGATGAATAGATAATGCTGTGATTCATCATCAAATTTAATAATCCTAAATCAGAAATCACAATAAATGGTATGCTCCCGAATAGGGGGACCAATCACACAGCTCGGGTCAGAGGAGGCTCCCCATGTTGTTGTTATATTCATCCCAAAGATTATGCTTATGCCGTGCTAATGAAATACTTTTAGATTCAAAATGTTTTTCCGGATGGTGTGCACCGTCTGGTAATAAATGATTTGAGCGTGAGCAGCCCGCATACAGCTGTCCATGTGAGAAGCATGCACGCATACCCTGTGTATTTCTATTCTTTGTTAATGCTCACACCGTAAACTGCACACGTTTCAATTCGAATAGCATATCAGTTGGAATCACTGGGCCATAACCTCTTTTGAAATTTTTCATTTCAAACTGTAGCTCCGATGATATTATTTATCTTTTATTCACTAAAAACCTGATACAGTTGATACATGTCGTGGTGGATTTCTGTTTCAGAGAAGAACTATAGGCACTCCAATTTTCAGTTTTAAAATATCCAATTCATATATATTTTTATATAGAATGATAGACTAACTGAATGTTTTCCTTGTGTTTTGTTCGTGTGTTTACGTGTCATTTAAATTTTAAATAATGCTTTTACATACAATTCATGTCAAAAAATCACTTTTTAATTTATCTCGCTGATAAACGTACCACATATTGAAAACCACTGTTTTGTTTGAATATATCGGTGCAGTAAGCTCTTTTGGAGGCACCACTAAAATTTTATTTCAATCTATTAGCTGGTTTAAGAATTATATCTATTTTACGAAGGAAGTAATCTTTCATGAATTTTAGCGCGGAACACTCGAACTGTAAATTGTTAAAGTTTTTTTTAATTTTGATGTTCGCATTCGTCCTTAATATATTTTGAGGCAATGATAGCACCTCATATCGTATTGAATCTTGGAGTTTATTTCGCTATTGATTGATTTGTTATGTGTGAAGATGCATCCAACTGGCTTTTAGAATGCATGAATGAGTGATTTGTTTATTTATTGATTTGGATGTGGTTGCTTAGCAACACTTGCTTAGTTGGAAAGCTACGCGATGTATTGGTGTGGGAGTGAGAGGTTAGGATGCGTGCGCTCTCCCTCACTTCGTATAGCGACTGGCGAGCCGCCGAGCACCACTACGCGCCAGCCGTCCAGCGCGGCCTTGGCTGACGTAGCCGAGCACTTCAACAGACATTAGATTGATAGCATTATCGTCTCTCGGCATAGTTGACAAAAGGCTTTGTTTACCTTAGCAAATTTTGGATAGCCGGACGGATGGACGGACACACATTGATTTTTATATATATAGATAACACAAAAACAGCTTCATCTTTTAACTAATAATTTTGTATATAATAATAAATAAATGAGTATTTCAGATTTATTATCTCGATTCAGTTTCAGCAAGATTTCTTATTTCTAAAGAAAATAAATTCTAAAATGGTGTAAGTAGGGCAGGGATATATTTTAATAAAATATTGAATATCATAAGAAGATTTTGGTTTAATAAAAGATGTATAAGTCGGCGCTAACTTTCACCAAAGTTATTGATGGTGAAATTTAAATTAAATGAGACATAAAATGGCAATTTATATATTCCAAAAAAAGTTTGTACACGGCGGATTAATTTCGAATGAATTAATTATTCAGAGCGTTTGCCAGCAATTCGAGGCTCAGGGGATGAAAAAATTAAGCGTGTCCACGATCCAAGCAAAGATTCAAAACACCTGATTTACACCCCACAATCACAAGCAACAACCTGGCGCGCAACCACCCTGTTTAGCACCCACCTCTTCATAACCTGATAAAAAAATTCCCTCTTAAATTCACACACACATGCAAATCCTCCATCCACATTTTTCACCCCACGCCATCCGAGAATTAAGCCGGTAATGAAAATTTTCAGCTGCGAAACGCAGGTTTTTCCGGACCACGTGGTCCCGGCACGCATTATTTAAGTCGACATCTTTTTGTTTCGGACCAAGTGTGTGAACAACATATTTCTACTTTAATCTCTAGACTCCAATTTCAGTGCGCGCCTGTTGGGCGTGCAGAATTTTTTTCGCCCCCGCTCCTTTTTTTAATGCTGCGGATTTTCCCTAAGCCCTTTAAATTTATTCCCCGGTTTTCATTTTTCCGCAATAAAACATGAATGCGCTCTAATAAACCGACCGACCATTGTTTCAAATCCTACCGAGGAATACATAAATACACGTTGCTAAATGTTACCCCAGGGCTCCTTCATAGAAATTTGCTCGATACTCTAGTGGGAGTCCAGGAAACTTTCGAGCAATTTATTTAAGCTTTGAATTTATTGGACGAACGAAAATTTATATTTTTTATGAGAAAAAATACGGTTTAGCCATCATCTATTTAAAAAAAAATACATACATAGCTCTAACACAAAAAAGAAATGTTTTTTCTATCTTTGACCAACTGTTGTCATAAGGGAGCTATCATTGTAAATGTTCCATTTTAAATTCAGATCCAAAAAAACGGTCCATGTCAATAGCCTATAAAGGGTCATTCAAATGTAATTCCTAGATGTTTTTTTATAGGTATACTATACCTTTATTATTTGAGAAAGTTCAAAAAATAAGTTGGTAAAGTTTTATTGCAATCGAATAAACGGTATGGCAGCGCATTAAATACGGACAAACAAACATTGATTTGTATATATTATACTATGCCTATGTTACTTGCAAAATCTTTAGCAATAAGTGGACGAAGTTTTATTGCAATTCGATGAACGTTATGGCAGCGCATTTCGAACGAACAAAGCCCAATTAATTTTTATATATTAGATTTCTTTGTCATCTTCGAAGAAATATGGCCCAATGATTTCATTTGCCCAAAATTTCACACCAAGCATTTTGAGTGTATCCGTCACGATCCGATAGCAGAAAGAACCCGCGTGTGAGCGCAACCATCTCAGCAAATACGTGGGAGCGGGCCAAACAAGACTGTGGTACAAACATATCCACAAAATAATTTCAATATATTAAAAAATAGCATCAAAATTTTAAACAACCTATAGAATAAATACGAATAATGATGAACACGTTTGTAAAAGAGGGTCATCTATTGTAGAAAGTGAGGTCTAGAAAAAGGCATCCTAACATTTTGTCTGGTTCCGCGTGTTTGTCGGCCATTTTGTACAGTTACAGTAAACTCTTCCGATGGAGAGGTCATCGCGTACTCTTACTACCTCCTAATACGCGCATTCAGCCATTTTTTATTTTAATAATACCGCTGCGAATATCCGACGCAAGTTCGAGAAAATCGACAACATGTCACGAAGTAAGTTAGATTAGGTTGTGCAAGGTTTAAGACAATGAATGGGAGTACATCAGGCCGTAGTACATCAAAAATGGCCGACAAACACACGAAACCAAACAAATTGATCGTTAAGATCCCCCCACAGGTCAGATATGCCAAATGCGAGACAAAAAAATCCTTTGCCTCATGCATCTACAACTTTTTACTTTGCATTAAAGTTGTTTTGGATGCTTCTTTTGGTATTTTCATTATATGGTACCTTTCTTCAAGAGCCATTTCAATAAAACATGCACGATTAGGGCCATATTAAAGTGTATAATCCTTCTTTAAAAAATTGATAGACCCATAAATTGAATACCCAAAATTTGTCGCTTTTGTGCTCCGATAAAAATATATTATAATCCAAAGAATGTAACCAAACGGTGCAATAAAGTGTCTTCAGATGACATAAAATTCACTCGCAGATAAGCTCGCGACATTCATATTCAAGTAGATAAAACTTGAAGACGACTTATATTCAGTATGTCAGCACTTCCATCAAAATGAGGGGGCCCGTTTTTATTGCAAAGGTCAACGTTTCAATTTTTGAACGGCGAACAACCGAATCAGTTATACATAATAGACGCGCGAGATGGTTATTCAAAGTGGATATCGGAGCAATTCCATCTATTTTTACGGCATTTTTTATGCAGTATTCCAGCACGGAGGGTCTACAGCTCATCCGAAGGCAGTCGATCTGGTGGTGGATACTCCGAAATGGCGTTCCGAATAGTAACGCCCTTGTCCAACGAGCTTTTCCGAGGAATTTCCGTTCCGCCCCTTGAAACCTAATTTGAAACCCGCCATAAAACACGACCATCTCACTTCGAATAAACGATATGCGTGATGCTACCCGCTTGTTTTCCACGCAACCCAACGCAAGGAGGTCTTCCGATGTTGATTTGATGCCTTCCCCGTAATCATCGTGTTAAAGCCGCCGTCCCTGCAAAAGGACACGCTGAAAACACCGCTGGAATGGTGTGTAATAAAAATGTAAAAAATCGACCGAGACGCAAACAATTCTTCAGCTGAATACTTCATTCCGGGAATTCATTACAATTTTATACGCAAATATAGCCTTCGGGTATTAGTGCGGTATGTATTAAAATTTTATTTGATGTTTGCTTCCAAGAATTTAAACAATTTGTATTTGACCTTAAGCAATGGAATAAACGTTCCGCTGAGGTATACAAATGTAAAAGTAAATATTCATGACATTATACTTATGGCTTGAGAAACACATAAGAAAATATTAAGCATACTCTGCGGAGTTATATCTAGGTCCCAAAAGTCATGAAATATATTTTTTTATAAAAATTTATTGATAATACCAACACAATATGATAATATTCTTCAAAGTACTCTCCATGTGCATCTACACATTTTTTCCAGGGACTCTCCTATATCCAATACGCCCTTTTGAAAACCTCAATGAGAACATGTACGCTGTATATCACTTGGAATCCATGGACGCGTAGAGACGTGTGACTGGGTGCATTGTCATGATGCTCACCCAGATAGTGCCTTTTCATCAATCTTTTCAGAACATCCACATAATAGGCAGCATTGACAATCTATCCTTGAGGTACAAACTATTTGTGAAACACATCCTTAGTGTCAAAAAAAACAATCAACATTATTTTGGATTTGATCTTCCTGGCCTTCTTCGATTTCGGAAATACTGAGATATTTTATTCGGCGTTAAAATGATGTGGATACTCGCAGTAGATTGAACTTTGATACACTGTTAACTTAAGGGATATTAATACGTTGCTACCAGTAAATATATGGCAAAAAATATGTTTCATGACTTTTGGGATGCACTTTGTATGCTGTTTTTTTTGACTTGGATCGGATGCCACATAAGCCAGTAAAATACTAAAAGATTTTTATGATAAAGTGATGTCAACATTGGTGTCAGAAGCGTAAGAGATAAACCTTAAACGGAATGACCTTCGAGTTTTGAAAATGATGCATTCAAATCTGTAATTGAATCAGATTCACGGCAAACAATTAAGGAGTTGTCACAAAGACTGGGACCATTTAAAATTCATCAGCAAAACGAAAAGGATGATTGTTATGAATAAAAACTAGCAACAAAATACATTCTACGCCTTCTTGACAACACAAAATAGAAGGTACTACAATTTCAATCATGGACATGTATATATTGCAAACACATGTTTATATTATTATTGAAAAACGAACGAGAGATTCATTGTTTTCAAGCAAAATGTTATTTAGCGATGAGGTTCATTTCACAATGGATGGATTCGTCAATAAAAAAATGTTGTTGGGGTAATACAAATATTTGTATTATTCAGAAAGGATGTTTTTACACACACAAAAACTACTAGTTTGGGAGTGGGATCCCACTTCTGACACCAATGTAACTTGGAGTGAGGTTGCTCTCGGGGCTGAAGTCATCGGAACGCTCCCATGTGTTTGCCGAGATGGCTGCGCAGCCACGCGGGTTTGTTTTGACATCGGATCATGATTGAGACGAGTGGTGGGATGAAAGTGGACTGGTGCCGAATATAAATACTCATTTTCTAAACCATCATGGTTTCTTAATTGATTGACGAGAAAGAAAGATTTAGCCGCGGGAAGAATCATTTCCTGCAGCCATGTGACAACACAATTCTTAGAAAATAGTTAAGAAGAATGTTGTTAATGTGTGATACCAATCAATATCAAGTGACTTTTTATGGCCACAACTGAATCATATTAATATGTCTGATGTCTATTTTTAGCAAGACAACAACATCGATTGAACAAATATCTACAAGGGTCAGTTCGGAAAATAAGTGTACCATGAACAAAACAGACTCCTCCCAAAACAAACAAAATCATTGCGTGAATTATATCAGTAAGAAATCCCACAAAGTGCTGTGATTCGTTTGATTTGGAATTGGAAGGCGAGGATTTACCAAGTTCTATTGTGACTTTCTCATCTACTAAAAAATTCAAAACCATAATTTCGGACAAATAATTATGTTCTCAGTATTTAGGACCGAAAAAGCATCATTTTGATCGAATTTCTGCCTCAAGGGGAGACCATCGATGCATAATGATATTGACAATGTTTTCAGCCGACGAACATGTACAGAAAGAGGTTCTGAAGTAGGCGAACAATATATTCTTTTCAAATACACTTATTCTAAAAAAATATAAAAAAAACTTGTACACTTACTTTCTGAACACGCTTCGTAAGTGGCACATTTTGATAATCCGAACTGTTGATTTGTAACCCGAACCTTGAATCCCGTATAGCTTTCGTGAATAATTGTGGCCGTATCGTGTCTTTAATCTCGTGTTCCTGTTTTGAATATCACCCGTGAAGTGATCCCGATATTGCTGTTTTAGCACCACAGAGCAAGTACAAATTTTCACGTGGCCGAACGCGGTGGCGTCCATTAGGGCGTCCGTTCGGTGAGCTCCGTTCGCTTTCATATCCATGCGTATCTAAGGATTTCTGCATCGAACGCGTTGACGCTGACATATTCTTTCCGCATGCGAACCGATGCGAATATATCGTAATCTTGAAATCTAAATCCAAATCCGATCGTAATCCTCTGCGTTTACGTCACAGTACCAACGATATCCTATCATTGTATTTTTAAATACACTTGTTCTAAAAATATATATAAATCTAGTATACTTACTTTCTGAACATGATTCGTAGGTGGTATATTTGGATGATTTTTTATTAAACTTTCATATTGTTATTTTCCTGGCTATAATCTTTATATATTGTAGTATAATTTTAAGGATTTTGGTCATTTTATTCTCTAAATATGAAATCCCTAAATACGTGTTTAATAAGATAATTAATTAATTTCTATCAATAAAAAGGAAATATCCCTTGAGTAAATTACTGGCCATCCAGATATTTTCTCTTCGGATATGTCCCTAATTTTATTAATATAAGATTTGATCTATTACCGAATACAAGTCCTTGATAAGGTCTTGAGAATAACTTTATTATTCCGAATCCAAAATGAAACAAAGCAATCACCTTTATAGAATTATCCCGACAGCTACATCGTCTCTGCGAAGGGAGAGTAAAAAGTTTGTTATGAGAATTAAGGCAAAGTTTAGATCGCTCGATGGCTACAAATTAATAAAATACCCAATTTGAGAAATTGAAGCCCTGATGAAGAATAATGACTCCATCGGCCGTTCGGTTTCGTCCAAAGAGAGCGTAATTTTTATCGCAAATCGAATATAATACGCACTTGTATGGTCGGCCCTTCAAAAGGGAAAAGGGATGGATTTCAATATTTCCTGATCGGATTAAAATCAAATAGCGGAATCGATTAGCTTCGCATAATTAAAAGGATCAAATTCCCCTATATAAATAATCATTTACGGAGTTCACATCGTTAGCCTTCCAAAATTAGCACACAGACGGCTTATGACCCTGTGGGAGTTTGCTGAAATTTACAATAATCTCAGTATAAAAGGTTTTTACGTTTGGAAAAAGGTCCTTGTATGATTTGGCCATCGAAATAATCACAAACGCTCACGGATAGTTTAAAAACCCTAGGCGAAAATCATTTTTAACATTCATATTTAGATATTCAATATTTCTATAGTCACAATATCGAGGGGAAATGAGGTGGTATTCTAATCTAGAATTTTGAAATAATCCGTTTTGTTTTTGTTTGCATTGTTTCAAAGTTTGGAGCTTTAAGAATATATCTTCTAAAAAGATTTTAAAAATTTCAATTATTTACGGAGTTATAGCTATTTTAGTGAAGCACCAACTAAGCCAATCCTACCAGGATGAAATCTTTAAACGCGTTTTTCTCGAAACTATTTTTTTCAACATGGTTGACATGATATCTCAAGTTGTAAATAACTGATTTACTTCAAATTTTAAATTTTAAAGCCTTATCTATATAAAATTCAATTGTTTCTACCAGATTTAAGTATAAAAAATATTTTCAACTGTTTTTAAAAAAAATTAAAACTGAAAAAATAAGGACAAAAAATAACTTTTTTTAAACTTTTTGGGTTGAAATCATGTCAACCAGAACACAATTATTTTTTATCCCTTACACTTACACTAGGATATAACTTCTATTTTTTTTTGTATATTTTAAAAATGCTAATTAAAAAAGTTTTTTGTTTCTTTTTTATCGAATTTGTAAAAACACCCAATGTTCGTGCCTCTAGACTAAAACACTTAAATCACATAAATCAGTCCCCAATAAAAACATATAATTGATCGATATTCACATTCATGGTATGGAGGGTTAGATTGTGGGGAGAATAAACCCTTTGGTGAGTATGCACTCACATGCTGAGTGCGCACTTGAGCGATCCAAAGAGAGTATGCTCGCACATATGGCGTGCAGCGGTCTACAGTGCATTATTTTTAATACCATGCTTCTAGCTGGAACAAAAGTCTTCATTTGTAACTAAAACTAAGATACACACATATAACGCTGCATTTTGTCTAATCAAAAACATTTGCGTTTATATCAGTAGTGCCAAAAACGAAAAAAGTTTTTTTTTGCTTCTGAACTGAAGAATTTCTACAACAAGAGAGTTCACGAACTATAAACCAGATGAAAAATTATTTTGATATAAATTTGTGTTGTTTTTCATTCTTTCATCTATAAAACATTCTGGAACGTGTCCGCTACATAATTTAGCTCACTAATCAAAGAAAACCGGAGTTTTCATAAAATATTAAATTTTAATGTAAAAACTATATATTTTTATTAAATACCAGTTATTAATATACAAGTTTAAAAAGAAAACTATTAAAATATATATTTACAATCAAACCTTCTATAGCGTCGAGATATGTACCATGATATAAAATAAAACGTTATAGAAACATAGGCATTCGTATGACATTTGGGGTTAGATTTTTTCAATTGTATTTTGAGGTTTGAAGAAAATCAGTCAACCAAACATTATTCGCATTTATTCGCAAAATTAATAGGTATGCATGCATTACATAATCAAATGGTTTTATTATCTCAAACTAATGGTTGAACACCACTGAAAAGTGTTGATCATAATTTGTTCAACACATATACAAATAGAATAATATTTTGCACAGGTAATTCATCAAAGACATTTAGCGTCACAGAATACGTTATAGAAAGAACAGCTATATGAAAAGACCACCGCAAACGCTATAGAAAAAACTGCATAGAAATGAACGCTATAAAAGAGTTGACTGTATACTGTTAAAATGCCGATTGAATCGTTTATTCGCATTGTTTTCATATGAAAACCAATATCAAAGACGAGCCAGATTCTATTCTGAGAGAGTCTTCTCCTACATTTACAATAGTAAAATATTGGGTGGCAGAGTTTCAACAAAGCCGTACGAGCTGACAAGACGAACATCACAATGGGTGAGCAAATGAAGTGACTTGGCCAGATATGGTATCGGATGATCATCGACTAAAATTGTATGAGCTAGATATGATAAGCCTTTTAAAAAATGTTCAATATTGAATATTAACTAAAAATTTGAATATGAGAAAACTTTGCGCAAGACGGGTGCCGCGTTTGCTCACAATTGAATAAAAATAGTATTTGGCGATGTTTTACAGCAAAAAAGCTAAGTTTTTGCATCGATTCATAGCCATGAATTAAACATGGGTCCATTACTTCACATTTGAGATAAACGAATAGTTAAAAAAAATGGACTTAAAGGGGAGAATCAGCTCCAAAGTAGGCGAAGAAAGTTCCATCTGGTTTTTTTACACTGAATTATTTCTCATTGAATGTTTCAGCAGTGGATTTCTATCGCAATTTGATTGCATCCACGTAAATGAAGATGTGGTTATATGATGATATAAGATCAAGCAAAAATATTCTCAATTAAATTTGAAGAGTTTGGTTTGTTTACGTGGGTCATTGGAAATTTCGAGTCCTTTGAAGCAATCCTAGTGCAGCCAGATAATCCCTCTGGTCGGTTCAAATTAATATCTGTCCTAATCGATGGCAGCTTTTCAAACATCCACCTCTTCAATCCGACGACAAACAATCAATTACGCTTTTCGGAATGCTTTCGAGACTTGTTATTAAGCTTTCATTTGATGTCATATCATCCAGGGGTGGATCGATTCGGGTCAGAGGCGCTTTCATTAATTTCCAGATCAAACTTCTCGCGTTTCAGAGGGCTTCGAATGAAAGGAAAGCCGGGAGTAATTTTCCCGGGGCCAGAGTCAATTTAAAGTGGATGGCGAGCTTTTGTCGTGGCGTTGAGCGCATTAAGTCGGTGTAATTGTTATTTGTTCCCACCGCAGGCTGGGACATGTGTTATAAGACCGGCATTGTCTCGAAGCAGGTGCCTCAATTGAGCGTGTTTACTCTTCTCAATTTCAGATCCTTGAAAGCCTTCGAAGGTGGCTTGGAGAGCCATGGAGCGTCTTTCGGGAAGATGCTAATTGGATTACTCATTGTCGTTTTGGTACCCATTACGTTGTAATCTTTTCGCTCCTCTCCGTGTGAAAGAGTTGTTATGCAAACACTCTCCAAATTTTGTTTATAATTTCGCAAACTAACATCTGAACCTTTTAGCTGACACGTCCTTAATTTTTAAATGAATCTCATCTAATCCTAATTACAGCCCTAATGTGTCGAAGCAATGGGTTTTTACTAAGTCTCAAAATACAAACATACACGTTCCATACAATATTCAAGTATAACTATATTTAATACGAAAATATGAATAGCAGGCAAGTTCTTGAATGCTAATTATAAGACTTTCAGTTTTCTATCCTAAGCATCCAGGTATTTTTGCATTTTTTGTACAGAAATTGTAATCATCAGAGTCTCGCAGTTGGGCTTACTTTCTATTTGAGTTTATTTGATTATCAAACAACCGTGAGGTGGATATATTTCATGACTTTTGGGATACACCCTTTATTATAGTATGGATTCATCTGAGCATATGGGTCTACTTGCAAAAGAGGTCCAACATCCAATTAAGGATAACCAATTAAAAGAATGTCTTCATGAATCAGAATGAAGATCCACACGGAGATCGGAGGAATCACATCTGATTTGGGCTGTGTGTTGGACCTGTTAATCAGATCCATGTCAGTTCGCATACAAAAAAGTGCATGCGAAGTGCAAAACTGAATTAATTTATGCCCAGCCTTTTTCTCTTTCACGACTTCTTAAGACTACTAGTGCTCTGAGCACACTGGCTAAAGACTTAAAACTCGCGACCATATGTGGTGCGAGCCCTTATGAGCTCTCGACTGCAATATGGGTCTCTACGATCTGAAAACAGAAGTCGTAAAAGCTCTAAACAAAGAGAAAATAGTTAAAAGGCCCGTGTATCCAACCGGTCCGCTTTTCAGACCGCTGATACGGCGAAATAACTCCTCACAATCAGATGCTATGTCCGAACATATTCACAGAACTTGTGGACCCACATCATTTTTTACGCACCCCTAAATTAATTTAAATTTGCCACTGAATTTGATTAAGATTTTTTTCCTTCTTTTTGATGGAAATTATGTTAGATTATGGAAGTACATTATCAATTTGATGGTTTTTACACATAAAAAAGCCAAGGATTCTAAGGGTGTATGGTAGTTATGGAAGCGATTCTTTATTAAGGGATGATTGAACACTTTTCGAACAAAATTCAGATCGCACGAATTTGCGGCAGTCAATTTTTTTTGAATCTCCAAAGAAACTCAAAATTTTGAAGCAAAAACTATATTTTTTTCCTGGAGACTTTGACCTACTTTATATGTAAGATCCTCCCCTACATAAAACTCCTATTCAAGTGCCCTTATAGGGAAACCGTCGTATAAAAATCCCTCATCTCCGAGAAAATCTTATATGCAGATAGCCTACATATGATTATGGATATGGCGCGATAAAAATATTTAATACAAACAGTCGTTTAACCATTGGTAAATAAAAATAATATATGACGGGTAAAATACGCATCTTATATGAGTAACTAATTTTCTAAAACGTTTTGTTTTTATAGCGTGATCCCTATCTCGACGTTATAGAAGGGTTGACTGTATCTATTTTAGTTTTAAAACCTAGTTTATAATTTCATTTTAATAGATAATAAAAATATCGGATGTTGATATATCAAAATAGTCATTGCTTCATCGTTAATGTATTAATTTATGTAATGATCTTACTGCGATTTTTTGGATCCCAATTACCATTAATAAAATCACCATTGTCAGAGGATAATTAACTTGTTGAACAACCCTCAATGGATGCTTAACATCGTTACTATAATAGCCGTCGCTCGATCGACAACTTGTAATACACGCATGTACAAATTATGATCAATAACAGCAACGATTAGAGAAATACCCATTTCTATCTGATTAAGACTATATTGTACGGTATCAATATAATTGAATGCATATTAATTGCAATTGCATACATTATCGATGAATGCAAATCAAAATTTTAGCATAAGCTTTGAATAGTAGCGTCATTTTGCAATGTATATAATCAATCACAATGGCCGAGGGATTATGATGGGGGATTATTCTAAGCAATTTAATGTAGATCTATATTGCATTCATAATATAACGGAGCCCAAAAGTATCGGAATGCTACAAAAACCAGTAAAACACTCAAATTGTTTTATGGTGATCCATGATTAACTGTGCAAAAACATTTAAAATACATCGGAAAAATGAATAGGATGGGTGTTATGGAGTAGGATGGGTACCGCACGCCTTGATCGAACACTACAAAAACGTGTGACCCTAAGATCGGATTGGCTATAAAAAAGATTCTTTCGTGTATTAGATGTAATATGTATATAGTATCGATAAGATTAAATAGCTATACAAGTTTATTGTCGACAATTAGAAGTTAAAAAATGCGATTTTTTTTCTGGGAATGGATTTCCACCCTTTTAAGTCTATAGAGAACAACCTGAGATAAAAGCTATTAAAAATGCAGCTGAATTCGGAAACTTTAGTATAAAAAAGGGATCAAATAACTGCCAAATCGATGAAAAAATATATAGAATAATGAAAAGAATTATATTTTATAATGCTGTTTACAATTTTTTTTAATCTTATATATAAATAAAATATATATTGTTTGTTCGTATGTAATGCGATGCCATACCGTTCATCAAATTGCAATAAAACTTCGTCCACTTATTTCTGAAGATTGCGCAAGTAACATAAGCATAGTCTAATATATAAAAATCAATGTTTGTTTGTCCGTATTTTATGTGCTGCCATATCGTTCATTCGATAACGATAAAAGTTTTCCATGTTATTTTTAGCACTTTTTCAAATAATATAGGTATAGTGCAATTAACTTTAAGTAGACCTTATATATAAAAATCGATGTTTGTATATAAAATAAATTATTTATAATTTCAAACGATATTTTTAGAATTATTACTTCCGTTGCAGCAACGCGCCGGTTACTAGCTAGTTATTAATAAATTTGATCTTTTTTTCACTAAATATTTGAACACTTTCGGGTCCGCCTAATATTATTTGATTAAGAGGAGGAAGAGGAATAATTTGTGATTCGAAAATTATAGCCATAATTTTGTATCATAAACTAAAAGAGACCATTGGTGATCATTGCCACTTAAATCATGACCCGATTGAATCCTGAATTTTTCATGAGCACTCACTGCTCCAAATTTAGCCCCATTTAATCCGTTGATTAGTAATCGCGCATATTTACGTTCGGTTCTCGAGTTTATGAATACATAAATATTGTAACCAATTAAGCTTTCCTTCCCTGTGATGCATTTATTTCAACTCAACTCAAACAAAAAAAAATGTGGTTTTTAAATGAATTTTTCATATGGTGTACCAAATACACATCATCGGAGCGCATGGGTATTTTTAGCACAGTAAGGAAAAAATTAATCCAGAGTTTTCTTAGATGAGAAGATGATGTCCATCCATCCATTAGCATCCAACCCATCCATAAACAAATTTAATAATCATGCTTACTAGAATAAACATTTTTTTTACATTTAGAAGCGTTAAGTAACCATGAAACATGATTACCTCCTCAGGTTATAGGAGATTAGTAAATCAAAGACAGAGACGGAGAGGGTGTCTTGCGTCTCATAATATACTTGTATATCGATGACAAAGCCGTACTGTAAAGGACCCCTACACGTTTAAACCATCTAAAACATGAAAAAATTATAAAGACCTTATTAGTTTTAATGGAAAGGGCTTTCTTAGATCATTGACGATCTTCTTAGAATAATTATAAATACTAGAAAGCCAGGTTCATCAATTAAATATTTAAAACTCACCCCGTTACCAAAAGTTATTCTATTTGAAACGGTGCTATGGGGTCCAACAATATCAATAGTGTAAAGGTTAATTTATTAATATAAATGTTTAACTCAATTTAAAATTAAATCACTAATAAAAGGGTTCATTATTTGATTTATTTATGCAAATTTATTTGCAATACATATAAATTAAATTTTATGTTTTCATTCAATTTAAACGGGCTTAAGGGTTGAAATTATGATCCCTCAGATATGAATTTAATATTTAATCATCCATTTTAAATTATTCAATATTACATTATGAACGAATCAAAGGATCAAATTTGAATGCTTTGCTTGGTCTGCATAGCGCGATTTTTAATTATCGCCATTTTCCATCCCCACTGTCACCCGTTTGAACGTCTCCATGGCTCATCGAATATTATTAAGTCTCTCGAAATGCTTTATTAATATAGTTGCGCCCCATAAGCTCAGAAGCTGCGTCAATCGGGAGAGTATACAAAATATGCCTTCATGAAAACACAAAAGGTCGTACATCACGTTTATGGCACAATATTGGAAATAAAACAGCGACCGTACTTTTGTGTTACCGAGGAATAACAAAACATATATATCGGGCGATATAAAATTTATTTCCCGCTAAAGGGTTCGGCCATTAGGGGTTGTTTATTTTTCCAGGGCTGCGGTATTGATTTTACGGGTGAAAGACACAAATCAACAAAAATTTCGTTCGCAAATGAATTAACGACACCGCAGCGGCCCGTATTAATTCGAGGTCTCCCTCTCTCCCCGGAAATATTTATTTGTGTGTCGATTTGTGTGAAGCGTCCTTAAGCAGGACGAAAATTGGTGCATACCTGAAAAACGCTGATTAAACACTGATCGTTAAAGGGGTTTCGGAATACATTTTATCGGTGATTAAGGGCGGAAAACATGTAGTAACAGGATCATATTAATTATTTTATGTATCTTATATAATTTATTAGTTGTATCAAGAATCCTTTATTTTTCAGGCAAATATGGTTTGAATTTAATTTTTGATAAAAGCAGTGGAAAAATCGGGTTTTGTTTCTTATTTTTTCAAACTTTAGACCTTTATGAATATATTCTCTAAAGAAATTTTCAATTTTTTTAAATATTTACGGAAATATAGTTATTTTAGTGGGGCGACAACTAAGCCGGTCCCACCAGAATTAAATTTTTAAATGCGTTTTTCTCTAAAATACTTTTTTTAACACAATTAATTAACTGATTTACTTTAAATTTGGTTAAAGTCTTTTCTATATAACCCTCTTTTATCCTTACCTGACCTAAATTTTATATTTAACTAAAAAAAACTTAATCTTCTAATATATAAAAATGAATTGGGTTTTGTTCGTTCGAAATGAGCTGCCATACCGTTCATCAGATTGCAATAAAACTTCGTTCAATTATTGCTAAAAATTTTGCGAGTAGCATAAGCATATATGTTATATAAAATTCAATGTTTGTTTGTTCGTATTTTATGCGCTGCCATACCGTTCATTCGATTGTAATAAAACTTTGCTAACTTATTGTTTGCACTTTATCCAATAATATAGGTATAATACAATTAACTTACAGTAGATCTTACATTTTTTTACTTCTTACACCTTACCAGTCTATAAAGTCTTTAATTTTGAATTTCTTTTCTTTTTCTTTTTTTGCCTCAAAATTTGCGCCTCTTTTAATCTATCTTCATGATTGCTAATAATATAATATCTTATTAATAATAAGCTTCTTATTAAAAGCGACAGTTAAAAGTGGGATGGCGTTCTATTAGCTAACTAAAATTGTAAGTTAATAGATGTAGCTGTGTTTGTATAATATATAATAAAATAAATAAGCTGTAATAAAATGGTTGTCACACAGAAAAAGTAGAGGCGACACGGTGCATATACGTAGGGTGTATATAATGTATGCTACAGGAACGAAGGAAGTACAAACAATTCTCTCTTTCTCTCCTTCCGACCAACTACCGCTTGGAGTTTCAATTTTCGTGACGTTTGGGCAAATTTTCCCTGCCGCCCCTATTCAATTCAAAATATCATTATTGAGAAATCCTGATAATGTCATGACTCTATAAATTCAAAATGCATTTGTAACGTTGAGGCGGAGCCGCGCTAAAGCACGGGTCAGTCCTTCTATGGGACTGTGATGATGCTGGACGAATGGATGGGAATAGACGGGCGTCGAATAGAAAGGCTCTCTTCTCTAAATAACTATTTATTCCACACGAGAGAGAGAAAGATCTGGCTGCAGGAGGGACGACTTCCCGCACCCAAAGCTAACCGATGTCTCTCCCGACTCCCGCCTCCTGCGCGTGACTACCAAACCGGCAACGGTGCACACGCGAGAAGCGATCCGTCGGTATTCAGGTGCAATGTCTCCGTAGGGCCACAAGAGATGGCGCTGCTAAAATAACACATTGCACCTGAAGAAAGACGGAAGATGTCACTGTTAATCTGGTGAATTAAATCCGTTCAGATTTACAGCGCTACTACGTGGGGATGGTAAATCGCCCACGTAACACATGCTTCAATAATATTTAAGAATATATATATTTTTGATTTTTAACAAATTGTTTAAGAATATTATTAAGGTCATCAAAAAAGAAGGGTTACAAGGGCTCCTGAGCCTGGGGGAATTATTTTGTTTCGAAGACGGCACACTTGGCATATTGGGGGTATCATAACGGTTAGAATGTTTAGTCTCGCGTGTTTGTCGGCCATTTTTTTTAGTCATAGTAAATTCATATTATTTTGATGGAATTGATAAAATTATTACTCGGATATTTTGGTATAAATTTGTATTTCATATTGATGGCGTCGTGTTAAATTAGCTCGACATAATTTACAACGAGTAATAGAATAGTTCTGAATTTAATGACATCCAACGAAGATAATATTTTGTCATGTGATGCCATCAAAGAGTCGGAGAGTGGCTTTGAAGTCTTTGAATAACCACCGCGCTTAATAATGGAGTGCATTAACTTTCAGGTCATATTACAACTACCACAAGCTTTCCTAGGGAAGTTTCCCTAAAGTACAAATTTAATGGTCCCAAACGGCTGTAAGGGTTCACGAATAGCGCCAAGAATTTATTAAATAAATATTTATTATGTCGCGTTCATTCTGGCGGACAGACCTAGGGGCGGTTTCAAGGCGAACTACTGAGAAAATAATTTCTCTAATAAAAAATATTCGTGGATGTATGATTTTAAATTGGTTATATTCGCCTTTCATATCGGAGTGTAATTCATTAGGGATGCAAAAATATATGAGGGGTGGTTCGATTCATTTTTTTTCCCTCGGATGCTGAAAGCTCCCGCAGTTGGAGCTTTGGACCCGATGCACTTTTCTTAATTGAATTTTTAATTGCGCAACGTTTGTTGCTTTAGGTTGCACTTTGTGATATTCCAAAAAGGAAGTTTCCTAATTATATTATCATAATAAATTGAAAAAGTTACAGGAGCCTCTAAATCGGCTGGTCAGAGGAAAATTTAAGATGAGTTTTCCGAAAGCTAATTAAAACTTCTAACAGCTTCTATAATTGCGCGAATAAAAAACGATGTCGTCCTGTTTAAAACTAACACTTTCAGCTGAAAAAATCCCTCTTTCAACTATCCAATTTGAATTTCAAGTACAAAATAAATTATTTTATTAAATCTCTTTTTTGTGTGATGTAGCATTAACGGCGTTTTAGAATTGCTTTTTTGATTTCCGGCGCGAATTAATGCGGAATCTGTGACCGGAAGTCAAGAACGAATTTAACATCCTAGCAATAAAGATTTCGCAGAAAAGATAGCTATTCCGGATCTCAAAGGCGAGTATTTTCCTGGGAAAGTTTGAGTAGAATTATTCAATTGAGAAAATTAAAATGAGGGTCAAGTGGTGGGGCCCCCAATTTCTAACTAGATAATGAAACGAAATTAAGATAAAGATACTCTCGCGGTTGAAATATTAGAATATTTGATTTTGCGGGATCCTTTTTAATATCCCTACTTCAAAGGTTCGAAAAAGAAAATTGAAAATATTTTTTGGATGGAGCTGAAAATATATATATTTTTTAATTTTAATCAATATTTATTAACCCCTTAGTGGATATGACGTATATATCCGTCATGACCAAATTCCATGCAAGGTGGGTATGACGGATATATCCGCATTGTGGAAGTTAATCAAACCTCAATGGAAAATGACGGATATGTCCGATTGCAGTATTGTGTGCGTTAAATATAAGAATGATTCATCTCGGGAACTGACTTGTTCGAACTTGATGATATACTATTTTTGTATACTAGATATGACGTACATATCCGCTAGTGGCAAAAAGATCGTGTCACTACGGATGACACTTTGACAGTGAAACGTAACGGTCAGTCTGATTGGTTACATGAGTTTGTTTAGTCACAGTATTTTTTTCTGATGGAGAGATCGTCACGCGCTCCCACCACTTCTGGTTCATGCAAGATTCGTACGCTCATCCGTTTCTTGACTTTGCAGACGAAACAATAAGGGGGAGTCCGTTAGTGATTTCTGACAAACTTGTGCAAACAATTGAAGAACAAGTTCGAAATGATCGCCGTGTGGTGTTTGGCGACCTTCACAAATAATTTCCTGGCATTTCTCAAAGTCTTCTTGGTGATATTGTATCGGAAAAACTTAATAACAAGAAGTTGTGTGCTATATGAGCGCCCAGAATGCTCACACCGGAGCACCGTCAAAATCTCTTAGGATTTTTTGGATCATTTTGCACAGGAAAAATAAGCATTTCTGGACTCTGTTAGATCGAGGGATGATACGTGGATGTATGACTACGCCCCATAATCCAAAAGACAATCATAAACGAGCTGGTGGTGCTCTCAAGAGCAAGAGTTGCTGAGTCACTCCCATGTGTATTTTAAGATGCTCGCGCTTGTATATGGGTTTGTTCTGTTATTGTCGAGCAGTAGGATGGAGATAGTCGGGTGCTACTATAAATATTTTTTCCCGGGTGGTTCCACGATGCCCACCCATAAAATCCCAGGGCGGGGGGGGGGAGCCAAACCTATGCCCGTGGACAACGGTTGAACCCCTGAGGTAATGATGTGGAGTAGAGGTGCGCAATAGTAACCTCGTCGATTTGCTCATCAAACGCAGCTGGAGTAGTCCAGCTAACATGAGTTGAATGCGCAGGTCACCCTGTGCTGTGTACCCATAAAGGGGTGTGTGGAACAGCCGATTACAGTTGTTGGTGGAGACTGTGTCAAAGGCTCACCACTATCCTCAACAGCATGGGTAAACAGGGGAGAATGGTTTTACGCTTTTAGGCTAGATACTAAGAATTACTGAACCGTTACGAGTACCATAGAGAAGAGGTAGCCCATGCAGTTTGTCCTCCATCGCACCATCGAGTGCACATAATCTGAAGCTGATCTTTCACGCGGAAACCTCGCCTACTCTTAGTGTGGCTAGTTCGAGGTAACCCAGAATAGACCATACAGCATCGCTGGAAATGGGTTCGATTATAATGAACTCCCAATTTGGTTAGTCGCTGTCAGATCTTTCTATTATATTTTATTTACGGGGAGAGTGCCTACAGCTGTGAGTCTGCCGGAAGGACATCTTCCCGCAGTCAAGGCTATCCGACTACTCTCCGACGTTCGCCAACCAATATATAACTGTGTAATTGAACGTTCATCATCTGTATTCCAATAAAAATCTGGCTCACCCTCATTATGATGAAGCGCCCTTAGACACGCTCACTTTGGTGGCTCATAGGGTAAGTATTAATTAAAGAAATATTTAATATTAATATCTAATTCTTAAATTGGGTATGATTAAATGATTCATATCTTAAAATTGCCATAGAAGAGGTTCTATTCCCGTGAAATGATGGTCATATAGGGACAGGACAAATGATGTGCCAAGCATGAGATATAACACGGTCGAACTAGACTTTTAAATTATTTGGCGGCATTATTAAAGAGCGCTTTGCACCATTTACGAAGGGAAGACAATATTTTCAGGAAAAGAGTGTCGTTTTACAGCTCGTTTAGGTTCGCCGGAAATTTATTAGGCGTAATTATCTTAAACTGTTTGCCGTGAGAATGTACACGCTCGTTTAACACGCGTTAGCTCGTGAGGTGGTATTTTTTGCACGCGCAGTAATACGCTTTTCATTGGCCGGTAGATAACCGTGAAGAGTGGGCGGCCGATACGCCCTAAAGAACAAACGATAGGAGTTTATTAGCTGAGATGGTGAACGATGGGGAGGTTACGAGCACTGGCAATAAGTCGACGTACTTGTGCGAGATATCGAATTGTGTCAGGATCAAGGGCTTAGCGGGACCCCAAGATAAGTCCCGCCCGGATGTGCTCCACCAGGGCGGAAAGTGATTCTTGCGTTATGCTTAATGTGACGTCGACGATTTATCATTAACACACTTCTGGGCACGTGCACAAGGACACGAAAATTTGCATATTCCCTTATCCCAAATCCCGTTGAGGTAAGTGTGATTTCGATCCACTCTTCCCCGGAAATGCCGTCAACTTATTCAGAATGTGCTGAATCATCTTCACTTGAGAAATCCTCATATTTTTCGATGCGGAGTGACGGCACAATTCGAGCAGAAATATCCCATACAATTATCTCCACCAATTGTAATCATATAATGTGAGATAAAATTCAAATATCAAAAAGTATATTTCAATCTTACATGCATATTCACCGACATTATAAATGTTCAAAAAATAGCGATTTGATGTTTTTTATTGTGATTAAATGTCTTCTATTATTCTGAAGTTAGCCCTGGCCCAGTCTCGCAGTCGTTGGATAGGATACATCCTAAAAGAAGCCGATCGTCCTCTTAAGCTGACTATTGGGCCGTAATGTTGCTAGACAAATGGATACGAATAAACTGGCGTCAAATAGAAAGACTTTATTTTCTAAATAACTATTTATACCATACGAGAGAGAAAAAGAGATCTGGCCGCAGGAGGGACGACGTCCCGCAGTCAAGGCTAATCGGCGACTCTCCGGATTCCTGCACGTCACTACCCAACCGGCAACAATGCACGCAAAATCATGCTCGTGTGCTCCGGGCATAAATCCCAATACGTTCATGTACACTAAATGCTCCAAATAATTTTAATCAAACTTACAATATTATAGAACATCTAAAACTAATTTATTTTAACTGTTCGTATTTGTTAAGATATTCTTTAAATATCAAAAATTTATCCAGTAAGCCATAAACATCTAAATTTAATCCAACAAATTGGGAGTTTACATTAAAAATTTAGATTATATTGTTAAATGTATTAACATTTTACGAGTCGGGAGCTTAAATTTGCACATATATTATCTTGAGGTTTTTGTAAATTTTCCATTAAAATGTATAATTTACAACAATTTTTTGTTTAAGTATTCACATATATTATATTATAATATGATCATATTATCATAAATTTTGATGGAAGTTTGTGTATACTTCCAACAAATTCATTATAAAATTATTTTTATGGGAAGAATGTCAATGAATAAGGATCGTTTAATGTTTTATATGAAACTTTCTTTTATAAACAATTACAGACATGCCAAAAATTATGTGAATCATGAAATTTAAAGTCTAACAAGCTTTCAACGTTGTACAACGACATTAAATTAAAATCTACAAAGTAGCTTTTTTGTCTACAAGTAGTTTATATTAATTATTATTAAATAAACATCATCTACTTTCACTAAAATATGGCTAGGGTGTAAATAGACGTGGCTTAAGTTGTAGTGCGGGAATTTGATTGAACAGCGTAGATTCAGTTTTAAATTCAATTCAATTAAAATTACTTAATCAACGACAAAGCATTTTTAAAAATCTGAATATTCGATGCCAAAAGCTTCAAATGTGCAAGTCTATAATTTTATTTAAAACGATTACGATCAACAAAATTCATTTTCAATTTATTCTGATGATAAATGTATTTGGAATCTGAAAACGTTTGCAAGAAAGTGATTAAGGCTGATTTTGCTGAACTAGCAATGTCATTAATTTTAATATTATGAACGTCTCTTTTCGTCCAATAAAATTACTATTCTTCCAAGTTATAAATCCTAAAATAATCACTTACACAATTTTGATTTGAGTTAAATCAAGTTATAGCAAAATTTTCATTAATATATTTTACGCTTGAAAATTATAGCGGTTAATAAAAGATTATTACAGACTCATTCTGCCTTGGATCAATATTTTAGATCTGCAGTGAAATGAGCATTTAGCTAAAATGAAATCGCATTTCAAGTTGCAATTTCTTCATGGATGCAAGCATATGCTTCCGCCATTATGCTTCATAATATGCATATGTTGCACCTCTACCTGGAGCTTAAATAATTAATATTATAGTATTTCGACTGTTAATTGTATATACATTTTCAGCAGAAGGTGATTTTCAGGGTTCATTGCGATTTAAACAATAATCCACACAAATCCTAGCAATATACGAGAGTCTTCTAAGAAGTATGGATACAAGAGCTCCCGAGGTCGAAATTGGCGCACCTGGTATGTAGTGATGATCCTAATAGTCAATTTGTTTGGTTTTGCATGTTTGTCGGCCATTTTGTGCCTTAAAACATTCGAAGTAGTGGCCACAGGGTTTTCATGTCCAACCGGTCCGAATTTCGGATTATTGACACATTGAATGAGCACCTCGTGATCGAACGCTATGCCCAAACATGATCTGTGTTTATGAATGGATCTTCGCACGGACACTCCGAGGTCGGTGAAAGTCCAAATCATGTTCGAAATATTGAAGATAGGTAAATTCTTTATCTGTGCCTTAATATAGACGGGGTTTTGCCCACCCTATCAATTACTCCTTACTCATAGAGCGGTAGTTAATCCTACATGTTCACAAAAGTCCTTCTGAAATAGGAACAGTGGAAGGAAATTTTCTTCGCAGCAAATTTTATATGATATCCACATGTACACGAGGCAGTATACTAAATTCAGTTCGAGAGCATCCTTTAAGTTTATGCCCATCTGTCAAGTTGTAAATAACACGTCGCCGTAGAGTGCTCGCTATATGCTGTTAAATTATAGCACTAAAAGTAAATTACTCCACTTTAAGTTTTCGGGTCGAGCCGTTTTCATTTGTTAGCTCGGCTGTGTCTTACGGGCGAGTTCACAGACGAAAAGTTCCTAAGTGGACGATTATGGTACCGGGTGTCCCGCATTAATATGTCTTTTGGCAATTTGGTATTTGCTCTACTTTTTCATTTATGTCGGTGGAGGGCAATGCTTGCAGAGGGTTCTGTTGCTTGTTATTGCCAACGATCGTGTTGAGGAAATTGAACCAAGTACGTAACTTTTATGAAAATTGTTGTGCTTTTTATTTTAGATGCTATCAAACTTTAGCCGCCCTTGGAAGAAGCCGAGGCAATAATCATTTCTAACAAATAAGATTGGATGCTTCTTTTTCTGTATTTTGTAAGATAGGAATGAAATCAGTATTTAAATGCCACATGAATGACCCATATATAGTAAAAAGCAAAATCAATTAACAGCGCCATCTCATCCATTCGTCCAGCAACATCACGGTCCGATAGAAGAACAGACCCGTGCGCTCCCGATGAGCACGTAGAGGCGGGAAGCCGCCTGGGGACTTTGCCCCTGAGAACGCCCCCGCCTCAACGTTACAATACGCTTACCCTAGTGACCTGTTAGATATTCCCAATTACTAGTGTTTTCTTCTAAGGAAAACATTTTGAAGGGATAAAAGACGCAAAAAAATAAGGAAAATTGAATTGAACACCACGAAAAATGGAACTCCAAGCGACAATTAGTCGGATAGAGATGAAGATTGGTATGAAGTAGATCAGTACCCATCACATATATAATTGAGACCCTACGAGCATGCGACCACCTTTACTGTGCATTTGTATGTCTATACGTAGCATAAATTAATTACTACATCAGTGGCGCGCCTATTTTATTATATATTACACAAACACAGTTTACCTACCTACCATAATAGCACATTATCAAAATTGAACTAATGACCTATAACAGGTTAAAAGACAAGATTATCATATTTAGTGATCATTGTGACAAACTGCGTCGGTCTTAGCATTTTCATGGTCACTCGCTGCTCCAAATCTTTGAATTGTTTTATACTTCACTTAGACATTAAAAATACATTAGCTCTGCAGTGAACTGCAATAAAAATAAAATAAACTAAAAATAGGGAAATTTAGTAAATTTGAATTTGTCAAATCAAAACTTGATTTTTCTTCATCGCGTTTCAAAAATAATAAGAATGACCCGTGAAAATTTTTTCGGGTTAAACTGGGCGGTTCTATTATACCGTTTATATTCACCAGACATCGTTCCGTTGAATTATGATCTTTTGAGTTCAATGGAAAACTACTTCAGGGTTAAATAATTTCATAATAAGGTCAAATTCAAATCTTTTCAATAAAAAATAACAGGGAATTTTGGATTTTAGATTGAAGCAACTGACAGTTGTGTTTTATTTATGCATTTTTATCCAATCGAGAGCAGGGCTATCACTTATATCCTGCAATACTCCTCATTTACAATTTTGGCCAACAAAAATTGATTAAAAATATGTTTAAGGAGGTATTCTAGTTTAGAATTTAAAAAAACTTTTTTTGTTTAAATTTCTTCAAAGTTTAAATCTTTAATAATATATCCTCCAAAGGAATTTCCAAAATTCTAATAATTGACGGATTTGTAGCTATTTTAGTGACCCAACAACTAAGTCGGTCCCACCAGAACTAAATCTTTCCATTTATATTAATTTCTATATTAATAATACTAATTTCTTTCCAATAATTGAGCTTCGCATTTACATTCAACGTATTTCATGGTCTTCGAAGGTTTTATTGCTGTCTAGTTATATTTTTTATTTAATAAAAATATAAGGCTTTGTTTAAATTAGCTTCTTAAACGTTCTCATCGAAACATAAACGTTAAATAAAAATACGGTACACATCCCTAATCATAGATGCGAGTTTACTAAAAATTGGCTTAGATTGATATAACACATTGAATATCGTGTGCAGAACAGACAGACATACATTCATATAAATTTATTGGCACGACGATGGATACGTATGATGATTTTTGGGTGTTCTTATCGGCTCTAAAAGAGTTAATAAATTTCAATGTTTAACTGAGCATGTGAGCTAAATATTCCTATTTTCCTATTCCGGGCCTTAAAGGATGACGTATTAATTAAGTTTGTTCATAAGCCCGGCTTTAAATTGAGCTCCCTGTGCGTCGCCTTATTTAACAATTACTCAACTTCTTAAGTAGCTTCTTTTGCATATTTTTATTTGAACATGTCAAGCACAAAGTCGTATCTAAAAAAATAGCATTCGGTATTATAAATGTCTTGAGGGAAAAATGCAATTTTTTTCCATTAATTATTCTAGCCTTGAATTTTTAAAAAATCGATTTTGTTTTTCTTTGCATTTTTTTAAAGTTTAGACTTTCAAAAAAATATATTCTAAAAAAAATTCCAAAACTCTAATTATTTATGGAGTTATAGCAATTTTGGTGATGCAGTAACTAAGCCGGTTCTACCAGAATGAAATCTTTAAACGCGTTTATCTCGAAACTACTTTTTTCAACACGATTGACATGATATCTCAAGTTCTAATTAGTTGTTTTACTTTAAATTTGGTGTGAACCTTTTACATATAATCTTCTATTGTTTCTATCAGATTTATGTATAAATTTCGTTTTTGACTATTTAAAAATAAACTAAAACCTTGGTAACATAAGGTCAAAAATTGACTTTTTTTAAACAATCGCTATTTTGTGAAAATAATATTATTTTTTTATTTCTGTGGTAGGAACTATAGTAACATTTTTATTATTTAATAATATATTTATATTTTTAATTTTAAATAATTAAAAAGGTTAAAATAATGTCAACCAAGACATTCCTTTTTTTTGGCTCTTACACTTTACCAGCCTATAACGTCTTTAATTTTTAATTTCTTTTCTTTTTCTTTTTATTTATATATTTTTAAAATATCAATAAATATCTGGTAAAAAATTTAGATTAAAAATATGTTTCGTTTCTTTTTTATCGAGCTTGAAATAATACCCAAAATTTGTGCCTTTAAATCCGCCCGGTTAATTTGCAGAATACCTCATATATCAAGGATGCAAATATATTAGTCTAGTCTAATATTAAGCCCTTGAATAGATTGATAGATTTGAGGCAGTTTGCAAATGCAAACACCAGTAT
Source organism: Stenopsyche tienmushanensis (assembly GCA_008973525.1). Taxonomy (NCBI): domain Eukaryota; kingdom Metazoa; phylum Arthropoda; class Insecta; order Trichoptera; family Stenopsychidae; genus Stenopsyche; species Stenopsyche tienmushanensis. The sequence continues at coordinate 132,031 of WACJ01000097.1, forward strand.
TCTCTAATTAAATCAACCACACACAAGCGATATTACTGCAAGCCCAGAGTCCAATCCGATGCAGTTTCGCTCATTTCCATCGGCGAAGACGTTTCGCCGGGAGCAATTTGTGTTGTCTGCAGGAAGGACTCTTTGACAGTTTCAAGGTTCATAAGTTGAGCATTTTGCGGCTAACGAAGCGGATACAAGAAGTCTTCCCGTGACCGGGAACAATGTCTCGAAGTCAGTGGCCCAAAACTAACTCCCCGACACACGTATTTCTCCATTATGGAGGAGGTTGTATTCTGCGGACCGGATTTTCTTCCGTTGATAATCAGATTATTGTGTAATTTATAACTCCGATCCTCCCCACGTTTATGTCGCATTTACCACGTACAATTTAATCCAATTGCTGAAATATATTACGCTCGTTATCAATTTATGAAATTTATATTGTCGCCTGTAAAAAGCACCACCAAATCTGATTCAGAAGTGATACATTGCCCTAAGCTCGAATGCATTCATTAAAACTTATGATTACTCCAATTCGATTTGTTTTGGTTCTATTTAGTCCCTGAAATAAAGTATCTTAGAATTAAATGCACTTTCATTAACAATTTAAATTTCAGTACATCAAACTTTGAATCTTTCAATGATGGTCTGTGAGTTATAAATTTGACCGATACATTTAGATATATAGGTAGACTAATATAGATTAAACAAGTCAACGGCTTAGTTTAATGGATTTTCCAGGATCAGATCAGAGTAATCCCACGGAAACACATACGAAAGATTTTAATTACGATATCAATTGTGCGTAGGCTGCCCAACAATCCCGGATTGGTCAGGATTGTCCGGGATTCCGGTTGAATGTACAATGAAATTTATCTGAAAACTAAGTTTCTCAATGTAAAATGTCATGAAATTATATAAATATATATATTACAGTTTTGGACAATTGGTCCCAAAATTGTCTCAAGAAAAGTTGGTAACCCTAATTGTGCTATAGCTTGATATAAATCTTAAATAATGGGGTTCGCTCTGTTGGCGTTATCTTCTAATTCCTTTTATTTATGGAGAGAAAGGTTACAACTATTAGCCTCCAGGAAGGATATCTTCCCGCAGCCAAGGTTAATCGACAACTCCTTCTTGGACAAACGGAAAGTGATACACACGATAGATATAAATCTTTATTTTAGACGCAATATGTCCATGGAACGATAGAAGACCTATAAGTAGTCCCCTAATTATGCGGTCGGACTAGCAACTGAATAATTTTGAGTTCAAATCTACAGAAAGTGTGGCTTGTAAGCCATATCAAAAAACAAAATACATAGGTATCATAAAAAGGATTTTCAAAAAGCAGATCAAACAAATTGATCAATAAAATTGAGCAGGGCCAATCATAAATGGATTAATTTGCATAAGCATTGAATAGTAATAATTTCGCAATCCACTCATACTAACAATAATTCATATTCAAATAATCTTAATTTAATCACATTTAGAAGATAATAGTAAACTGCCACGTGGAATCCTTTATTCCCAGAAAACCTCTTATGGATATCGCCTACGGCTGATCATGGATATGACGTATTCAGAAAAAGGAACAGTATTATTATATCGTCTTTATGATTATCAATCAAAACTATTTATAATTTCGATCTCCCAACTTGATTAGCATACTAAAAGAGTTTTTAAAGGCTAATTTTCATTGAATATATACGTTATTGGGACTCTATATAGTATTTCCATGAAAACGCTCAATGCCAAAGATATTATTAGTATTTAAATTTAAATAGATAGTCTTGACAATGTAAACAAATGTGTATATTTATTAACGTATCGTTAACGGATTTTTAACATGAGTTTTTAACATTTTTTAATAAAAGAGCGATATTCAAATATAACCCGGAATTTCTCTGTACAAATTTATTAATGATGTAAATGGAGTATCTTTTTTTTCTACATTAGAAATACATTTATTCTATCGGATAGCTTCTTGATCTTGTTTCTTTCTACACACACAATTACGGGTTATATTTGAATCCATTGACCATTGTTCCAAGATAATGTTTTTAGTCCCTTAGCTTTGGATGTTTATAAACTCTTCTTCTAGTCTAAGAACATATAAATCAAAATGTATGACTATTGTTTGTAATCTGTACGCAAAGTATTAACACACTCAATGGTAGCCACTGGTGTCTGCCAACCTAAATATTATTTTACAAAATTGAATTCAATATCCATTAATTTAATAAATTATATTATTATATACTTCTAGTTCTAATTATTATACTTTTGTTCAATTAATGTTTTGATCAATCAAAGATTTATTAAGTTTTTAATTTAAAAAAACATTTAGAAAATTTCAAAATCACCCGGAGCTAAATTGAAAATCGAAAACCAGAAAAAACCGTTATTTTTTCTGAATCGAACTGAACCGATATAAATGTTTGGAACTGACGTTAAGAATAATTTTTTAACATCAAAAACATCGAAAATTGTAACTATGTTTTTTTTAGTTTAGGATATATTCGAAATATTTCGTCAGGGTTGGCACAAACAGAAATGATCAAAAATATCAAATTTATTCAAAAATATAAATTATTAATTCGTAATAGATAAAAAGTAAGCAATCATTCAAAGTATCTATAGTGTGAGTAATCATAACTGGTTGGGAAAATTTCAAATATTTTTTTTTTAAATCGACGTAATCTACGTATTTTTAGCCGTTTTTTTTTTTGCTGATGTCAAGAAATTCTAGTTGGTATGCCTAAATTTTATAGAAGATTGATCAAAGGTGAAATGTAAATTTACCACACAAAAAATAATAAAATGCTCGCACAAATGTGGAAAGACAAATGAGAAGTGAAGATGATATTTACAATTCGCTCAAGAAATATAATCGCATCAAACAAAACAGATCGACAAAGTGGCGAATCCATAATGAAACCTGAATCAATTATAGACTATACGAGAAATATTTAGTTGACAGAAGTGATAGCATGATATTTTTCGTATAGTCTATCAGATAAACCATCAAATGATACAAAAAAGTTTTTTCCATCTAGTCGATTTATGTATACTAAATTCATATTTTGCATTTCGAGAGAAAACAGGGAAGCATATAACATTTGGTGATTTTCAGCTGGCAGTGATTCGACTTGTGATTCAAATACATTGTCCAAACGATCAAAACACTACAAGAGAATACAAGAGTGGCGATTTACCTTTTCGCTTAGAAGGACAATACAACCATTTCTTAACTGATTTGGAAAAAGTCTTCGATGTAAAAAGATGCGTTGTGTGCCTTGCTTCAAAAAAAAAGGCAGGAAACCAAATTCGCATGCTTAAACTCTGCCAAAAAGTTATTTCAAATTTAACAAACGTGATTATAACTTTTTAAATGTCTTTAATATTTGTGTGGCAACCCTAGTGAAAATCAAACCTAGTGGCAATGGGAGGTGCCATTTTATCAAACTGGCGGCAGCCAAGAGGTTAAATATCACAAATAATTACTCCTAGCCCTGCCTTCAATCAAATGTATCTATGTTTCTTCAATTCGATTCTAAATTTGCAGGCATGGATTAAAATCTGATTTGCAAAATAAAATCAAAGAAATAATAAATTTGGATATTGGTCTTATAATTTATAAATAATAAGTTTAGTCTGACTGTCTAAATCTTTGTGACAACAATAATTGCATTTAATTTCAAAGCAATAATGGCGGAAAACAATGCGAAATCATTACATTAACACTTTAAGAACCGGTGACGCTTTTTGGCGTGCGGAGCATACGCCCACTTCGCTGATTCGCTAACAAATGGTTAAACTCGCATACAAGGTATAATTTTCAACTCGTTTCAATTGATTTTATGATCTTATGATAGCAGAAATATATTTTTTTCATTTAATACTTCACTCAATAAGTTCGTAGGATGTTTTTTTTCTTAAATCTACCTAAAAAACTATGTATAGACTTCATCAAATCTCGCTGACTTTGTCCATTTAAGGGCTTTACAAAATTAGGATTTAAAAAAAGTCGGGATCCTTGTGTATCGAAAAATAGGGATATTTCTATTTTAACATCTAGAGTCAATGAAAGCGGTCTGGCCAGACCCAGATTTGTTTTTCATAGAATTGGTATAAGAAATCTCGTTTTTATTCACGTTCCGTAGGGAAAATTTAATCCTTTCGATCCATAAAATATTTTATCTGCATGCTTACTTGTGTAGTAAGAAATCTTTTTGCATCATATGTTTGGAAAAACCTTAATTTGGTAAGATATTTTTCTTTTAACTATGCTGCAAAAATAGTTTTGGACCATATGTTTGTAATAAACAGATGGTGGGTCTGTGATTCAGGAAATGGATATCCTTGTAAAGGTATTCTGTATACTGGAAAAGAAGAAGGAGACAAGAGAGCAGTCAACTTAGGTGAAAATATGCTACTGGAATTAACTCTTTGCGGTCCTATGTCGAGTCTGGCTCGACATTTTGATTTCATATGTTGTCCCCACTCAGATTTAAAATCATGTGATTTTATTTTGCGTATCGTGTTTAGGACTGTCACTGTCAACTGTCAATTATGATACCGAAGTTGTTGGACAAGTTCAAAACCCAGAGATGACTAGTTTAAAAACTGTTCTTTTGTGCACCGGGCATAAAATATTGCATTTTTTTTTCTACAATATGCTGAATATTGCAGCATTAGCATCATACATGGTTTATAAGAATTTGAACCAGATAATTAATCATTCCACCGTTGCCCCATTGAAAAATTGAACATTGAAATATTCATCGCCAGAAGGGTTAAAAAGATATATAGATTATTCAAAAGGCCTTGATGCCTTCCTAAATTTGCCTAATGCTACCGCGCCGCAATTTCGCACAAAAGCGGGCGGTACGTAATGTGTTAAAAATGCTTCCCTATGAAAGACCAAATTTTTATCGACTAAAATCGTTTCGCTGAAAGATATTCCCCCCCGAGTATTGACACAAATATTTATTGCGCCATTTGAATTTATTCCACGTAATGTCACGTTGTAAGTTCTGAGAGTATACATCCTTCTAAAAATATAGAATCGTTCTCGTCGTGATTCATTAAAGAAAGGCCAAGGACATCGCTGAAATATTACCCGAAAATATCCTTTCGAGTGCCATAATCACCAAGATCACGTCCACTCCCATTATACGCCCTGAATGACTAATTGTTCCCGAACAACGTCCCCTCTATTGACACTGGCACAAAACTGATTTCCCCGGCACAATGCCATCGAACATCCCGTTTTCGGTGCTCTTTCACATTTTCGCAGACAGACGAAGCGTCGCCAGGATGTGTGTCAAAGCCTTAGCTGCATAGCTCATCACTCCACGTTATGTGAACAATGATAAATGGATCCTCGCAGGGAAAAAAGCCCCCATCCCAAGGCGTAAAGTAAGTTTTATTTGATTTTGCCACTCCTCAATTTGAAAATTCCATTTCCGACGTCTTTCGGCTCACTCTATTTCAATTTGCGACTCTCCCTTTTCATAAATTGCGCGGAACAAGGCGGAAAATCTTAAAATAACACGGGCATATTCAAAACACACAAGCGAAATAATAGAGAGAGGTCGTATGTAAAATTACGTCGGTGGCTGTGACATTTGTCACTAGTCGAAATCGAATTACGGACGCGAGGCGCAGACGAAGGCTTTGTGTCCCGGGCCATAAACGGATTTCACGGTTACCCTAATGCATGAATTTTTTGCCACTATATTCCGATTCCCGCTTCCAGTCGAATAACCGGGATGAATTAGGCCCGCGGATGTGTGGGTAAATGCAATGATCAAATCAAATGGTCCGATGCATCGGTGCTTCGTCCACATCGATTCCATTTACATTTTTAACGACCAATTAGCTCGGATTAAGCCATCCAGGATCGCCAATTTTAAAAATCAGTTGATACTGTATCATTATTGCGAAAAGTCAACAAATGAAACAGCGACGCTCGCTTGGGAAAAGCATAATAACACTTTACAGACCGTACCCGCATAAACGCGTGATGAGAATGACGTAACTTTAGCTTGGAAAAAACGGCATACAAACTCGATATACATTCAAATTTATTTACAATGCTGATAATGTAACCGTTTATCAATATTTAAATCGTATAAAATATATGTAAATATCATCCATCGACAAAATATTAGATTGATGCATAATTAATGTCGTATTTATACATAGACATTGATATATCATTTTTAATCAACTATGTTAAAATCTGTGCTTAATGTTACCTTTGTTTTATATAATGGAGGGTATTTTACAACATATTTTTCAGTTTAACATCAATGATCGAGTTATATAGATGCGAATTTTTAAAAAAAAGTCAAACAAAAAAATGCATATTTAATAATCTAATCAATCGCAAGGGTGACAAATCATAGACTAAAAAACTTGATTGGGATGTTTTAAAGCATCAACCTTATTGTTTTGTCTTGTTTTTATCTCTACGAAATTATTTAAATGGATAAAAATAAATACAACAGATAAGGTAAAAACAGCACTAGATACGTTATTTGCATCAAAAACTGAATATTTTTTATTCCAATTGGATTAAAAACTTGATAGAACGATAGAAGACAGTCTTTAGCAATAATGGGAATTATGTTATTGATTGATTTTAATAAAGTTTCTCTGAAAATATTTTTGTAAATACGACATTATTTATGCATCAACCTTTGAGTTTCATGAATAACTTGCGAAATCGCTCCGATTTTAAAGTGTTTTTAATGATGAAATATTAATAAAAAATGCACTCAATCAATGCAATTATATCAACTCATACGATGACTTATTTAGTAAAATAAATTCGATTATTTCCATATTATGTATTGATTATTGACACAATGTTATTGTAGTGGTTGAATAAATTTAATGCAGATCTCATATAAGCCTTTAAATCTGTATAAGTTTTATCAAGTATCATAATGATATATAATAGAGGGACTCCGTCAATTATAAAAGGTAAAAACGGATAAAAATGATCTAAATTTGCATTGTAGATGATTGCAGACCATACACGTTCGATAAGATGATTTATAAATCGCTCGTTCCAATGCATTTGCATTGCATGCATGCATTGTATATAGTTGTTGAGCTAAAATTTAATGTGTAAATCTCTATTTTGCATGATTTATCGAATATAAAATGTATTTGATAACTCACCTCTATATTGTGTATGACATATCCATCATTCGTTGTGCCAATATAAAATACATACGATTCTAAAATGATTTTCACCACATCATCACAAGATCATCATTATCATTTTACGATCATCACTACGCTTGGAACACAGTTGAACGACGGTTGGAAAAATTTTTGAAAACGTCGAAAAGTTCTCGCGGATACGCGGGCGACGACACCCGACGGCGCGCACGACACGTTCGATGTTCGAGTGTCGACTGAACGCATATTCTTCGAAGGCTTTCGGGGTCGGAAAGCAATGCGCATGCGGTGATATAACCTGTTATTCCAGGATGTAAGGGATGAAGTTTTTCGGCGGTTCGAATCGGGGGATGATTTCATAGTGATGCGTCCCGAATTCCATTGATTGACATTTCGATGAAAATTTCGACATTTGAATCAAGGCATCATTCTAAATTATTTTCAACAGAATTTTGCAAAAGTAGAACATGATGTCCTGTATGAGGGGTGGACTTTAACGATATGAATTGTATATGTTAATAAAGATCTTTTCACTGAAAGAAAAAAACTTTCCATACACACTCAAACATCTTTTTTTGTGCGATTTCAAAGTTATGCGGTTTTTTTAAAGCATTTTTTTTCTTTTTTAACATCATAAAGAGGACGTATCGAGATATTTTGGATAAAATAGGAAATAAATCATCAAATTTAATTTGGGATACATATAAAACATATTGCAACTGCTATCGCTGAATTACGACGACACCCCTTTATTCTGGTTTAGATTTTTGAAAAAATTGATTTAGTTTTTTTTGCATTTTTCCAATGTTTTGACTTTTAAAAATATATTCTCCAAAATGCCTACTACTTTCGAAGTTACAGCTATTTTAGTAAGGCGGCAGCTTGGCCGGTCCTACCATAATGAAATCTTTTAACGCGTTTTTCCCGAAACTATTTTTTTTCTATATAACCCTCTATTTTTCCTACCAGATTTATGTCAAAATTTATTTTTTAACTATTTAAAAAAAATTAAAACTGTGATAAAATAAGGCAAAAAATGATTTGACTGAATTTTCTGAAGAGTCGCCATTTTGTAACATCATACAGCGATGATAGTTTATAATTAAAATATTTAGTATTTCTCTTGTTTATATCAGGCATTTAAGATACCAGATGTCAGACATCCTTATAAATTTACCAATGATGTAAGACGTCCTTTAAATATCACAAAAAAATGTTATTTTTTAATTGTTTTTCTGATTGTTTATTAATTTTTTTGTGCGATTTTGGGTATATTTTATACAACCGTTTCGAAGTTATGCGTTTTTTTAAAATCCACGGAACGCATCTTCACTTTTTCTATGTAAGTCATAGCTCTTTTTGTGCGTTTTTCCACGGAACGCATCTACCGCACAAAAAAAGAATTAAGTGTACTCAACTTCATAGATCCAATCCAAAAAATCTGACGCCCTGATCATGTCTGCAGATAGAACTGCCTTCACCATCTTCGAAGCTGATTCTTCTCATTCAGTCTCTTGTTTTGACTGTTATCGAGGCCGGGAACGATATTATAGCCAGAAAACTGAGCATGGGCTGCTCCCGGAGCCCCATCTTTTTTTATTTTTTTTCATTTTATTTTTTTAAATTTATTTTGGACAACATCTTCGAGCTGGAGCTCCTAGCGGAGTGTGAGCTGTTCTTTCTGACTTTCAAACTAGAGAGGATCTGCAACTCGCCTTTGAATCGAGGATTGCGACAAGACATTGGGATGTCAGAGGACGTTCCCTTCTGACTGCTTATAGGGGTATTTTTGTAGACACCTCAGCCTATGCAGCGGGCGTACAGAATCAGTATCTAGTTGATCAAGAGGATCATGTTGCAGGACGCCTGCCGCGGACGCATCAAAGAGACAGCGTTAGATAGCTGGTAAGAGAGGTGGTCTGCGTCATCAGCCACCACCTTTATTGGGTTTTCCCCTCGGTAAGGAATCACCTGAAATGTGTGTGAAGATCCGTTCTTAGACGCAGATCATATTCTATGGACAAGCTTGGGCATGGCGTCCGATCATGAGGCGCTCATTCGTCGTGTCAGCGATTAGAAAAACGGACCGCTTGAACACACAGACCTTATGATCATTCCGTTTTCTTTTAAGGCTTTTTGTGGAATGTTCGGCAGTAAATGCATATCCGAGACCTTTTATGATCTGTACGACCACGGAAAACTCTCCAGATGCTAATTTAGATAATTGGCTTGCACCAAATGAGGTCGCAAGCCAGGCTAGTCTTCCTACCTCGCATAAACTTGTATGTCTATTTATTGATGTGCACTTTTGTTGAACAAGCTGGCATACTCCTGAATAGCAGGACCAATAAATAGTTCGGGTCAACGGAGGTTTCCATGTTCCTTTGTCTCAGAAATGAAGGAATGGACATATGTTTCATTCATGATTTTGAATCAACGCAAAAACTCGGCTTTATTGCTGTGAAATATTGCTAAACACTCGATCGAAACATCTTCTTGGCACTGTTTTCATTTCATTGTGAGCAAATGCGGCACCTATCTTGCGCAGAGCTTTCTCATATGCAAATTTTTAATCAACATGCGTTGTACAAGCCAGGTACTTCTGGGACTACTTTTGTATGTCAAAATATTCAAAAATTTACTTCTATTGTAATTTATAAAGCATTTTCGCAGTATTTGGTAAAAATCAATATTGGTTGAACATTTTTAAGAAAAAATATTTTTTTAAAAAACATGAAAATCGTTTCGAGTTCCTTTGAACTGCTTTGAAAGGGCCGAGAGAAAAAAAACCTGTTGCTTCTCGCAATTCAATCCGGATTCATAATTAAGGCAAAATAACGTTCTCGCAAAAAAATGTAAAAATATTCAAATCTTGCAAAAATATTATCGCGGTAAAAAATATTAATAATTTTAACGCACAGAAGCTCAGATCATAAATATATTTATTCAATGAGCAATAAATTAATTTCATCGTATGACATTTCTGCTTAAGAATACATTTTACTATTTGCTAAGAGGGAAAAAAACGCTTGAAAAAACAAAAGTTTCTGAAAATATCCTAAAATTGATTATCGAATCATTTTATTTTTCTAGTAAACTTCATTGATTACATATGTAAAAAGCATAGGAGGTGGATCGGGGGCGCTGGGTCCCTGGGCGGCGGTTCGTTTCCTATGTGTTTGTTGAGAAAGCCGCGCTTGCACGCGGTCTGTTCTGCTTTCGGGCTGTTATGTAGCCTGATGGATGAATGGAAATGGACGGACGTCAAATAGAAAGTCTCTTGACTTATATAACGTTTTTATTAAACGCGAGAGATAGATCTAGCTGCAGGAAGGACGTCTTCCCGTAGCCATTGTAACCTTCAGACGCAATCTGTCCGCAACACTACATGGTACTGTTAAATTAACAAATTGCAATTAAAGTTGTCGTGCGTACCTTCGTGAATATTATAGGATAAGGACAAGCATTATTTGTGTGAATTTCTTTTGCAAGGCGTTTAACGAATGCATCATGTTGGCGCATACTGGTCTGATAAAGTGAAGCATGACCGCGGCGGGGCGGGGCGGAGCAGGGAGAGGGATAAGGATGTGTGCAAAATGCGGCGAAGAGAGGGAGATAGTTGGTCTTAAAGGTAAGAGAGAGTGTACGCAAATCTCAACGTCTCAGTCCGCGCTACGTATGCCACACAGCAATACACCGGGTAACTTTACTATTTTGTTTCTTTTCAAATAATTATTAAGCGCGTGTGGCATTGCAATGCATGCCGGGTACTCGCCAGTCTATATTATAAAATTATCTACTTGTTGGAATTGAAGAAGATTCTTGGCGGGGAAAAAATAGACCTTCATAATTACGTCGGATTTGATGGTCCTTGTTATTTTTTGTGTCTTTATTCCATCGTCTATATAAAATATGAATTATTCATTATATTGTAGAGGCATTAAATATTATGACTCGTTATTAAATGTAGTTCAAGGGTGTCAAACATCCACCCTATGGTGGCACTCAGACGGTACATCTCTCACCCTTATTGTTTTTATAGATTGTACTAATAAACAGAATTCAGTGATGCTCTCTCCATTGGTTTATTATCTCAAAATAAACGCAGCAAAAAATAACAAGATGATATAACATCCGTGACATCAGCAGTCCAGATGAAATTAGGATAAGATAATTAGTTGGATATTCCGTCTCTCACAGAATCCATTAATCTCAATCAAGAACAAAGGTTCGGTATTAAAAAAGCGTCATACAGCATCGTCCCAGAATTCACCGAAATAAAAGCAACTTCTCCCCGATCATTCTTTCTTCCCCCAAAAGTTCCATCCCGTTCCGCACATCCACGTAAGGCGAAGATTTATTTGTTTGTCCCGACTTCTGGTCGAGAAATATTCGGCGAAGACGAAATATGGAGACGACGGGCGGAACCGAGCAAGTCGCTATTCTGCCCGACAAAAACGTACATTTATTAATGTCGAAAGTGCCGACAAAACAAAATTATCATTAATTAAAATAAATTATAATTTATTTCGGGGTGGGGTTGCCCTAACGAGCGATCCGGGGGCGTGTGTGTTAGCAGGGACCCGCGCAAATTGCTTGGGCCCGTAACTAGAACGATGGCTGAATGATGTACGTGATAATTAGACGTTCGTCAGGGTGAAATATGTTTGGTCATAACTCATTTTTGTCTATTTATTATTTCCTTAATATGACACAGGCAAGCTTTGTCGATGCTGTTATAAGCTTCACATCTCACATAATTTAACTGAGATTTTGACAAATTTATTTTATACCTTTTAAGACCATGGACACATGTGCGTCAATTAGATTCATGATACATATACGAGTAGCAACAAATTCCACAATTATAAATGTAAAATAAACAGTTTCTTATTGCAATAAAGCACCATTTTATCTTTGTCAGATTTCTAGCTATAGCCACGGATTTTGCACCAAAGAGTTTAATTAAGCCCTCCTATCAACTCCTGAGATCAGATCCTTCAGACGACTTTATATATGCTTCATCTAAACAACTCCTCGTTATTCCACTTGTACAATACGCAAAATCCAAACAAATAGGCTCCAGTAGATCCCAACATCCACAAATAACTTTATCTTCAATCAATGATCATTGCATATCTCACTGTCTCGTTCTAAATCTGCAGACTGTTCAGCCAGTATGTACATATCATGATACAAATTGGATTACCCTTCTTGTGTCGAATTTTATCGAGTTTAATTTAGCTCAATTTCTTATTTTATCAGAATGAATGCAAAAAAATATTAATAAGAAAACCTTTTGTGAATAAATGATTTGCAACAAAAAATGCTATTTATTAGGGGAAACCATAATTCAAACCGAATAAAATAGTACATAAACAGTGCTTTGATTATTATGAGCTACATTATTGTTTACAATGAACAGTTTTTGTGCGTTCTGAGTGAATTATTGGATGAAAATTGTTTGCAGAGATTCGTATCTGACGACGAAGTTTTGGGTGCTGAATTCCTAAACGATTGAACTATTCTATCTAATATTCGACCACTTTGTAGCGAAAGTGGAATGAGATATTTAGTTGTGCTGGTAGATATTCAGTTCGCAACTAGTTTATCTATGTCGGCATTCAAAAGGCATGAAATTGTTTTAAATTAGTTTAGGCAATTCAAATTAGGTTTTTTTTCCTTCGTTACGGACGAGTTAGTGTTTTTAGCGGAGTTGTTTTAGTTGCGAATTACGAATAAACTTTGTATAAGCGATTTACAACTTCATTCCCACGGGGAACAATGTTTACGTTTTGAACAGGTTAGACTTTTTCAGCTTGGCTAATTCTTTTATATTTCTGCAGGAACATTTTTAAAAAATCATATTAGATTTTTAGCGAAGAACAATGAAGTAAGATAGGAGATAGATATTTTTATTTAGTGATATCTCGTCAGGGGCGGAGGGCCTCAAGGGTGGTTGACTCCTCAGGATATCACGATAACACTTGATCAGAATAACCCAAATGGTTCGATGATTATTGAAGCGAAGGATAGTCGTTGAAAGATGGACGATTATCAGAAGAAGGGTCAATAATGGGTCAGCTGATTTAATCCAACTCCCCCCCCCTCCTCCTTGTAGTAACTTCATTCATTTGGAATGTTTTTAGATTACTTTCTTCAAAGCTCAAAATATGGAAATCTTGTAATCCCACTTCTCGTTTTGGAGGAAAAAATCACGATCATGACCCTCCCATTTGTTATTACTACGTACGCGTGTCATACATGATCGCATCATATTTTACTCCCACAACTGAAAATAATAAATCTACCATTTTGTCATGATAGAACCACGTGACTCATGATTTCCTGCCCGTGGCCGATTAACATTACACAAGGTGTGGCAGGGAATTTAAAAAATGAAAAAAAAACAGTATATGAGATACAAGCTTAATTTTCCTCATTTACGAAAAATATTTAAAGACAGTCATATTTACATAACAGAAAACATTTGGGCTTGATCTTTAAAATAAGCGCCACCCTACCATAAGTTACCCTACGCTACGTAAGTTGCCTCGACGTGTTGCACATTAAACGTTGCTGGGGGAGCCTAGGTAACATGAGTTGCGGTATGAAGCTCACCCTCTGTTGCGTACCCGTAAAAGGGAATGTGGAACTACTGATTACAGAAGTGGGTGGAGTCTGTGTAAAAGGTATACCACTATCCCCAACTGTTTCTGCAGTTATAGGCTGATCGAACGGCGACTCATCTCCGTGGCTAGGTACTACGAATGACTGAACCGATACGAGTACTACGGGGAAGGGGTTGAATTCCCTGCAGCCTGGACTTGTCCATTTTGCAGCTCCTTCAAACTGAAGCTGGACTCGTGGGAGCAGTGAACTCGTGGACAGTATTTACCTTGATCTTAGCATAGCCGGTCTCCATCCAATTCCCATAATCCTTTAGTCCTGCGTATCTTCGGGTACATCCAAAATCAGAAGCTGTTATCCTTGTAGGAACCTCGTCTACTCTGGGGGACGCGGAGTGGAAAGGTCAGGCACCTGGAAGCTCTGGCGTGAGTATCATCCTGTCGGGATAAAGTTCAGTGGATGATATCCCGTGTAGCTAGTTCGGGGTAACTCGGAACAGACCGTACAGCAGCGCAGGATATATAGAACATAATCCATTGGTGCCATCAGCCGCTGTCTGTTACAACATGTTCAAAGTTTGCACAGGAGAGTCAAGCTCAACAAACAGGGAACAAAAAGGAAGATGCGAGAGATCACATCGTGGCAGAGTGGCAGACCTGCACCGCCTGATTCCAGACATTGGGAGATGGAGCAAGAGGAAACACGGACAGCTGTGCTTTTCAGGCATGGAACTATCTCAATAAAAAAAAATAGAAAGGAGATAAGTCTGGAATGCCACCACTGTGGAGCAATCACCGATTCACGCTGAGCGAGAATAAAGAAGGACGTAGGCTATGTGTGTCCATGCCACTGTATATGTTGGACTTAGGCATAATACTAGCCATTTATCAGTTACTGAGCCCAATAAAAAAGGGCGCACCAGATTCCTTAACCAGTATTCGGGTTGTAACTGAAGATGGGGGAAATGATTAGTTGGTAAAATCTTATACTACCACCGGTTGTGATGTATTTTGAAGATCCCCCCTCCCCTCAGCAAATAAACGGCTTTCAACATAATCCTGCTTAGTCTTAAAATTCACCCATACACCTTTTTAACATGACCGCGAAAACCCAATCGATGAGCATTATTAATGAGAACTCAGAGATCATTCTGCTGCAATGCAATTCATGCAATTTGTCAGATTAAATGTGTCATCTATTTGTTTCCTTCTGTGGACGTCTTATCGAAGAAGAAAGGATGCGGATATGCTGGAATTAAATAAAAAGACGACAGATAGCCTTGGCTATGGGAAGAGGTATTCTTTCCGCAAGCTAGTCTCGTGGCTGTAACCATTCTCTCTATCATATAAATAATTATTAAGGCGAGTATATTTCCGTTTTACCCAATCATCTTTCCTCAGCTTCTGCGACTCGATAGCAAAACGAACCCACGTGCAGTTCGGACATCCGTGTTCAGATGTTCGAGAGGAGGGAGGGGGCACGGCCACTGTACCATGTCTTCCCGGCTATACTGTGGCTACACTTTGTCCAAGTGAATTAATAATTTTAGCTATATGATTAAGATTTGCTATGAGTTATTTTTTTTTTAAATAATGTTATCGCTTATTGAAATTCGTATGCATTTAAAAACTCATCAACGGAACACAGCGAAATTGCTTCGAACGACGATCTTCCTCGTTTTGGACACAGAACGATCAGAATTCCTTCCATTAAAACGCGATTGCATCATAAATTTCACAAAGCCCATACACAAACGGCATTCATTTGAAATATTATATTAATTTCGGCGACATTTTGAAGACAACACCCACCCAAAAATGGTGATTTCGCCCCGCGTATGGCAACATTAAGGGCTCCGCCGTTAATCTTCCATCCATTGGGAGCGATCTCTCGTTATTGTCGTTTTTAATGTCGCCTATTTAGTATAAAGACAAACAAAATCAAAGCATAAAACTGCCTTAATGTCGCCATTACGCAAAGCAAACACGGTTTTTCGGGAAGTTTTTTATTCGAAAGCAGTTCTCCTTTTCGCATTCGCATCTCGAGTCTGATAGCCGCTTTCGAGATTAGGATAAGGCGGGTACCTAATAACATAAATCAACCTTTCGGGCTCTTCTCTCCATCGGAGAATAATCTGCTGTGTGTGTGTGTGTGTGCGGTTTTTTTCCTCCCGCTTAATGTAATGTTTTCCTGCAGGACCCCCGAGGGGTACGACGCTGGTGTGGGAGAAAAGGATTTAGCCGTCAAAAATGTCGTATAGTGAAGGCTATTTATCAAAAATGGTACTATCAAATCTGGACTCGCTCAAGGTTCATCGAATACCCAAATGCTATAGTCATCAGAATCGGAATATGAAAATACGTTGATTAAATATTTTATTAAGCAGAAAGATGGAATTAATTAGGGAAATATTTTTAATTAATTTAATTTAAAAATTATAAAAAAAAAATTATTGTAAAAATCATTTTTCAATGTAAAATATAGCGTTATCATATGATTTCGTTCGCTGTTAATGGGAATTAAAATTGTAATCAAAATATAATTAGAATCATTTCAAAAAGTGCTGAATGTCGCATATTGACTAAAAAATTGTACATGAAAAAGCTGTACGCAAGACGGGAGCCGCTCTTGCTCACACTGGAATAAAAACAGCGCCGTTAATTTTTTTGTTAGATCGAGTACTTCTGAGACTACTTTTGTAGTCATTATTATTTTAACAGAGTTAGAATTTAATAGCTGACATAAATATGTACAATATAAGTAGATAAGTATATGAAATATCAAGAGGATTAGATTTTAATTGAGTTAATAGAAAAACTGGAAGCTGTTGAAGTCAATCGATTTTTTTCATCGCTAATATGTCCGATCTCAATGACTTCTTCAACAAAACTTTTGTCTCTGGAAAGTCGTTTAGATGTTAAATTTCACTGCTCAGAGAATTCCAGCGGACTTCTTCATTAGTGAATTCAATTGCATTAAATCCTCATTAATTATTTCTTGGTTATATGAGGATAGAACTACACGTATATTAAAAATTAAGGATTTTATTTTCACATTTTCACTTGATGCCAATGTATTTTCGCCACTTTATGATACAATAAGCGTCTTTTCCTTAATATTTTTTAATACTGAAATATAAAATTGTCTGAAGGATTTAAGTCTGAGTTTTATGGTGGTACAGTTGATGGAACCCACTAGGGTTAATAGGTAATTTTGAGAAACACTTCTTTTAAATTTGCCACATTTCTGACACAATCAAATCAGCACCATTCAATTTGGTGCCCAAATAAAAATAAATAATATAGTCATAAGATTAATATATTTTATCCGAATAATATAATATTAATAATGTATTTTAGTAAATTAATTGGGTTTAAAACCAGGTTTCTTAATATATTAAATTTGGGATAAAAGTTAATATTCCTATAACGAAGACGGTTGTGTCCTGAAATAGTTCATTGAAAAACTACAAGGGTTATTTAAAAAGTCGGGTTAAAAGGGCTCCAGAGCCGCGCGTGTATGTCAGTCATTTTGTTCAGTCACAGCAAATTTTTCCAATGGAGAGGTCGTCGCGCGCTCCCGCTACTTCTTTGTGGATTCTGGAGATTGAAAAAAGTGAGACCTTATACAATATACCTGCGTTTGCACGGGCTGGGTTTCTGAGCATTAAAAAAGATTTGATAAAACAATAGCGTCAGAATTATAGAATTAATTTATTTATTTGAATTTAATTGCAGAATTTGTCAACTGGTGGGGGGGAGGGCTTTTTTGTCGCGGAGCGCCCTTGCGATAGTTTCCGCGTCCTCCTGCTCACGAGAAGGAGGAATCGACTGGGATTAATTGATATATTACACTATCTCATATATCAGGTCTGTATATTGTATTGGCCTAAAAAACATTTATTACTCGATGCCCACTCATAAAACCCTGGGGGGTGGGGAACCAACCCTATGCCGGGGTAATGATGTGGAGAAGAGGTGCGCGAAAGTAGCCTTGTCGGTTTTCTCATCAAACGCAGCTGGCCCAGCATCAAACCCAGCTAACATGAGTTGGGTGAGCAGGTCACTCTGTGCTACGCACCCATAAAGCGGTTTGTGGAACAGCCGATTATAGGAGTTGATGGGGACTGTGGCAAAAGCTCACCACTATCCTTAACAGCCTAGGCTTACAAGGGAGAACGGCGACTCGTCTCCATGGCTAGGTACTACAAATGACCGAACCGATACGAGTACCATGGGGAAGGGAAGTCCGTCATCTGCTGCAGCCCCCTTCAAACTGAAATTCGAATGGTTGGCAATGGTCTCATAAAAAGGATTGCTCTTTTAATGTATTGGTATAATTTTGCATTCAGAATATTAAATATGAACCAATGTTTTATATTCTTTCTCAAAATAGTCAATAAAACAATGGTGTCAGAATTGTAACGGTGCCCCTTGCTGACAGGGACACCCAAAAAGAAGGAATTGATGGGGATTAATTGAAAAATTGCATTATCTCATATGTCACTTTATTCACTCTAATCTCCGTTGATTGTGAGGTACACGGCCCCCATGCGGGGCGAAGCCCTTCAAGACAATCCTTCAAACTTCCACCCGATCCCCAATTAATCCAAATGTCTTCTCCCGGATGGCACAGCAACTTAACAATAAAATATTCGACCAGCTTTAAACCGACCAAAATATTAACGGCAAGAGATTCAATTGGGAGGTCATGGACATGCACGGTCTAACAAGAATGTCACTTAATTTAATCGGATTCAAATGGCAACAATTTTGGCAATAACATGAAGATGAACCCTCGGAACAGATAGTTCTTGTAATTCGTTGTTTGAATTTGAAATTTTCTGATAGGGTAATGTGACCCACTTTTCTTTATATTTATGTAATTCCTTTGCCGATTGATTTTTATTCTCAGAAACTATCTTCTATTAATATTACTGTTTGTTAGAATAATGCCTCAAGATACACTTTGTGAGATGTTTGCATTCTTCATTTGCCTATGTTCCAGAATGAATCATTCCAATTTTTGACTTTTTTTTTCATAAATCCCTATACCAGAGCAAACAATATAACTTTTATCCTTATTTAAGCTACTTAATCTAAAATTTTACCATGCGCTATAAACAGTCCCAGAGCAGTTTTTAAGAATCTTTACGCACGTATTCCCTTGATCCACACGGTTTATCCTCAATTTAATACGGAAAATATTTTTCATTTCGCAACGAATCTTTCCAAATCAAAAAAGGATCTATAATATTGCCAATAAACTTCAAAAAATAAGCGTTTCGTCTTGTATTTATGTATTTGTTTGCTGAATGAAATGTACAAAAGCATCGTTTTGCATCGTTATTTTGCGCAATTGATACTCTGCAGACCTATTAAATTTATCAGATTTACTTCAGCAAGCTCACTGTCTCGACTCTTTACCGATCCAGCGATTCTCAATCTTCTTTTAATGTCCGATCGTAAGAAGGAGGAAATTATTGTTGCGATCCTTTACAATTGACTTGTTTACATATACAACCGGGTGCTTTAAAAAGCGTCCTTATTCCCACTATCTACGCATCTCGACAGAATTTATTCCCCGGGATATAAAAGAGTATAAATTGTGCCAAACGCTGACTATGCTGTGCTGTACACTTTTTCATTCGTTTAAAGCGAAAAAACATTCGGCACAATGAGGTTATCCCGATCTAATTCTAAGAAATGCTCATCAAGTCTCTTCGGATGCTTGATCCTTTGAAAATTTAATCCCGGCGGAATTCTTCACACAAAAAGGTCACCCTGCTCCCGTGTACATATTATTCATTTTAGATTTGAACCCTTCTCATATACTTACTCCTGAAAGCATCAAAATTTTCCTAATAAATATTTCTCTTGCGTTTATATTTATATGTCTCGTTCTTCAGGCGAAGATTCACGCAAAGGGACTCGCTGAAACGAACAGTCGTCGGGAAACTTTTTTTTTCATATAGTTATTTAACTGTCTTAACGTTTGTAAAATATTTTTTGAATCCATATCTCCAAAGGTTATAAGCAAAATAAATGAGCATATAAATGTATCGCCTAGATATTAGCACTATATATACATGAACATGTTTTGTGGACATTTTCGGGCATGGTGTCCGATCGCGAGGCGTTATTTCGTTGTGTCAGTGGTCTGAAATTCGGTCCGGTTGGACACGGAAACCTTATGGCCACTCCCTCTAATTTTAGGGCATTTAGGGCTTTTTGTTAAAGTTTTGGAGGAAAATTAAAACCTGGGGCTTTCTACGATCTCCATCGGGTCGTAGATACCCTTCCTTGCGACCGATACTAATTAATGGGTTCGCACCCTTTTTTTTTCGGGAACGCAAGTGAGACTCAAAACTCTTCCCTACCCTATACAATATATATTTATATAATTATTTTCATGTATTTAATTTTTAAGCAGTTTTCATCTATATATTTATCCTAGCCTAAGAATTTCAAAGTAAAATTAGAATAGTTAGTTAGCTTCCACCCGCGGTCAGAGCGCAAGTGACCGCAAGAAGTGAAGAAGTAGCGTGTCCTTGCAGACATGGAATTTTAATTTCACGGTTTTGAAATGGCAATAAATGATTTGGGCGTAAGCAGCCCACATACAGCTATCCATGTGAGAAGCATTCACGCATACCCTGTGTGTTTTCGTTCTTTGTTGATGCTCGCACCGGAAACTGCACACGTTTCAATTCTAATAGCCTATCAGTCCGAATCATTGGGACACAACCTCTTCTTCTTAATTTTTTTCAATTCAAACTGTATCTCCGATGATATTTTTCATTAATTTTTTTTCGGTAAAAACCTGGTACCGTTGATACATGTTGTGGTGGATTTATGTTTCGGAGAAGAATTATAGGCACGCCAATTTTCAATGTTAAAATCTGATACCGTTGCTACATGTCAAAATGTTCAAAATGGATGACCTACGCGGTTTTGTTCTTAATCAGACCGTAGAAGAGTCCGCATTAAAAGACAAATAAGATCAGCTGTCAATAAAAATACGAAGTTTTTGAACAAGACTTTGTTTATTTTGCACTGAGAGAAGACAGCTGCGAGTCTGCTAGAAAGCCGGCGGAAAGAGCACGTCTTTCCACTACCGAAGCGATTGATAGATTATTTGCATTTTTATTCCTGCTTGTCCGCACCCCAACTCTACAACGCAAAAGAAGAAGAAAAGAGACATGGTTCTAAAAACAAAACGCAAGAATTTAGCTTTTTCTGAAAGGCTGCGTGCAAAGTACCCCAAAAATATTAAATGTATCTTCTGATAATTTAAGAATATAAATACGCTATGAAAAACGACGGTGAAATGGTTGACTAAGGCGCCATATAATATTAGCGTGTTTGTGTAATATATAATAAAAAAGGCTTACTACCGGTGCTAATGGTGTAATGGTTGCTTTATGCTACTTATAAACACACAGCTCTCTTTCTGGCCAACTGCCGCTTGGAGTTTCGCTTAACGTGACGTTCAGGATTTAATCATCAATGAGTTAGAACCAAAGGACGATTTATTTAATACTCAATTTAAAATAGCATGTCAATATCGAAGTGTTTTTCTGTTTTTGTATGGTTTATCCGTGTTCAAATCAAGTCGTGTTACCTCATCATTAATCCACAATTATTAAAGCATAAAATAACATTATCTTTTAGAATATGAGAGTCATATTATAATATATCTTATATATACAAAAATGAATGTCTGTGGTTTGTGTTGCGTTTGTTTTGTATACGTTCCTGTACCATTCATCCGATTGTGGTGAAACTTTAGCAAGTTATTATGCTCATCTTTGTGAACATTTTTGAATCAATGCAAGTATTGTTTGGGTATGCAATTTGTTTTGCGAGACACGTTTCATGCCGTGCTATACGTGACCCGAAGTAATACATTACGTAACTGTACTACTACGTTTCATTTCAAATAGTTTTTGAAGTCGCACTGGGCCACCTGTAAGTAACTGAATTACTGTGATATTTTTTAACTTTCACATAAATAAAAAAAAATATTTTCCAAGCAATATTATCCTAATATAACCACATGTGAAAGGCAAGATGAAAGAATTCATGTACATAGAAAAAAAAAACGATATTCAATTACGAATACCTCAAGAACAAAATAAAGTGCCTAAATTATGCGTTATATTTTTCGCTTCCATCAAAAATGAAAAATAGTTGTTATACAAGTTTGTTATAAAGGCTCAAATAAGTCGCTTTTTAGTGGTTAGGGAGGTTTCCTTTTAAATTAAGCCTCGTAGGAGCCGGGTCGAAAATATCTTTTAATAAACATTATGCAAGGGCTAATTTCGAAGGGTTGAAATAAAAAATAAACTTTTCTTAAATTAATTTCGTCGATTTGGGGCTATTTTAGCATCGGCTTTGTATGAATACATTAGACTCACAACTATGGCGATTTTTATTTATAGAGCACGAAGCTAAAATAGATTCCCGAAAAACTCCACAGGGAATATTTTATTCTCGTTGGTGAAATATTTAACAATTTATTTATATAATCTCTCAGAGGTGCTTCAGAAATAGATGAAATTTTATACGGAATGATGGATTCGTGATGTTCGAAGCCGGACTTTTGCTTTTGTAACGAGATTCAAATGAAATTGTGGCGTAATGGTTCAGATATTCATAAATCAAATATGAAAATATTTGCTCAGTACATGCCTTTGGATAAATGATGGATCGTATTTTTGGTGTTTTGGCAAATCTAATTGAAGTCGTCTTGGATGTTGATTGAATTTAAGTATTGAATTTGACCCAAGAATAGAATTTTTTACAATATTTATAATACCTCGCTTAACGGCTTTAGATTCCGAAAAAATGGTCGTAAAGCGAAACATCTTGGGCCTATTTGTGATTTAATTTTAAATTAACCTAAACATATACGCTTTATTCGTATGTCTACCATTTATCGTCCACACAAATTCCCTTTTCTCTCAAGACCACGCAGCGCGAGTAAAACTTGTATATCAATAAATTAACCTTTACACTGTTGATAGCACACTATATTCGCTCATTTCTTTGCGCAAACATAATGAATACACACGTGTTTCTTCATAATGTTTTTCGAGCGAATGCGTACAAATTTCGATTATAATCTTAATGTTCATTTTATTAAAATCCTTTGTTTGAAATAGTTATTTAAATAAATTATAATATTGCATTAGAAATAGAAGCACGGCATTGAAAACTAAGCGCTTCGGATCGCTTTTTGAAATGTTTGAGATTATTGAGACGTGTAGAGGTACCTTTACAGTACGACAGCCATCGATCTACGAGTTTAAGATGAGACGCAAGACACCCGTTGGTTCATTCTTCTTTCAGGTCTTGATGTAGCCAGATGGATAGAAGGGAGTGAATGGGCGTCAAACCAAAATAATCTCTTCTCAGATAACTCTTTATTCAACACGAGAGAGAGAGAGAGAGAGAGAGAGATCTGGCTGCGGGAAGGACGTCCTTCCGCACCCAAGGCTAACTGATTACTTCTCCCGACTCCCATTTCCTGCGCGTCACCGCCCAAACGGCAACGGTGCATGCGTTGTTCAACAATTGTTCGGTATTGCAGGTGCAATTTAGTCAGCACCACAGAAGATGGTGCTATTAAAATAACACATTGCGTCTAAAGAGAGACAGAAGATATCCCTGTCAATCTGGCGAATTAAATCTGCTCAGATCAACAGCACTATTGCATGAGGATGTTAAATCGCTCACGCAACACATAACTTTTTTTTTCATATGTCAATGATTTTTTTCTTTTTGTTTGACTTATTTCCTGATTTTCCTGTTCTCCAAGGGATTGCACTTTATCTGTATTTGTTTCAACCTTATATGTTTGTGTAATATATAAAAAGTGCTATTGGTGCCACGTATAAATACAGTAGATGCGGTACGGTACGCAGTTCTGGCAATGACTGTCATACCGCCAATCGACCTGCTCGCAAAGGAAATAAAAGCTATATATACTGGAGAAACCAGATAGAGCACCAGGCAGCACATCATGACGGAATGGCAGACCCGATGGAATAGCTCCGCCAAAGGCCGATGGACACATCGGCTCATTCCGGATCTGAAGACCTGGGCATTTAGGAAACACGGCCAGCTGTGTTATCATCTCACCCAGGTACTCACTGGGCACGGCTATTATGGTGGCTACCTGTTTAGAATATTCTCGGGAGCACATAAGAGGTCCCAAGAATATTCTACAGCATAGGGCAACACGCTAAGTGTTAACATGAGGCCCAAGAGGAATAAATTCCGCCACCATAGAACAATACTTAGCCGGGTGGCGGCACATTGCAGCATTGAAGAAGGAAGGCCTGTTGCGCAACTTTTAATTATTCTCGTAAACGAGCCTTCGTCCATGAAATTAAATGAAAGTTTGATGAAACTTGAGGCACAGTTTGGCGATGCTACTCTAAGTAAGACCCAAATGTTTGATTGGGCTCAAAATGTTCGTAAAGGTCTGAGAATCGACAAACAGTCTACTGGAAAAGTGATGGCTACGGAATTTTGGGACTCGAAAGGTATTTTATTGATTTATTTTGTACATGACAGACAGATGTTGAATGCGGCCTACTACTGTCAGCTGCTAGTTGATGCTAAGGCTTCTTAAATGAAAACGAATAATTACGCGTTGCGCAACAGATGATACTACTTTTCGCCTTCTTTCTTCAGTAACGGATTCAAAAAGCTTCCTATCTGATGAAAAAATGTATTGCTAATGTAAAAAAATAATGTGTATTTTTTTATATCATTAATAAATGTGTAAAGCAAAATTCCGGATTATATTTGAATCACCCTCATATATTCATGACGTTGGACTGCAAATGGTTTTAAAAATGTAAGCATAATTTTTTTATTCAAAAACTTAAGTCGCCAATTTCAGAAATACATCAAAACAAAGATTTATCCGAAATTGATGTCCAGCAGGCTCAAAATAAGCAACGAAGGATGTTTAATATAAATTCCGTCATAGGCTGTCAAGCTGAATGATCGATAACATTATTTAGAAGGATTATTCCATGACGTCTCAATCACGCGAAACGTTGCCGTGATTACAATGAGGTCGCATTAAAAAATGGCATCCCTTACGCCACCCCACCCAGGGCGGCATCCGAGGCAATAAAGTCGGTGGTTTGCAGGGTCACGACATTCCGGTTGGGCAGGTGCGATGTTCCCAGCGAGCTTTCTGGCCGGAATGCGCCCGGTGGGTGTTTAATTTTAATCGTCGCCCTCGCCGAAACCTTTTGTGTTCAAACGTCAGAAACATCAAAGATGACAGAAACCCAACTTAAGTTACTTATGGGGCTTCAAAGAGTTGCGATCCCATCGGGCGCGCACAAAAGCCCACGGCCGACAAAATGACGAAAGCTGTTTGTATTGACCGGGGCTAAATTAAGAGCGCTTTTGAGTCAAAGGCTTATGCTTAGCGAGCTTTCGCCAGATACGATTCATCATATTCTCAAGGTAGACCGGAATGTCGGGAGGAAGGATTCGCAACAAGTGTGTTTGCGTGTTTTTCGCGTAAAGACACGACCTACATATCTCACAGCTAAATTTTCGCATTTGAGATGGCACGTGATCATGCTACATGCTGAAAATTGGAGGGATGTTTAACATTGACAATATTTTTTTAAAGACGAAAGACGATCACTTTAACTTGGTTATTTAACTTACACAATCCTATAAAAGATATATAGCTACCGATAATGGATTTCGCTACTTATATCAGTCCTGAGCCTCTTCACTGCAACTGCTCAGACCCAGACGTTACTCGTCTTTGTTAATGTAATCATAGTGCAATTTCCAGTTGGAATAGAGAGAGAGAGAGAGGTTACAGCTATTGGACAACAGGAAGGACATCTTCCCGAAGCTAAGGCTAATCGACGACTC
Source organism: Stenopsyche tienmushanensis (assembly GCA_008973525.1). Classification (NCBI taxonomy): domain Eukaryota; kingdom Metazoa; phylum Arthropoda; class Insecta; order Trichoptera; family Stenopsychidae; genus Stenopsyche; species Stenopsyche tienmushanensis. The sequence continues at coordinate 157,776 of WACJ01000097.1, forward strand.
ATGAGTGTCGCTATTAGATGGATAACTGTGCACGCACAAAATGTGATAGATGTAATTATTCCAATCACAATTTATCCATAGGAAGACAGAATATTGATACATTGCGTCTGAAGGGAGACAGAAGATGTCACTGTTAATCTAATGCAAATTTGCACAGATGAATAACGATATTGCGTAGGCATGTCAATTCATTTACACAATATCTTTGACCTTTTCCAGTCTACTATGTATTTTATGTAATAAATATAAATAACATATATATTCGAGGATCATCTGGAAAGTAAAATTACAAGAGGTCATTAAGCCGAGGGAAATTTAATGGGATCGTATTGTAAAATGTAGAGGGAATCCTAACGGTCAGTTTGTATTTATCGGCCATTTTGTTCAGTCATAGTAAATTCTTCCGATGGAGAGGTCATCACGTGCTCCCGTCACATCCTGTGCGTTTAAGATGAACCTTAATATTGTATTTTAAATATTTTTTTCATATGGTGTACTAAATACGTATCATCGGAGCTCGCGGTTGTTTTTAGCGCAGCAAGGGAAATGTTAACATTTAAATTGTTTATTGATATAAAAGCGAGCATAAAAGCATTGGGGTATCCCCGAGCGATTTCCAGGTTGCTCTCTGCTCCTCCCAAGTATCTTGTGGGATGTCCAAATTGCAAGTGGATCTTCTTCTCACTTTTTTTATAGCATGCTCATTTTTCATCACTTTCGTCTTAGTTATTATTTTTATTCAATAAGAAGAGAGGTCACAATTACGAGATTACAAACGAACCCGGCTGAAAGAATCATTCTTCTCGCAGTCAAGGCTATAACGTCATATAAATCATCTAACATCATTGAATTTAAAAGCATTTTTGTATCTGTCCAAAAATATTGCACTGAATTCCCGGTCATATTTGAACATCCCTTATTTATTTTTTTCATTTGGATATGCGAAAAAAAATATCACTAGACACCACCGCGAGCCGAATATTTGGAAAAAGCCTGACTATTCTGCACGAAATGTCTACTAATCTATTTACTTTTCGCGTCGGCCATTAGGTCAGACCGGCACGATCTTCCAATGTATCCTTATCAGTTTATTTTTGTTGGAACTGCACGAATTGTTTGTATAAGGCTTCTTCACATCGTCGATGAAATTAAATTTCTTCAAAACTTCTTTCAAAAATATCTCTTTATAAAGAGAATAGACCAATTTCCAAGCATATTTATCTATTTATATCAATACATCAAAGCTACCGTAAAGTAATCAAATTTTAGATAGTCATAGTTTCGCAATAAGTTTGTATCAAGACACGGTTCAAGAGACACATATGTCGTTTTTTTTAGTTTTTGAAAAAATCAATGGCAATCTTTGGGTTTTACCATTTGTTCCTTATTTTTTAATGTTGAGATATTATCAGAGTAATTTATTTTGAATAAGTCAATCCCTCTATAGCGTCGAGATAGGGATCACGTTATAGATGAAAAATTAGTGCAAGTTTTTTAATTGAAATGACATCAAAAAAAATCTCTAAAGGCGGCCAAAAATTATATTTGCAATATGAATATATAATATTTCAATCTCCTTAATATGCTATTTTATACATACTATATAAGATTTACTTATTTTTGTATAATATTATTATTGTAAAGTATTAAGGTTTTCATGTTTTCTTCACTCAAGGGTTTCTTTGAATATCAGCTCCTCGCGTTCGACTGGCAAACTTTCATTTAAATTCTATTGTAAAGTTGGAAAAGTTTACGACTTAACTTTCTAGACGCCTAAAAAAATTATCTTAAACGTAAATAAAATTGAAAGCTTCAGAATAAAAATATTTCCAGGGGAAATAATGATCGAAAGATACTTTAAAAGTGAGCCATTGTGAGAGATACTGGACTTTTACTTTAGATATAAGAACGAGACAGTCAAACTTCTTATAGCGTCCATTTTATTTGCGGCATCTTTTATTTAAGGCACGAGTAAAATACATAAGACCAATTCCCCCTCGCGCGTTTTAGTTACACTTGGGTGTATTTTTATGCCAATTTAAAATTATGCGGTTTTCAAAAATAATGGACAAACCTATCCCTCATTTTCCTATAGAAGACAAAACTTTTTTTATGCGAATTCGCACAAAAAAAAATCTAATTTAAAAACACTAGTTCAAGTTACATCCGTTATAATGTGATTGTGTATAGAGCGATGGGCTAACGGAATTGTTTTTAAATTTGGCAGCTCTTATCAACAGTTCAAGAATTGCATTTATATTTATGCGGTTTTTTAAAATAATGGAATTCATCTCTCTGTTTTTTTTAATGTAGTTTAAATATTTTTATGCGATTTTTTTTTATATACGACATCTTGTCGAACGTATCTTTCGCATAAAAACATATAGGTGCCCAATTTCTATAGCGTGGTCTTTATCTCGCTTGACACTGTAGAAGGGTTGACTGTATTTATTTTTTCAATAAATAATCTCAATCACCTATGAGTGATTTTTTAATAATAATTAAAATATCATCTGAAAGCAATGATAATTTTGCTATTTACTCAGATCCTATCTAAAAAAAGAATTATGTTAATAGTAAGTATGGAATTAACTCAGAACACCAAGGCATGTGCTAAAAGGCTAACGACTAATGAATTATGTAAAATACATGCATGAAATGCAAAAACTTGTTTGCTTTAAATTTTTCTTTAAAACCTTCTTTGTTCGTGATATACTAGCAGACAATGAAGAATTTAATTTTGCATTTCTGAGTGCATTTTCATTTCATGCTCTACATTAGAAATTCAATCTATTATTTTATGTCTGATAGCATCAAAACTTCATTAAGCCCCTCCAGCGTAAATTCCACCCTAAGTTTGTCACAAATATTCGCTTCAAAAACATAAATGCTATTAAAATAGATCTGAAACTCTTAATATATGCAATTCGCTAATAAATTGTATTTTTTAAATACATACATATGCAATAAAACACGGTTATAACGAGCGCAAAAATTCTGACGATAGTTTCTCAAATAAAAACTAACACTTAACTAAACTAACACACTACTCAATAAATTCATAGGATGTTATTCTTATATGTGGGATAATTTTAGTTGTCATAAAACAACAACTTTCCTTGACGTTCTATATAAAAATATATCCTACGAATTTATTGAGTGATTTTTTATGTTGATACGTTTTGCAATGATCTTAAAAAAGCAACTGCAAACGGCCAATTGAAAAAAAATTAAATATAATTCGCAACTAAGTCAATACAATTGGTCGTTATAACCGTGATTCGTTTATATTTGCGCTCGTATTAAATATATTTGTTATTTTTTTATTTGATTTTTTCAAATGATAGTTTTATATATCAACAGCTAATGTTTAATACATTGTGTCTAAATAAAAAAAGATGTTTAATTAAGTATTCAGTAGGCGCTGTCAAGGGTCACGGTTTATCGTCCAATATTTTTCTTATTAATAACGTCTTTCCCTTAACGGGGCATCGTCATGAATTTTTCCTAGTCTGGAATGGTCCTTTTTGCGGAGGTGCGTCGCAGTTTCCCGTTGTTTAATTAATCAAAAATATTTTGACGTGGGGGAATAACTCGGCCGGAGGATGTTTTCGGTTTCCTCGACCGAGCAGTATTCCTGGGGGCGAAAAAAATATTGTAATAAGAGATTAATATTCAGTCCGTATCCGGAACCTTTCAAAGATGTTTCGTAAACTTTTTCGGGTAATAAATTTCTTCGGCAATATAAACCGCTCTCCGTCTTCAGTCAACTTAGCGCACACTTCATCCATCTTGTATCTCCTCATTGTGCTCTTCCCTCTTTTCACTTTTGTATGATCACTATGGCCCATTAACGTCCAACGTATGATTTATCATACGGGATATGTGGTCTCGGTATATCTTCGGCTATTTCAGTTCTTACTTTTATCCATTAGATCTGGCCATTACCGCTGATATCCCGCTGTTACTTTGGAAAATTCAACTAAAATTCGCCTCGGCTAACTTTACCCAATGTAAAATTGAATTTCCAGCGACTGCAAACAGGCCATCGTGCATTCATTCGTTGCCATTAAAATAGTTTTCTTGGAAAATAAATAAAGCTTCAGAGTCGTCATTAGCATAATTATCAGCTCGATCGCTGCAGCGCAAATGTTCTTCAAACATAATTTTCTTTCTTGGGTTCATGGCAATCGTTTCATTAACATTATCGAGGCCGCATCAAAGGATCAAGCCGTTGAACGTATTATGAACGTTGAACTAGAGAGAGAGAGATCTGGCTGCAGGAGTGACGACTTCCCGCAGCCAAGGCTAACCGACGACTCTTCCGACTCCCGCCTCCTGCACGTCACTTCCCAATCAGCAACGATGCACGCGCAAAAAGCGATCGGTCGGTATGCAGGTACAATGTCTCCGCAGGGCCACAAGAGATGGCGCTGTTAAAATAACACATTACACCGGAAGAGAGATGGAAGATTTCGCTGTTAATAGCGCTACTGCCTGGGGATGCAAAATGTGCATAATCGGCCCTGAGTGTTAAGCTAAGGGCCAAGTGTTAATATATAGGAATATAAGAAAAATTATCCGTCTGTGTATCTATGGGAAATGCTCTGAATACAATAATAATTTCAAATCATGAAGCCAAATAACATTATATTAAAAGTCCTACAGATCTCAAGGTTACCACTGAGGGGAACTGGGATAAATTTAAATTAATTTTGCGTTCATGTCGGAATCAATTTTATGTACTCTTTGGTTCAATGTATGAATTCTTGGAAAATTGATTTGCGGCTCAATTCAATTATCTCAAAAAATGAAATAGTAACTAACCTCTTTGCTAAATTTAATTAAACCAATTTGAAGCTACAAAGTGTCCAATAAATTCAATCAAAGCCAATAGTATAATATCTGCCCTTGTTGCAAAATTATTAATTATTAGCAATTTTATGCAAACAAATTTTATGGAGAGGAGAATGCTGTATATGTCTAAATTTTTAGTAAAATGGAGGATAAAAAAGTTGTGGGGAGAATACATCATCATAAAAATACAGCTGAGTAGTAAGATGGAGGTAATCGAGTGCTGACAGAAACACTATTATCTTTTATTTACGGATAAATATGTTACAGCTATGAGCCTGCTGGAAGGACATCTTCCTGCAGCCAAGGCCAGCGTTCAATATTCCAGATGAGAATTGATTCATCATGATGGGAGGGATGTGATGTGTCCATCACAACGAAACTAATACAACGAAGAAATTGCAGATGGGCGATCCGCAGGAATCAATGCTGAGGCCCACACTATGGAACGTCCCTTATAACAGCTTGCTGTAGCTGAAAATGTCAGAAAGAGCAGAACTCATTTCCTTCGCGGATGATGTCAAGAAAACGAAGGCAATGATCTGCAGCAGAAGAAGAAGACCGAAGGTCAAAGAGTTTGCTGTCAATCGACCTTCTGTAAAAAAATTGAAGCAACTGCACAGAAGGCGCAGAAGGTAGCCGACGAGCTAAGATAGGAGTCTCTTGCCCAACATCGGAGGGCCAAAGCCATGCAAAAGAAAAACCATAAACAAGGTTATACACTCAATCCTTCTGTACGGAGCCCCGATATGGCATGAATCGCTCAGACATGAGAGCTACAGAAAGAAGCTGGCAAGGGTCCAATGACAGGGAGCGCTCCTAGTCACCACAGCATACAGATCTGAAGAAGCGGTGCTCATGATCGCTGAAATCCCTCCGCTACAAGCAAAGAAGAAGGTCTTGGACTTCGAAGATCCCAAAAAAACACAACGAGCATTACCAGAAACTGAAGGAAGCCTGGCAGCAGAGATGGGATCAGTTCAGTAAGGGAAGATGGACCAACCGACTTATCTCGGTCGTAAGCCGGTGGATGGCCCGAAAACACGGTGAAACGACCTACCGCTTGACTCAGGTGGTCGCTGAGCATGGATGCTTCGGTGCGTATCTGAAGTGGATTGACAAGGAAACATCCACGGCAAGTAAGAAGAACTGGGAATGTAGAAAACAATACCAGGGGGCAGAGAAGGACAAGGGAGGGGTTTATTCATTAAGAATCTGACACTACCCTGGAATCAAACCCAGTGTGTTTTATGCAAGATTCCCCTACCACAGAAAAAAAGCCAAGAGAAAAAAACCACGAGATAGGAAGCGGTCCACTCGCAAGACTTCATTCATATAATTGGGCGTTGGACACTTTTGCAAGTAGAACCATAAACTCAGATGAATCAAATAAAAATGTTTTTTAAATATATATTATTTATATAATACTAGCGAATACCCGGCATGCGTTGCAATGCCACACCTATTGATTGATTTGTTATGTGTGAAGATGCATCCTAGGTCGGACATTGCTTTGCTTGGCGGGTACTCGCTTTTAGAACACATGAATGAGTGATTTGTTCATTTATTGATTTGGAGAGGCTATGATATGTTGGATGTGGTTGCTTAGCAACACGCGCTTAGAAAGAAAGGCAGTAGTAGAGCTACGCGGTGTATTGCTGTGGGGCTGAGAGGTTAGGATGCGTGCGCTCTCCCTCACTTCGTATAGCGACTGGCGAGCCGCCGAGCACCACGACGCGCCAGCCGCCGAGCGCGGCCTTGGCTGACGCAGCCGAGCGCTTGGACAGACACACATTAGATTGATAGCATTATCGCCTCTCAGCATAGTTGACAAAAAGCGGAAGGACATTTACTTGATGCTTATTGGCTAGTAATTTGGGTTTATAACAATATTTTCTATATATATATATATATTTCTATTCTAAATATTGTAATGTGAATTATGTAGTCTTTATCAGAATTTGTATGACTTCCGTCGCCAACTCTTAATGGATTCTTTTTTTTCTGGGGTGTAATGTCATTTCGCACTTTTTTGAACAAGTTCGTCAAAAATCACTAATGATCTCCACTCTTTACTTTGTCGTACGAACTTCTCAGAACAATCTAAACTACTTCATGACATTTTGTCAAAAAACGGATGATCGCGCAGATCTCGCACGGATGGGAGGTAGCAGGAGCGCGCGATGACCTTTGCATCGGAAGAATTTACTATGAGTGTACAAAATGGCCGACAAATACGCAGGATCCTCATGTATTTCGACTATTATAGTCCATGTTCTTGAATAAATCTCATTATTTCGAAAATGGGATAAGTTATCGAAAAGTCAAAGATGATTACGTCTTGGATTGCTGCGAGAGAAATCGCTTTTGAATCATTAATCCGATTTCCTGTTCGATTTAACGAGTTGCTTCCGTACGCAGGCAAAACTAATTTCCACATATCCATCAAACAGTTGAAAGTTTGGAGCACGCGTACGCAGACAATCGAACCCATCAGATCAAACGAAACCCTTATTTCGCAACTCCGCCATAAACACAAAGTTCAAATTTGGATGGAAGAATTTCCCATTGACTCAGTTAAAGTTGCGCCCTCTCCGGATGAGCAGAGAATGAAGGAATCGAAAATTTGGAGATTAACATTGCACCGTGAAAGAATATCGGTCCCGATTTAGGGCCTCAACTTGTAGATGTAGACTTTAATAATAAACACGAAGACCGACTTTGGAAAATAAACAATTAAGAGAATGGCCTCTCGTGCCAAATTAATCAGACGAGAGAGGCTAAATAATTTTGTTTTTGTACAAAGGCCAAGATAATGGATTAAGTCGTGGGTACAATGGCGGAAAAATAAAGGAGCACAGCCCCAAACTCGAATACGTCCTATATTATTTTAATGCCAAAGTATTAAATAAAATATATTTAACATAAAGGCATTTACTTAAAGCTCATTGTTCGACATTGACTTTGTCAAAAGGGGATTAACCTTAATTAAGCCATTACAATTTCGCAAATAAATCGCAGATGTTTATTTTGTCCTTTTCATCTAAACACGACCCCTACAATCCTAGAAGTCCTGTATAAGTAGACGTTTTTCAGCCATCGTTCAATCAATATTTTAAACCGTTAAAACAACCTGTTTAAACACAATTTCCAATGCAGCTTAACAAAATGAGATACCCATCGTATTGATCCGAATGTAAAACAACCCTTATTATAAGGCAACAAATTTTTATGGAGACTTTAATTGCAAAGCTGGACATGGATTAAATATTGTTGAGAATATCAGTTTTTTTTATTATATCATAATTATATACACAAGAAAAATATATTTTATTTGATCAAGTAGCAGCTTTGATGGCAAACACATAAGCCATGGAAAGAATATAGTCAAAAAAAGAAAAAAAAATGTAAATAAACAACAAAAATAACTGTAAATAAGAAGTAAATGAAGACCCAGCTGCGTGACTTTTATGACGAACCACTTCAAAAAAAAACAATACATTTATGTGATTATATTTGTATATCTAACATCTATTGTCCATATAAATCTTATTTCTCTCAGGACCGCGTAGTCTGAGTGAAGATTGTATATCAATACATGAACCTTAACACTGTTGATATTGTTAGGTCCCATAATAGCGTTTAAAATTGAATCATCAACGATTTGAAAATAATTGTTCTTAACTTTTTTTTAGCATAATTTGAACTCATCTGATTATAATCATTTATCATCAAAGTGGCCAAAAAAATAGCATTTTATTTTCACATGTTGATGGTATTTTTCCAATTCTAAGAGTCTCGATTGTTTATAAAGTAAGCTTGATGTTGTTTAGGATTCGTTCCTCGTTGCCATAAACTGGAATTGGAAGATAAACAGCTCTACACATAATCTGCGAAGCTTAATTAGTGGCTCAGAGGTAATACGTCAAATTCCTTCGTTAAGAATTGCGAGCTCGAAGCTAAACCGAAGGAGCAAACAAGAAATGTTAATATTGAACATTATGGTCCAACATTTGGCTAACAAGCCAAATTTCGTTACAATGTATGGGAAGATTTATTATCCCACCTCTTGGCATGTTCAATTAGGGAATTGCAGGTAAAAATTGAAACCAAATCGATGGATATATGCATCCTTTTTCTGCCCTATGAATCAATTATATTTATATCGATTGAAAATTATAAGTTGTAATAAGAAAACGACGCATATTAACTATGTTTTAGTAGTTTTCATCAATTCGGAAAAGATGCGTCGAATTTTGGATGAAGATCAAGACCAAAAAAATGATCGAATCGATTCAGAGTGTCTCTAACTGCGAGACTCCGGTTCGTTCGTTTTTGCGCTTGCGCATATGAAGGTCACTTTTTATTATGCAATCGGCCTCATGACTTATAAGATATGCTTGCAATTAAATTAGCGGATTCACGTGGGATAATTTTCATTGATTATTTTTTTGTGTTTTCTTTATCAGGTTAGGTACTTTTGGAACTACTCTCGTATTATTAAATCCAAAAATGTCTTAACCTTTTAACGGTTTGACGGACACGCCTGCATTATGCGTCATTATTGGTATGAAAAGATGACGCATAATGCAGATGTGTCCGCCAACCTGTTAATGGATCTTAGTGTTTCGATTTTATTTTTAAACAATTTTAGATGGAGGATTTCTAAGCCGAGCATTATGTTTTCCAAAAATATTTTATGAGTTTGGAATTTTCCTGAGGAGGCGTTATTTATTGTTTATAATCAAGTAAAATATGGGACAAGTTGATTCAAATTACTCATTGATAAGCCCCTAATTATAACGGGAATCTGGGGTCCCCGTGGCTGAGCGCTAAAGCTCGGCTCCCATTTGGGAAATGGTCCATGAAACGTGATGAAATACATTATACCGAAGCCCAAAACAGGTAGATAAGAAAGCCAGCAACGTTTCGTGAAGGCTGGACCGTTAACAAGAACAAGATAACGTCGGTAACTGTGAAGGACGTGTCTCGACTCGGGAGGAAAGTTTTCAGCAAAGTTACTGCATCCTGCGATCAAAGTTGCTCCACACGTTCTTTTGTGATGCCCACGCGCTCATCTCATCCCGAATCTCCCTAATGTATGCTTTAACTACAAATTTAAACTTTTCTCTGCAATTGTCGCCCTTTTGTGGAAGAGGAGTAACGACGTACGTGCCCAATCGTTGCAGCGAATCTTCGGGACCGCAAGTCGAAGAGCACGTTTCGTTTTTAGGAGATTGGAGAAGATGCACTTGAGAAAAGCAAGAAATGCAAAATTTTCACTGCGACAGATCGAAGACAATCCACACACAGATGAGAGAGCGAATTTACATCCACCAACACAATAATATTTGTGCTGAAAATTTCCCGTAACGAATTGGAGCCATTTAATTTCGCCAGGTCTGCTGAACTTTCCTTTATAATATAAATTTTTAACTTGAAATATGACTGGAAGTTCTCAGCATAAAGTTCGTTTGCAACTTCTCAAGCTTTTTGTGAGATCTAAAAGTATAAAATTATACCTTGTTCGTTGAGATCGTTGCTGGGAATTCGCTTCTAAACAGAAAGCAATTTGATGGCTGAAAATGAGAGGAATTTCTGATTCACAGATGAAAATATTATCATAGTGTCCATTCAAAATTTGTTCGCGTTACCAAAGAATAAACTTTATCACGTGATTTTGACCCCGTTGTGAAAATTCTGGACACCCATGTCACACACAACTTCTTGTAATCAAGTTTTTCTGACAAAATATTACCGAGGAGACTTCAAGAAATGCCAGGAAATTATTCGTAAAGGTGATCAAGTTGCATCTATTCTAAAATTTTTTACCCAAGTTCCTCAGAAATGACTGATGATCTTCCAAATTTGCCTCGTCGTCAGTAACAATACAGACTTCTCTGAACAACTTGACCGTGACATGTTATCGACTCATCACATCACTACCTGATATTGTTCTGCAAAGTTAAAAAAACATCTCCATCGGAAGAATTTACAGTGATTGAACAAAATGGCCTACAAACACGCGGGACCAAACAAATTTACCGTTAAGATACTTTCCACACACCAGATTCAAAATTTAAAAAAATTCCCCGACTTCAGGAACTCTTATTACTTTTCTTTCTAGATGATCCTCGTAAATAAGAAAGGATCTGATTTTGGAAGACAGATAACTTGCTGCTGAAAATGCATGCTCAGCCTCGACACCCGTTGGAGGTGTCGTCATCAGATATTTAAATGCTAGTTCGAGTTGATGACCGCGTAACCCCCCATTTATGATTAAATTCCTTTTTGGTGAGACATGGACTAAGATTTGCACAATTCCCGATTTCCCGACAAATTATTTTTTTCCGTCGCTACAGATGAATACTTATATACTATAATACTTTGATGTGATTCATAATTTTATTACGGAGGAATATAAAAATTCTGAACCCCGTATCTATTATATTTCATATCGATATTCCCATTATTAGAGTCGAAGTGTAGTAAATACATCACCGGTAGGGAAAGGTTAATATAATAATTTGAAAAACATATATATACTGTATATATGTATTACATAGATTAGACAGTTACTGCCCCTAGGCGTCGCCTAAGCTCGCCAATTAGTAGTTACGCCACTGTTTCTAAGCGTCCAAATTTCAGCAGAAATGTCTCGATTTAGTAGATATATAGAAAGTAGATAGTTAGATAAAAATTTCAATCCCGAATTTTTCGGGATTAGGTTTACTAATCCCAGGATTCATGAGTACTTAAAACTGTCCGGGATCCCGGGATCCCGAGCAAAATGGTGATTTTTTTAAAAAAAATCATTTTTAGCTCTATTTTTGCATAGTTTTAATTGTTTTAAAAATAAAATTTTGACAAAAAAATTTGAAGTAAATCGGTAAATTAAAAATTGAAATATCATATCAACCGTGTTTAAAAAAAAATAGTTTCGAGAAAACGCGTTTAAAAATTTAATTTTGCTGGGACTGACTTAGTTTCTGCGTCACTAAAATAGCTATAACTCCGTATATTATTAGAATTTTCGAAAAAATTTTTGGGCGATATATGCATAAAAATCTAAATTCTGAAACAATACAATAAAACACATTCATTTTTTTCAAAATTCTAAACTAGAATAGTTCATTTAAGTACAAATGTAAATTTTAACGTGTTTTAATGCTAGTTTTTAGTCAAACGACATAAAATATTAAATGAAAGCATGCTACGGGGCTTAACAAAATTGGGATCTCTGTAACTGCAGAGCTCCATTTACACTGTGAATTAATTTGAAAAACGATATGCGAGACGCCTTAAAATAGTTTACATGCGCTTTCGTACGATACAAAGCAAGAATATTTTACATCGACGATGCTACAATGAATCATTTAAGAATTACCAGTCAGTTATATATCATATTTTACGAGAGCATTATTAGATATTAATATAATGTTGGCGGCGGCAACGACGCCAAACACAGTTCCATTCGAAATTTATTCGAAGACCCCTGCTGCTGAAGGAGCCATCGTTACAAGAATATGTCATATTTTAAATCCGATATCGCGATGAATCAAATTGCCACCTAATCCCTGAAAGGGCGCGAATCTCCTTTCACGATAATAACCATAAATCTCAAGCGCCCGGCGGACCCGGGGACAACTCCTCGTAACAGGGAGGAGGGGTAGCGGTTGAAGAAAAAAAAGGGGAATTCTATTTGCAATGGAAAACCGGTTCGCCAAGACCGATATTGGAAAAGTTTGATGGCAGGCCACGCGCGAGTGGTCCGACAATGGAACATGTGTCCGGGAGCATGTTAACCCTCTGCACACGAACGCTTTTCAACCACTTAGCGTTCGTTAGCGCCTGTTAGTGCCAGAACCCACCCGTAGAGAACTTATCCAGTTAAGTTACCCCGATCAAAGTTTCCAACCGGTCGCTTTCCAGATCTACTTTCAATGGCGGTTGATCGACACCTATTGATATGGCTTATTCAATAAAGGAGCTTGTGGCTTATCGGTCTTTTGTTATACTCGGGATCTGATGCACATTCAACCAAATGTTAATCATCTTCATATCAAAAATCGATTTAAAACGTGTATTGAATGAACTCCGTGAAAAAATACATAAAAATGCACGACCGGTCTAATGCGTATTGGCATAAAAATGTCATGTTATTGTTATCCTGCCATTATCCATCTAACATTATATTCCATAATTAATGCCATTAAATAATCTTTCAAATGAAAAAGAAAATTAATACATATCTCAAATATAATTGGTTTTATTTACATTTAAAAATCGAGCGTCTTTATTGTAAGACCGATATTTATTTCCAACGCTTCCATAAAAAAACATACAACTGCGAGACTTCAAGATGACGAACCACTCACTCAAAAGTAGATTTAAATCTGCAAGCTAAATTATAAATATACTTTTTTATCAAGCTTTTGGCGTGAATTAAAGCATATACGAATTTAACTGCCTACATCTCACAGCCCCCGTGCACATGCTTGTATACAACACGCCAGCGTATACATTATAACGACCATGCATGTACTCGCATTTAAAATATTTCGATCGAAAATATTATTTTACATAATATATATAATACATAATATGAGGATAAGAATCGATTGATGCATCAGTTGATTTATTAAATCTACTTATTTTAATCAAAGTGTTATAGTTAATGACGGTTTAAATTGCAAATTTATTTCAGACTATATGTTGAAATAATTATTTTTTGATCTCTAGCTTAGATATCATGATTTATTTGTTTGTGTGTCGTTTATGTTTCCATTCATTATTTTATTTTTGGTAAGCAAAAAAATACTAATAAAGAATGGCGGAGGGGGGAAGGGTGAACATCGATATCTCGAGATTGAAAGTTGATCAAAAGATGTCTTTTCCCAAAACTCTAAAGATAACCTTGGCAGAAAGAAGTTTATCGTCATCTTTTTTATCGAACACTTAAAAATAAACATCAGTCAACCCTCTTATAGCGACCACTTCGTTTGCGACATCTTTAACGCCCCCTCACGAATATTAGTCACTTCACTTGTTAAAAAATGAAACACGTATATATTTTATATGGATGGGAAAGGATACTAATTTAGTAGCAACTTGCTATGTTTGTGCGATGATAATATTAGAGGGGGCCTGAAAGTATTTGAACATCTTGAGACCTTATATTTGAGCTCAGTTTGTGTCCAGATACCATGGTAGAAACATTTCGTAGATAATATTTTTATAGAATACTAGCTGGTACCCGGCGCGTTGCTGCCACAGAAGGGATATTTCTAAAAATATTTTGTTGGTTTTATTATAAATATGAATAAACATAAAATCGATTTTTATATTGTATATAAGATCTAATTTAAATTAATTTTATTATACTTATATTATTTGAAAAAGTGCAAACTATAAGTTGGCAAAGTTTTATCGCAATCGAATGGACGGTATGGAAGCGCATTAAATACGAACAAACAAACATTAATGTTTATATATTAGACTATGTTTATGTTACTCGCAAAATTCTTACCAATAAATGAACGAAGTTTTATTGCAATCCTAAAAACGGTATGGTAGGGCATTTCGAACGAACAAAACCTGCTTTCATCGAACACAACTAAGACAAGCGACAAAACACGTTTTTTTACTAAAAATTTTATTTTAGTAAATTTTCGAATACTTTCGGGTCTTCCTAATATATTATATTTGGTAATAAATAGGCTGTTAAAATTATAATTTGGCTCTTAATAGTTGGTCGACCTCGCATAGAATAGTGTGAATTCTTCATATAAAGCCTACGTGGGATGTTATGGTTTATTAATGCGGAACTCTGGCGGAGGATTAAATATTTTGGAAAGCAGTCTTCTTTGGCGAGTTTATTATCGAAGCCCTCGAGGGCCGGTTGAAAGGGACGATTAATGAGTTTGAGAAGCCGCTGGCAGAAATGGGACAGGCTTTGATGGAGACATTCTTAGAGCATTTAGTTTAATTAGTTCAAATACGCTTAATGGGGGGCAGGCCTTTCCAGAATCGCCTTTCGATGCGTACAAGGCGAAAAAATATTATTCTTGAGCCAAATACCTGCTGTTTTACCGGATGAATAGGGCGGCGCAAATTGTACGTCCGCCCAACTTGACAAGAACCGCCCAGGGGCTAAATGAATGAAGTAGTTGCTCAAAAAATATTTTTTCAGAGCGAATCTTCAGATTTATAAACATATTTGCTTATGGCCAAGTGTGCTGAATATCCTATTTATTTCTCATGTCATATATGAAGTCGACATGTATGATAAAAACAAACCCTTATCTCATTCGTTCTTGGCATTTTTTCATGACATGTTGCTCTGAAAATTCCAATCTTTAATTGTAAACTTCATGGTTGATACCCTCAAGTTGGATTACTCTGATCCCAAAGGAGTTTACTTGGACAGTTAAAGGAATATTTGCTTTGTTTCGAATCGGCGAATGTTTTGGAAATCTTGACTATTCGATGCTGAAAATAAAAGATTATTATTTTTATGGTGTTAATCCAAAATTTTAATAAAAAATTATCATAAAATTAAGAGAGTACATAATAAAGAGTCATCACATCAATCACCGAAAGATGAAGACAAAATAAACACTATGATTATAGTGAAATTTGTCCGTATCCGATTGAAAACCATTAGATATAGGGTCTTCTTAAATCGTTGATGATCTTCTTATAATCATAATAAACAGTGGAAAACCCACATAAATCAATTATATACACTTGGGTCTGTTTTTATGCGATAGATACATTCTACGGGGAGTCGCATATAAAAAAATCGCATAAAAAAAGACTTAAACTACATAGAAAACTGAAGGATTTATAAAAATCGTATAACTTCAAATCAATATAACGAAATGTAGCAAAAATCGCATAAAAAAAACTTTGCGAAGATTATCCAATAATTTTTTACACAGTTTACGTTTGATCTTAAGTTCGCCCTGGAATTTAAAAGCTCGTTTAGAATTTGAGTCATGTACAATAGATAGATTGACTAGTTTCTTGTATAATATTTAGGGGCAGGAGTTTCTTCCACTTCAATTTCGTCTTCTGTTTCTTCAATTTAGCCTTCTCCAAGTTGATTTGCTAAAGTCAAGGTTTTTATTATTTCGTCATATGTAACACATTCGTGCCAAACTAACTAATAAGAATTTAAAATGTGTGGAGTAATCTGAGTTACCGCACCTCACCGCAACATTATTTATACAGTCCAATCTGGATGGCTTATTTTTTTATGCGCATTCGCATAAAAAAGCTTTTTACTATATCGAAAAATGAGGGATAGGTTCCATTATTTTTGAAAACCGCATAACTTCAAAATCGTATAAAAAGATCCGCATAAAAACAGACCCAAGTGTACTTAAAATTCAAGCTCGACGCCAAAAGTTATTCTTTTTAAAACGCTATTGTTTCGATCGACCCAAATGTGTTTATGTTATATACTATCAACAGTGTTAAAGTTCTATTATTGATATACAAGCTTGATTCACGCTACGTGGTCCTGAGAAAATCTGAGACTGGAAAAAGTGATGAGCTTTAGTAATTCATTCAATATTGGTTTTTTAAAAATGTAGTACAAAATTAATCTACCCTAACCATTATCAGATTTATTTAAAGATACTGTTACATAGAAGCGGGGTTGCTCTCGGGGCAGTCTCCGAGTGGCTGGACGAGCGTCGAACAAAAAATATTTTAATAACTTTTTTATTCAGCACGAGAAAGAGATCTGGCTGCGAGAAGGACGTCCTCCCGCAGCCAAGGCCAACCAACGACCTTATTGCTATAAGAACAGAATTGTCTGTTTTTTTTATACAGCAGTCAGCATTTCAGATACACATGTCAGAGTTTTTTTTTTTAAGTATGAAAAATTGTGATATTTAAAATACTTCTTTATAAAATATGCCGGAGTACACAACAACTAACAATTCCGTGTACATATCGAATCTGTCTTTCTTGTCACTTACGGACGAAAAATTGCTAATTTAAATATATTACGTAGTATCACATGAAGATTCGGAATTTCAGTAAGTCTAAGATCTTTATGCTTTATTTTCAAATTCAACCATTTCAAATTAACAAATGTACTGTAGTCTTCAAATGTCTTTAAATGAATCATATAATCATTCTCTTTATATGTATTGTTTTTTATGACTTTCAATGGGATATCAATGACAATGGGAATCTCGAAAATGAGTCTCGAAAAAGATCCAAAACTATCGTTAGTTATGAGACATCATTTGTATAATTATTCCTCCCAAGCTGATTCTTTCTCGTTTTGTTGTTTTGATATTGTAAATGGATTGCTTATAATAAATACTATATGTATTTAATATTGCCATGCTTTGAAAGTTGCAATTTTTCAATCGAATTCCCGCGCTACAACTTTAGCCACATCTACCGAAGCCCTAGCCACTTTTCATCGAAAGTAGATGACGTTTATTTAATAATAAGTAACGTAAGCTACTTGTAAACAAAAAAGAAATTTTGTAGATTTATATTTAATGCCGCTATGTACATTTATTTTCTTAAATATCAGGTCCATACGTATGGATCGCAAACAACTGATAACTTCAAAGTCGGTTTAAACCAGATTTATGCGACAGTGACCATAAATTAGACCTCCTGAATACGTGCCATCGAGCAAAATTGTGGTGGATATTTCAATAATTTATAATTATATACTTTTAAGTAATGTCATAAAATATTCTTTAAAATTAAAATTAAAAATTGAATGAATGTGTTAGACTCTATATAAAAATTAAATAAGTAATTCATTTTCTTATCGGCAAAATACGATAGAAACTAATTAAGATTATTTTGATGGAATAAAATATGTTTCGTGCAAGAATTCCGAATGCTCACGTGGTACGCCCTAATACTATAAATATTCGTATTCGTGCAAATAAAAACATTCAATGTGCTCTTAACTTATGACGTATGATACTTACGTACAAGACATTTCAATTCAAGGCATGTTTGTACCTTTTCGTTGGCATCATGTAAACGCAGCGTGTCGTATTACAATTGTGGGTTCTTCTACTACAAATATTTTGCACACAAAGCCGCAATACAACTGTACAGACTGTAGACATCCACCAGAATTGGGTCATTCTGTGTTTAGGATGCTTCTCGTCTATTTGGCAACGTATTTGAATGAAACGTGTACCACATTCTACACGTGTGCAACATCCCTTAAGAGATATTCGCTGAAAATAGACGCCGTATATATCCATACGAACATGAGAATATTTAGGCACTGAACTTTAATTCTGGAGTATCTGAAAACATTTCTTTGATCATTGACGTGGAAATTTTGACCCACAAGAACATAAATTTCTATCAAAGCGCCCTAAGCCATATTTAAATAGTTCCGAGTTGCTAAATATACTGATTTTAAAATAACATTCGGCAAACTATTCGCACAGCCCAGTGTCTCTAGGGGATGATACGTAACAAAGGACAAGCTGCGCTTAAAAACTTGGATCTCGTCGTCATGCTATTCAAGGATCCTCCTAGGCGATTCTGGCGAAGAAGTCGCTTATTCAGAGTAGTTTACGTCACGTATCCAAAAGGGTTGTCTACTTAGAGTAACCATTAAAAATGTATGGATGTTGCTCTAAACTCGTACATTACCTTTTTCATGTGCCTGAAATTTTATTACGCCAGTGTTTATTCATGATGTAGTTTCGTAATGCGGATTTATGTACCATGAAAGCGACATATTTCCTCAATAATAAATTAGGACACAATGGAGGAGTGTCTTTTTGATTGCTGATTCAATAAAAGCCTTAATGATCGAGTCGACGATGGCAACCCTTAAAATCGTCAATGAATTTTAATATGTGTACATATTATGTCATACATATATATTTTAGGGATAATAAAAGATATTTCGAAATAATTAAACCGGGCTTAGAAATTGAAATGGATGTATGGATATCAAAACATCCACTTTTAATGAATAGTTTTATTAACTACTAGTGATTAATCGGCATGCGTTGCAATGCCACGTCTCGCATAACAAACTGTGTACATAAACAATATTTTTAATATGTCCATTTTATTTCCGCAACTATAAACAGTAAGTTGACAAAGTTTTATTGCAATCGGATGAACGGTATGGAAGCGCATTAGATACGTACAAACAAACATTGATTTTATATATTAATCTATGCTTATGTTACTCGCTCAATCTTTAGCAATAATTGGACGAAATTTTATTGTAATTTGATGAACGGTATGGCAGCGTATTACATACGAACAAACATATATTCATTTTTATATATTAGATTATTGATTTTTAATTGCTTCAATAGCAAGTTAAATGCATTATTTCAATAATATTGTAAAAAAAGCATATGACCATATGATCACGCTTACGTTTAATAAAGTTCACATTTCGTTTTGCAATAAAAATCGGATATTCAAAGTGAATTTCAAAAAAGAGTCCTTTTAAGAATCCAATTTTTCTCAATATTATGAGGCACAATATTTAAATTTGTAGCAATAAATGTATTTTTAAATTAAACCTTTCATAGGCGCGGTGGACATATTGGCCTAAATGTCACGAAAAGTGAAACGCATCCCTTTCTGACCCATTTAAATCGTTTGTAGTCCCTCCGTTTCTTCGAAAATCACTAGACCAGTAACGCGCCTATTGTATTATATATTACACAAACACATCTTTCAAAATCAACTTTTCCTAAGAGAAGTTTTATTTCTACCGTGCGAGGCTCCCATGCATTATTTTTGTATGTATGTAAAATAAGCATAAATATTGATAGCTTATCTGGTCAAACTACAAACTTTTTTTTATTCTATTAGTTAGAAGATCATCCCAGCTATGAGATTTTATGACGATGAATCTATAACTCTCTCTATTCTATTTGCTATATATTCCACCCGAGAGAGAGAGAGAGATCTGGCTGCAGGAGGGACGACCTCCCGCAGCCAAGGTTAACCAACTACTCTTTCGGACTCCCGCCTCTTGAGCGTCACTTCCCAACCGGCAACGGCGTACGCACAAGAAGCGATCGGTGGGTATGCAGGTGTAATGTCACTGCAGGGCCACAAAAGATGGCGCTGTTAAAATAACAAATTGCACCTGAAGAGAAGCGGAAGATGTCGCTGTTAAGCTGGATAATTAAATCTGCTCAGACTAACAGCACTATTGCATGGGAATGCTAAGTCGCCCACGTTACACTGTGCCTGTATTTGTCTTTTACGTAATTTCATCTTTCACAATAATGGAAATTGTTAGCTTAAAGATGATTTAACTACTGTACTTCTGGTTGAGTGCGGTCGTGTTTTGAAGTGGTCTCACTAAGTGCGTGTTTGTGCAGAATTCGTTATGTTTTCGGTGGCAATGCTGCGTGAACAAATGAAGACTGCATAGAGTAACACATGGGGGACCAAAAGGAGCTGGAGTGAACTTTTGTTTGTGAGATACGCGAGCAAGTTTGATTGAGGTGCATGTTGTTAGGCTGGGAAAGAATGAGAAATGTCATTCTATTCCCTGCAGCAGCAGCTGTAACAATAGCGGATTGAAGCTGGCTCAAAAGTACCAGCCACTCTCATTAAGGCGATAACGGGTACAGTGTGACCAGAGACAGAGGCCAGGCGACTGGTGCATATGGAAACCCTCATGAACCTCGACATAGAGGAAGGAGTAGATGAGGGCGACGTTGACACGGCCTTGTGCAGAGCTAGCAAACTGAACTGAGCTCAGGGTGCAATACCTGAAGGCGGGACCGTGGAGCACTCAACTGGAAATTGCCACTGTGCCCATCCAGGCGAGCATAAAATTACTACAGGACGGCAGAGTGAAGATTGGCTGGACTTATTGCCGTTTGCACAGGAAGATCAGCGTTTTAAGATGCTACCGCTGCTTAGAAGTAGACCACATGTCGCAAATGTGGGAAGGCAAGTCACAAGGCCAAACATGCAAGGCAAAAGAAGTCAACGCGGATCATTGCATGGGGACAAGGGAGTGCTCCTAATGCAGGAAGACTGTGAAACGGCAGATAAATGGCCACCGTTCTCCAAATTAACCTAAACTGCTGCAGGGTCGCCCAAGATCTTATGCAGAAGATAGCGGAGAGTGGGGCTAGGGTTCATCTCTGAGCAGTACCGCAGCAGCAACTTGCCACGGCAAACAATGGAAACGACAATGTGTAAACGGCAAACAATTGATGCCATTAAAGTCAATATAACGAACCCTACCAAGCCATATGAGACAAGATTTATGCGACAGTCATCGAAAATTGAATCTCCCGAATACGTGCCACGAAGCAAAGCCGCGGTGGATATTTGAACGATATTATATTTCACAGATAATTCCACAAAATATTATTTCAAATAATTTTAAAAAAAGGGGATAAATATCTCAGGTGCAATTTGTTTTATCTGCATTTAAAAATCGAAGGTCCTTGTTGTAGAGATAATTGTATTCGTGTATTGTTGATCAATTGAATACAGGATTCATCTCTTCTATCCTTGGATGGATATTGAGGACGTCCTTGTTCTACATTGGACTGCTTGAAATTCATGATGTTATTTAAAATAAAATGTTCAAAAATAATACATTAACATCATCCTGTACGCTTAAGCGTTGAAGGATTAAGATTTGTATGCAGACGAGTCCTTATGGCGAAACAATGCGAAAATGCTCGCATTTCGAGCTGGGTATAATGTGAGCGGAAGATATGCATTATCCAGGAAGTAGAACAATTTATTTATTAGGGGCTGCACAAAACGTGTCTGTTTCCCAGTATGGTCGGAGCCTACGCTCGCTCGGCATTTATCACAGTATTGAATGTGGGCGCGGGCGTTTCGCATTCATCATGCTCGCCGTTGTCTAGGCAGCCTTAAGTAAACAATGATAAAACAACAAGTAGTGATGTAGGCTGTGATAAATCTGGGACACCTTGTGTACGCGCTCCTGCTGGGAATGTATGGCCGCTCTCACTTGCGCCTTTCATCCGCGTTTCGCCATCGACTCCATAACGAACATCCCCCGACAAACTGCAAATGGCTTTTGACAATCTTCATAAAATGTCGAAATTTATATACATCGATATTTGGAGGAGGACCGCTTGCGAAAATGGGAACAGAATAGAATGAGAGCTGCATGCGATGAACACTGCAAGAATTTGGAGCGCACAAGAAGGATATTGGCTGTTCTGAGAAACACAATAGAAGCGTGAAAGCCTTATGTATTTTTAGAACCTGCAAAGTGCATCGTCTTCACTAGAAATTCCCACAGAACTTATGTTATAAAATTAACCTTTCCCCTTCCCGCATTTAAGGAAGGCAATCTCTTGACACGCCCCAAAATGACAAATTTATCTTTTTTTTTTAAGTGTAAAAATAATCGTGATTTTCATAATATGACAGGGATATTATGAATATTTTTAATTTTTATAGATTTACATAATACACATATAATAAATTATTTTTTTTATCAAATAAATCAATTATCGATTTTTGCTTAACTCCTAAAGGAGTACTATCCCAGGGCCTGGGACCCCCCTCCACTATTCAGAAAGCGCACACTTGTACATTGAGCTCGGAGACAGACAGAGAGAGAACGTAGCGCAGTTCGGAAGACAGAGACGGGGAGCTTCTCCGCATACATCGCACGATTGTATAGATCGTTGGCCCAATTTGTCGACTAATAATGATTTCGATTTCAAGTTTGTCATTTGTTTACCCAAAGAAATGACCGAATGTTGTGTGCTATCGATAGTGTATATTTATTTAATTGCTTGTTGGTGAAGGATTCCGTCCTCCGTCGATAATTCCGTCCTCCACATTCCACTTCTGACACCAATGTAACGTAGGAATCAGTCCGTTCTTTATCGGATCCGGCTAAATGTGGTGGATGAAATTCTTGAAGAGCAAATGAAACGCGACAATTGAGTTTCTAAACATTATTATTCGGGGTCACGTGATTAGTTCAACCGCTGCTTTCCTAACCCTACTCCCCCCCCCCCCCGCAGTCCAGGTTTCACATCGCAATTTAACCACTCGATTAATTCTTCATCGCATTCAGCACATATAGAAATATGTGCTATTGCTTCCGCAATATCTTCTGTATCAGGTTCTACCGCGTTACTGGAACTTATTAACCCTTTGCGGTTGTTTGTCTACTCTCAGCCACAAAAGCTTTTTTACCGTTCCGGTCCTCTCAGCCACCACAACAATTCTTCACGTGCAAATCAGCTTATAATTTTTTTGTTGCAGATTATATTTTTTTATATTTTATTATAAATTGTGCTAAAAAATATTTTTTTCAAATAAAAAAAAAAAAATTGTCCTTATAAGGCGCTATTCTATTAGGTGACGATCAATACTGATGCATATGTTTATTACATATGATTACAGATGCATATGTTGTTGAGTTGTGCAAGGTACTTTTATCCCAGAAAGATCCTTTCGGTTCGGCCTCACTAACCGTGACTCATCAATGTTTTCGGCAGACTTAATAAGTGCCATAAATTATTGTGTTCATCACGGAGCTGTAGCCTTCATTGAATACCCCAGCATCAATATAGATTAAGATTTCAACTATTTAACAAATCAGAATTCAGGTGCTTTGGAGCTAACCGTCAACCCCTACGGGAGTACTGGCGGAGACCCTGCGTCCCCCCCTCCACTATTCAGAAGACAGACAGAGATAGAGAGAACTTAGCGCAGTTCGGGAGCCTATCAATTTGCTCACTACTGAAAAGGTTAAACCGTCGCGTTAAAACATTAGGATTTTGGATATAGTCACCCAAGCATCATTGAAGTAAATCATCTCTGGATAAATTGGCAAGAAATGTTTTTTTTTATCTTATCGCCATGAAATTAAATAAAATCTTGAAGATTTGGATTTGGATACTACTTGCACCTTTGATTTGGCTCTTTTTCGTTAAAAAAATATGAAAATAAGTAGCCATAATTTATTTTTTTCATTTTTTTAACACTATATTTCTTTGTTTTAACAATTTTATCTGTTACCTTGCCTTTTACCCGAAGGTTTTTTATTTTATTTTCTAGTGTCCGATACACTCACTTTTTAAACTGTCAACTAGACACCACAAGGATTACATTCTAGAATGGCCTTGAATGTTTCTGAATCCTCATCACATTTTTTCGTTTTCACTCAGTTTTTTGACTTGCAGAAAAATACCATCAGAAATATCCATCGGAAGCTTATGGACATTTATGGTAGTGATGTGATGAGTCGACAACATTTCACAAAGTAGGCTACTCATGAGTGGGAGATCATCGGTGTTTTTGGATGAACTTGTTTAAAAAATTGAAGAACAAGGGCGAAATTATCGCCATGATGCTTGAAGACCTTCCCGTTGAATTTCCTGATAGTGCGCGACGACTTCTCCACCGAAAGAATTTACTGTGATTCAACAAAATGGCTGACAAACACATAAAACAAAAAATTTCCTCGGCGTCAGGGACCCTTGTAACCTTACTTTCTAGATGATCCACGTTTAATATGCCTTAGTGATATATTTGTTGTTAAATAAAATATATATTTTTATATGCCATCTGAAAAAATCAAGTTTTTTCTTATTCCCAAGGGATGATATTACATTTTAAAGCACACCCGTAGCAGAAAGATCTTACTGCAGATTATGTCCGCAAACGAGGATATAAAGAAAGTGCAACATGCGACCGAAGAACTTTGACCAGATGTTATCTTTTAGGGTTTCGTAGCTGTGCTTATGTTCATATAAAAATAAAATGGGGGAAAATTAAGCCTCAGACTAAATATACAGGGATGTAGATGTCAGAGAGTAAAATTTGAGTCAATGTAGACTTTCTTTAAATAAACTACGTCAATGTAATTTTATTCCAGGAATAAATAAGAATATGATTTATCCACGACAGATGAAACCTCTGCACTATAATCCTTTCCAGCAACGAGTTAGCCCACTCCTAGATTTTGCCAATTGGCTTTCTTCCAAATTACAAGCAGTTAATTTTGACTAATTCCGCGATCGTCCCCAGTAATATTTTCATAAAACTGGATTACTTTTATCCGGCTTTATGTTTCTTTAACGGCCAATCGAATAGTTTTCATGCTCATCGGCATCGTGTGAAGACTGCAACATTTTCCGGACAGTAGGAGGCAAATGCTCCCGATCGCACAAAAGGGCAAATGTCATCATATTAAGAGGATAATCGTCGAAGTACGTCGTCCTCTAATCAAATGCGCTGTATTTGAATAAAAGCAATTTGCATGAGGACGTGTGGTGTTTAAAGTTTGCGAGCTAATTGGATGTACGACCATTGATGTGAGAGTAACACGAGTGTAACGTGACTTGGCCCGCACAATACGGGTCGCCCGCCTAAATTACATACCCTTACAGACACGACCCGGGCACCCTCGTTCTTACGATAAATTTAACCAGTCCGACACACGAAACACGCACACAGCGCCTATTAACCGTTTGCGAGCCGATTCTGGCCGAAATTTATCGACAGTAGAGACAATAAATCAAACAAAATATAGCCACGGGTCGAACCAAAAAATATCTACTCCACCATAACCTTTCAGTGGTCAAGTAAAGTCCATCATGCTCCGTGTTACTCACGCTTTATTTCACTCAATCCTCATGAAAAAAAAGCGATAAAATTCTAGCCACCCTTCAAAAATATCTTATAAAACCCATATCATAATAATAACCTCCATCGAAATAGCTTTATAATTGAACATTTGGATTTTATAATACTTTCGTCTTAACCACAGTCAACAGTTTTTAGCATCGAGATAAGGATCACGCAATAGAAACACAACGCTATTGAAAGTTAGACAACTATACTAAATTTGTACGTGTTTAGTTTATTAACAAGTGCGTGATCTTACGTATTTTACCCATTGCTTACGTAAAAGAGCCGCAAACGAAGTGGATGAATTACTTTTAATTTACGGATAGATGGTATACAGCTATGAGCTAGCCGGAAGGACATCTTCCCGCATCCAAGGCTATATGACGATCTTGTTTCCAGTGCATCAACACAGGAGAGATATTCCGTTGTTAATCTCGCGAATTGGATCTGCACAGATCAACGACGGCTTTAAGTGGGGATACCATTTCGCCAACGCAACATATATTTTTTATATTAATTGTTGTTTGTGTTTTTTTGGGAATGTTGGATATAAACTTTAGAGTGGTCGAATTGGCATGCCCATGCAATGGCGCTGTAAATCTGTGTATATTTAATTCGCCATATTAACAGCCTGTAGGTAGTCTCATGCTTAAGCGGTAGGACTCTTAACTCAACCATCTTGGGTTCGAATCCTAAAGGAAGTGTGGCTGGTGACCATATTTTTAAAAAGATATAAACGCCATAAAAAATCATATCAAAATGATTGGCAATTGTCTCATACAAGTGATTGCTAAAAGCTGTTGTTGCATGGACCAAAATGGTCTGTCATCTACAGTTAGGTTGGCTTTACCCGCCCCAATTAACCTCTTAACCGGGGAATTTAGTTTTGCGCATGTTAAAAAGTGTTTATGTGCAATGGGGAATCATTTTTTTTATTGGCGTGACGGATTATTTCGTCACGCCAATAGTAAACTAAAATAATCAGTAACTGTTCATGCCCACAAGAGAGTAATTTTTGAAAAGTTTTGATGGAATATTTAGTCATATTCACTACAGTTGTTTATTTTGGAATGACGAAATATTTCGTCATACTCGGTTAAGAGGTCAATCAGAAGGCGGACAAATAAGTCAGACGTAGTTGAGAAGTAGCCTTGAGACATTAACATGTTAAGTGGGCGTGACGTATATATACGTCCAACGTAAATTGCATCGAAATTGATTAGGACGTATATATACGTCCTCGAAATATATGTTGAGTCGATACATGTTTTACATGAATTTAAGATAGGTATCAAATTGGTTGCACTTCACTATTGTATTGGAGTGGACGTGTACTTAATAAATGGTGACTAGTAGTATTAAGTAAGATTCAAAGGCAAACTTATAGTATTAAAATGGAAAGACAAAAAAGACGTACTGATGCTCAGTTTAGACAACATAGTAAAAAGCCAACCTATGCCATCAAAAAACTGTATTACACCTAAACCCTCACGCTTAGTTGAAAGGCATTTTCAAAGAACAAATGAAAGGGAACTAAAGCCAGGAAATGTCGAGTTTATAATTAAAAAAAGGGAAAGAATCTACATACTAGTGTCCGGATTGTGAGGTAGCAACTCTACGTTTCCATTTTCTTTATGTGCTTTTGTTTATCGTTTTGTATTTGTTAACTTCTCTATATGTTTACGAGTCTAAATAAATAAAGAAGTATATGTTTCATTGATTTTTTCCAAATTCTAAATATCTTTAAAAAAAACAATAATATGAACTCAAGCCAGGTGGGTAGGACGAATATATACGTCATAACGAAAATATGTTGCGTTATTGAAAAGGAACTTTCTCACTTAACAGGTTAAAGACGTACATTTTGGTCCCGCGACAGATCGCCACCTCGGATGGAGGCCACGTGTCTCGTGATCGTCGCCAGTTGAGAGAAATCAAGGCATTGATTTATCTTCCCGATTCCTTCTTCTCTGGAGTTCTCCTTTTGGCGTCGCCCTATAGCGACTGATCGTCGCCGAGGAATGAAGAACTATCTATAAAAATAAAAGATTAACAGTGACATTTTCCGTCTCTCTTTAGGCTCAATGTGTCAATTTAACAGCACCATATTCTTTGGAGCTGCATACACATTGCGTCTGAAATAATGACAGCTATCGCTTCTTGCGTGTATACCGTTGTAGGCTCGGTATTAACGTGCAGGAAGTGGGAGTCGTGAAGAGTCGTTGGATAGCCTTGGCTGCGGAAGGATGTCATTCCCGCGGCCAAATCTCTCTATTGTGATTAATAAAGAAGTTATCTAAGACGAGAGACTTTCACGGCCATCTCGGCGAGCACGTGGGAGCGAGGCGCCGCCCAGGGACTCTCGGTCCCAAAAGTGACCCCACTCCATCACGTTGTCTGCGTTACAATACGATTGATTTACATTGAACAGAATACGTCATGAATGGATAATCTTTTCTAGCGCTTGGATTTGTGAGAGGTAACATAAGAACGTATTTTGAATGTGTCTTGGAGCGTATTACGAACTAACATTAACTTTTTAGCCACAATGGTTAATCTGATCTGTCTACTACCAGGAAGAGGGTTAGAGAGAAAAGCAAGTTAGAACAAAAAGTGGCCATAACTGTGGGATGACTTTGAACTTCTTCCATTACATAGGCTCTCACGTCTGAAGGTTCCTTTTTTTTCAAATTCCAGGGATCAACGAGGTTTACATAGTTTTTTAAAAAAAATTAATAAACATAATCAGCATATATATTTTAATAAAATAAATTTATGGGCTAAATATTTTTATAAATAGTCCCAACTGTAATTTGCATATAAAGCGTGCGATAATTGTGCATAAATTATCTCACGATGCATGCGTGACTCTGAATAAATTTTCACAAAAACGTACATGTCAGTATAAAATTAATATAAATCATTACATCGTCCTTATAATTTTGATTAAATTCAATACGTTATAAGAATTATTTAATTGTGATCATAATACTGCTTTAAAGAACAGGATCTCCGTAGCTGCGATGTAAATGGAAGCTAACAGCAATAGAAAATTGAGCATGTATGTGTTTTAATTTGACTTGTATTGTCTTTATCTACTCTCATACACATCCATGTATGGTAGATCATCATTATTATAGATGGAATGTTAAATTTTCGCCAATATTGAGAGGTGTTGTGTATCACAATATAGTGTGTTGATGGATTAAATGTATCGCTTAACTGCAATTGAGCTATTGTATAATATTTGAGATCGTTCCAAAGTTTATACGTATTAATCAATCAGTTTGGTCTCACATATTGAACTAATCCATCTTAATCCCGAGCCAAACTCGAACACACTTCCAAATTTTTTCGATCATAGATTTAATCGGAAAATTCCGAGTTGTGCGTGGAATTTCTATATACCCAGATGAAAATCGTAAGGTGTGCTCAATGCCAGGGCTTTGTCGGAATACATATCCAAGAATTTCTCCCAGGGGATTTTATTGGTACGTGGTCCAGCTTAGAATAAGTCAGGTAGTTTTTAGAAGGTCACTACCGATTTTCCGAATTGTTTTATCTCGTTTAGCGAAATATTCCGATTGCTAAAGCAAATTTGCTCAAGCACATTCGAATTTTTTATATCCAGAATAAAGCTTGCCATGCAAATATTAACAAATTATGCATATTTAAAAGCCTATCCGCCGTAATTATTAACCAAATATTTTAGCGTGGTTGATAGCGATATCTTCCGTCTCTTTTTAGACGCAATGTATCAATTTAACAATGACATCTTCTGTGGCGCCACGGACACATTGCACCTGAAAGAATGATATCCATCGATTTTAATGCATACACGCCATCGTTGACTTGGTGGTGATACGCAGGTAGGAGGTAGGAGACATAAGAGTGGTCGGTTGGCCTTGCTGCGGGAAGACGTGCTTCCCGCAGCCAGATCTCTTTATTTCTCTTGTTTAATATAGAAGTTGTCTAAGACGATAATATTTTTAATCGGCACCTGTACATCGTATATTTAAATAGTAATGCGTCCAAATTCATAAAAAATCATATATTAAACAAATTTATATAATTCTTAAAAAAAAAAGTTCG
Organism: Stenopsyche tienmushanensis; assembly: GCA_008973525.1. NCBI lineage: Eukaryota > Metazoa > Arthropoda > Insecta > Trichoptera > Stenopsychidae > Stenopsyche > Stenopsyche tienmushanensis. The sequence goes on from WACJ01000097.1 coordinate 187,365, forward strand.
AAACAGTACCCTCCTGCATTGAAACAGTGGTTTTACTACTAATTGGCGAGTTTATGCGATGCCTAGGGGCATTAACTGCCTAATCTATGTATATGTTACACATGTTTTTTCAAATTGTTGTATTAACCTTTCCCTACCGGTGATGTATTTACTACACATCGACTCTAATAATTGGAATATCGATATGAAATATAATAGATACGGGCTTCATAATTTTTGTATTCCTCTGTAATATAGTTACAAATCACATCAAAGTATTATAGTATATAAGTATTCATCTGCAGCGACGGAAAAAAATAATTTGTCAGTAAATCGGGAATTTTGCTAGTTTTAGTCCGTGTTTCAGCATAAAGGAATTTTATTAGTCACATTGATGGTGTTATACGAAAATGGGGGCTCACGCGGTCATCAGCTCAAGCATTTAAATATCTGATGACGATATCTTCAACGAGTGTGGAGGCTGAGCGTTCATTTTCAGCAGAAAAAGGCCTGGCTTCCAAAATCAGATCCAGACTGTTACTTCGGACATATTTTTAAAATAATATTTGAATTTTTTAGTATTTCATTTGTCTATTTTTGAATTGTATTTTTATATTTTCTTAAATAAATGAAATTATTTTTTATATTAAACGAATTGACTTATTTTTAATTTTTGATCAAATTTATCAATGTAATTTGTTAAACTATTGAAAATCCTAGTCTCGGGATCCCGGGGCTGTTCCCGAGATGGTCTAGTGCAATCTCGAAATCCCGGGATCGAAATTTTGGCTCGGGATTGGATTCGCCATCTCGATGCGTATGTGGAAGCGGGGCGCGGCCTAGGGACTCCACCTTCACTCCACGAGTGCCCTCGCTCCAGCATGCTATACGCTACAATGGTGTCAGAAGCACCGGTTATGTTGATAGACGACCGTACAACAATATAATGCAGATTATTTTACACAAAGGATACAAATAAATATTTAAATCCATATGTTAAGATATATTTACATATTAACGAAGGGTTTAGCTAAATGAAAACCCAGAGTAATCCAGCGAAAGGTAACACTGCTGAAGGTTGAAAGACCTTAAAATGAAGCATGAAGACCGATTTCGTCGTGGTTACCAACAAAAACTCTTCACACTTGACTAAATCGAATACAACGAGAGTGTTTTTGTACTCACACTACATATTGCCAAACGGAAATTACGAACATGTAGCGAAAAAGTGAAGCTGTGCCTCTGGACAATATTATCCGGTGTACGCGACGTACAGGATGGAGCTTTCATTTATTTTTATTTTTTATTTAATAAATGAAAATGTGACGTTGAACAAAGGCGTTTTGCGTATAGACAGAGGGAAAAGCTGGGTGTGATATAATTTATTCAATTTAAAAAATTTGATAGCTATCGGATGTTATGATTCTGATTTATGGCTGAAGACTTAGTCGCAGTGGATGTGTCAAAAGTTTTTTATTATTGTTTTTAATATTTTACTGAAAACCAACCACAAAATGTACCCTATAAATAAATTCAATATTTAAATAAGATTTCTTAAATTAAAACGTATTTCAAATGACCGGAAAAAAATCAAAAATTTGAGATATGCCATTCTAAATTTAGTTTGTATTAAGTCATGGTTCAAGAAATACAAGGAGGGACTCCCGCAAGCAAGCCCAATCATGAGGCTCGTCACCACGGAGTCTCGCAGCCAAACCATTTTCTTCAGTCGAAGTTATCTGTTTTCCGTTGTCTTACAAACGTTTCGTATTTTAGCAATCTAAGGGTTAACACATCCAATAGCAATTAATTTCATTTCATTCTATATGGCTATAGTGGATGCTAAATTTGTATTAATTACTCATATGAAAGACATCTTTTGGAGTTAACCACTGCTCGGCAAGTCACTTGTGACAGGCCATACATTTTAATCGAAAGAATATTAAATTAACCAACGCCAGTGGCGGTACGTTCATTTTTCGCAATGCAGATAACCTCCGGTGCTGTATCCAGAGGCAGCTCGCTTCATTACACAATTACGGACGTCATTTAGCCACCGGCGAGCCGCCCCTGTATGGCTGCAAAATGGAATTACCTAGCGAGGATGGTGACTTAGTTAACATCTAAGTAAGTGGAAGTCTTATTAACTAGCGATACTCATTCTCTAATGATAACCCCCGCGAACAAATCACTTTGACCCGTTTTCCTGCCTGGATCATAAATGAAAAATAATTGCAATCTTGGACTTATTTCATGATTTTTTTTTAAATATTATGCTGTAATTTTCAAGCGACTTAGTAGCATCTCTTTCCTTTTGTAGATAACTGGATAGTGAGAGGTAATATGGAGAAATATATTTTATAAACGTTAAACCATTTCGAATTGAAGAATATTTATGGTATGCTATTTTTCTCTCTGAATCACGCAGCTTGTATAAAGCTTGTATGTGGAGTATAGATCGCGAGGAGGGGGAAGAAAGCGTGCGCGCGCAATGCGGCGGCGGAGCTCTGCTCAGAAGGAGGAGCAGAGCTCCACCGCCTGCAAGGAGAGAGCGGGTGCGCGCACACTTTGTAAATCCTGCCTTGGAGCTCCACGACACGTGACCCCGACCAATAAAGGTTTCGTAACTCCATTATCGCGTTTGATTTACTCCTTGTGAATTCCGTCCCCCACGTCTCACCAGGTCCAATAAGGACCGGTAACCGCCCGGGAATTTGCGGGAAGAAGGTCACATTCCCGCCTACCACCGGCAAATGTGCGGCTGAACCGCAACTGGTGAAGGTAAATCAGGGTCCATCGGACCCCTTCATCGACATATACGTTACAATGGTGTCAGAAGTGGGATATAAATGAACCTTAACACTGTTGATATTAGTCGTATTTTGCATAAGTTCTAGATATGACAAAAAACGTGGATCCCCCCTTGAATACATTTTTTTGTGATCCCCCACCAAAACTTAGACATTTTACGTCGTTTTTGAGACTTAATTTCTTCTAATTTATAAAAATATTTGTAAAAATATATAGCTGGTTATTTTAATAAATGACGAGTAAATGAGACCAACATTTTTATTTGGCATGAAATTAATAAAAAAATATATAAAAATAATTTTGGAAAATACAAATCAAAAAGTTTTTCAATGTGGTCACTCAATTTTTAAATGTTAACTATGTGAGAGGTATTCACCTTTTTTTTTATTTGAAAGAATATTTTATGGTATTTAGTGTGGAATATATGTCGTTCAAATGTTTGCCGTGGCTTTGCTTGGTGGCAAGATAGACCGAAAGGAAAAAGTCTTTTTTTTTCGAAGAAATCTTCAAAAAGACACCGCCATTCTGGAACAGTATGAGGTTTGACTACTTTATCGTCAGACTCACTAAACCCCTCCTCCGGTTCCGCTGTCACCCGGCCACCGTAAAGTATCGCTCTAGGGCGGCGGTATGTATCCCTCTAGGGCCTCATGTTATCGCGGTTCCTATATTCCTGGGTTTCTTCGGTATCTTCCTCGGGACCCCTTATGTGACCCACTGAATTTTCTCGCTCATGGATTGAAGAGAAGGAGAATGCTTTGATGAGTGTCCGACGTCTCAGTCGTTCAGCATCCTCCTTCTGTAGCATAACGCTCGTGACGTATCCAGACAACGCGTCCCATGCCCTGGCATTGGTTAGCATCGTAGGGATCATGTTGCTGGGATTGAGTGAATTGACTTCAAGCTCCTCCCGCAGTGTGTCCCTCTCTGTGCTAAAGGCCGTCGTGACATCGTCCAGCTCCGCTCCGCAGTGGTGACATTCCGGACCGGCCTCTTTTAATCTTATGCAGGTAGCCACCAGCCGTGTCCAGTGAGTGCCTGGGTAAGGTGGTAGCACAGCTGACCGTGTTTCCTGGCTGTCCAGGGCATTAGGTCCGGAATGTGCCGTTGGGTTCATCGACCTTTAGCGGAGCTATCCCATCGGGACTGCCATTCCACCATGGTGGACTGCCTAGCTCTTTGCCTGGTTTCCCCGGTGCGTATGACTTTCCTTTCCTTTGCTAGCAGATTGATTGGCGGGATGGTAGTCAGTGCTAGGACTGCATCTTCTGACACTGTGCGATAAGCTGCTGCAACTCTGATCGCGCTTCTCCTCTGTACTCTAGCCAGATTGAGCTTGGCTTTTTCGAAGTATAGTGCCTCGGACTATATCGGAGCTCCGTATAATAGTACCGAGTGCACCACCTCGTTCAAAGGACGAAGTCTAAAGGCATTAAGTCGGTGGTCATTTCAAGTCGTTACCGCGCGAGATAACCATACCCTCAAATAGCTTGCGCAGAATATCCATTGTGGCATGTGCTGGTTTAGAATAAGATTTTTGTTGAATAGTATGTGTGCACAATTGTGAGTTTCTTGAAAATTATAATATTTCTTTAATTTATCATTGATAAACTCGTATCATTAAATTTAATTGTGATGGCATGTGATAAAAATAAACAAAGGATAAAAATGTTACTTGAAAAAATAAATTTATATTTTACAATATTTAGACGTGTAGGGGTGCCTTTACAGCACGATCTTGCCATTGTTGTATGAGTGTATGATGAGACGCAAGACACCCGTTTCTGTCTCCGAGTTATAGTACGCAATGGCTTAATAAATAATTGCTTGTATAGCTGTTTATTATTGTTCAAATAAAGGCATCCAAACATCCATTCGCCATATCAATGAAATTTTCTGGAATTTTAAATTTGTAGTAAATTCCTTGAAGCTTTGTCCGCTTAATGTTAAGCCATCAATCTTCTTCGACATTAACTCGTCTGCGTACAATAAGGATGCCAAAAATGAATGACGGCGTTGCAAACAAATTTTATACGTTTTAAGCTTTATGACACATCCCAGATTCAATCAATGTCGGTAGTGTGTCATACTCAAAAAAAATATATATTCATTCATTGCAATCGAATTTATTATCAATTTTGATTGAATTATGTTATGTGGTATGTGAATGGCCTTATTTACTTTATGAGCGCTCATCAGGTCCATCTTTGTTCCATTTGGATAGAATAGACTTAAAAGGTCTGCAATATAGGTTTCTTCCGATGGAAAATTTTGCAAAAAGGAGCAGGTGGGAAACACATGGTGAAATGCTATGGGAATAATTAAAGAGGCGGAAAATGAGGATACAAGGGGATAGGCTGGTGGAAGGAAGTCGCGCCAGATTTCGTATAACCGGCGTCTTGTTACCCGCGAGGAGAAAAATTACCAGCATTATTCAAAGTGTTCCCCTCTTCCGGGAATCACTTCCGCCAAAACGTAGACGGAAATAGAGAGTGAAAATCCTCCTTACATATTTACAGCATGTCATCGTTACCATTCAGCCATTTCCACGTGTGTCGAGCTTCCGGCCCACCACGACACATACGTTATATTTATTCACCCGACGAACAAATTGATAAATGCGAGTGCTTAAAGACACGTTTGTTCGGGCGAAAGAACTCCGAAGAAGTAGTTTTTCATTCAGCCAAATAGATTTTCTTTCATAAACGACTCAATTCAATAAGCGGCACTGGGAAAATATTGCTATTTGTCGATACAAAACGTAACGATATTCCCTAAGCGGCAATAGTTACTGTGAATGAATGGTAGTTATTTAAAATTTTGACATGTAACATCAATATTAATCTAAAACAAATAAAATACATACAAATCAAATAGATTTATTACTATACGAGCTCGGACGTACTGTTTTTTAGAACTAAAACCTCTAATGGCACGGTAGCAATTGGGCTAAACGTCACGAAAAGTGAAACTCCAATTTTATCAGAAAAATAAGGAGAATCGTTTGTAGTGTGTCCGTCTCCATCGCATACACCATATAGACGCTACGCGCATGCGCCAAGGCACCTCTGTCATGGCTTATATAGCATAAAGTAATCACTAAAACAGTAGCAAGCCTATTTTATTATATATTATACAAACACAGCTTCATCTTAAGCATCACATAAAATCAATTTTTCATAGAAACTACATTTACAATCATATTGATAACATGAACATGAATGCTGAATAAAAGCAACTTATGAAGAGAATTTGATTGCATGATATCAGAAATAGACAAAAATTTAAATGATCAGTGTCATAGACCTTCGCCATCAGGTCTTTGTGGATTGTCTATTTGATTCTGGGGTACAATGACACGCCTACGTCTCATCTCCCGTTATGACAGAGTCCAGAAAAACTCCCCCCTGAGCAAAAGGATTCAAAAATTTTGAGTATTCTTTTGATGCTCGCTGATGGTCGTTCACTCCTTGGCGAAATGTAGCGGGATCACGAGACTATTTCTCCATCGGAAGAATTTGTATGGCCGACAAACACGCTGGACCAAACAAACTGACTATTCCCCGGCATTTCCCGGCCTCAGGAGCCCTTATCACTTTACTTTCTAGACGATCCTTGTATATATACAATGATGATTTAAAACGTAAAATATACCGGCTGTGTATAACTAATCAAATCCGTGAGTCTGGTTAAATTACAAAAATGATTATTTTGTGTGCTTTATGAGATGTGTAAGCAATATTATATTCAACTACAATATTATTAGAAGCAAAATTACTCTTTTTTAATTATGGTACTTCTTCGAATTACAGTCTACAATTTTTTTTATATAGCTTTTCACTTTACGGCCAACCTTTACGGGACGTATCTAGGCCGTAAAGCGAGATATGGTTGTACACTTTTTTTTGTGCGGTGGATGCGTTCAGTAGAAAATCGCACAAAAAAAATCCTACAAAAAGAGCTATGATTTACATAGAAAAAGTGAAGATGCGTTCCATGGACTTGGAGCATGACACTAAAAACCGCATAACTTGGAAACAACTATATAAACATATATCCAAAATCGCACAAAAAAAGTTAATAAAAAACTGGAAAACAAGATTTCATTATGGTAGAACCGGTCAAGTTGCCGCGTTACTACGACTTAAAAATAAATTCTCCAAAGGAATTTCTAAAGTTCCAACTACTTACTTAATTTTATTCTATTTAAAAAATTAAAACTGTGACAAAATAAGGCCAAAAAATGACATTTTTTTAAGCTGTCGCCATTTAGTGATTTTAATTTTTTGATTTAGGGACTATGGTGACATTTTTAATAATTATGAATTATTTTGTTGGAAAGAGAAAATCTGCACAGAACAACGATGACATTGACACTGGGTATACTATTTCTTCCGAAGAAAAGAGCGATCTTGAATCATATCGAAAACTTTTTTGTGCGATTTTGGGTATATTCTATACAGCTGTTTCAAAGTTATGCGGTTTTTAAAATCCGCACACAAAAAGGCTTAAATGTAATTCTTTGTGCTCATAAAACTTGTTCGAAAAATTTAATTGAAACGTGACAAAAGAATAAAAAAAGATCTTAACCGTAATGTTTTTAATGATTTGAGTAATTAATAATATTATATTAGAATCGCTATGGGTCGCTATATTCGGGAATATTTATACGTGTAGAGGTTCCTTTACAGCACGACTTCACGAGAATTCTCTTTCTAGATCACTCGAGTTTGAACGCTGTAATTGATTGGGAAAAAAATATTTTTCGAGCATTCCAACGTACAAATAAATCATTTTAATAACAATTTTTTTTATTTTTGTAATTTTTTTACTCCCTCTCTCTCTTGAGTAGGATTTCTTTTGTAGGTATCTCTATCGTTTAAAAACATTTTTTTGGCGGCCCTATTCTATGGCTCGCAAGGTCTCCAGACCTGATACCACTGAATTTCTTTGCCTGGGGACGACCCTTATTCCGTGGCTTGCACGGTTTACAGATCTGACACCATTGGATTTCTTTGTCTAGGGATGTGCCACAAAAAAAATGTCGCTCTATGTGCAAAATACTCTGTATATTCGATATTTGATAATTTTATACAATTTTTATTAATTAATTAACCTCTTTAAACTCTGTTGAATGGCTTAAAATATAGCTTATACTATCATTAATTTTGCTATAAAATATAAATTTAAAATTTATTCCTAAATTTATAACAGCACTCTATATTGCGTTCCTTTATGTGCGCCATTGTTGTCGACATACCATGGCATATTGGGATTCTGTTCGCAGGCATTCCATTACATTCTTAACTTTGTCTATTCAAATTTATATAACATATAGGGTATTTTAATAAGGGACGCTCAATTTTTAAACGCAAATAAATATTTTATGACATCAAGTATGGAATTCGATCGTCATTCGAATGTCCGCCGCGGCTTTGCTCGGTGGCACGTATTCGGGAGGTCCAATTTTTAATAACTTTGTGGCATAAATCTGGCTGAATTTTACTTTAAGGCAAAAACTGTTTGCGGTTTATATGCATAGATCTGCGATTTAAGATAGACCCAAAATAATAAAGGCATTATTCACACGATCACATAAATTTGTCCCTTGATTTGATATATATTTTTAAACAAATTTTGAGCGTTCCCTTTGCCCTATTTTATGAAATAATTCGGTTTTGAAATATTAATTTGTTTTAGATGGACTCAACATTTTGATCTCTCGCTGTCTTGATGCTCGCTCCACCGAACGGTTTATTAGGCTCTTATTCATCCAGTTTAAATTTAGCAGCGTGTATGTGTTCTTGACGCTCTTCGTTATTGCGCCATCTTCATTATTCACGACTCGGCTCTGTTTTGGCACCCCAATTGCCTAAGTGGATTTGAATCTATTTGCCAACAACGTAATAAGAGCGAATACATGTCAAAAAAAGTTTGGATTCGTAAATACGGCGTTATTTAGACAAGGCGTCAAGGACTCGTCAAAATCAATTTCCTCAGCCCCAATTGCAGATAAGTAGCGCCGAGTTTCAAAGTATCAGATTCCATTATCGTGTTTGAGGCAGAATCAATTAACATCGAACAAAGCGATAGATAGTGAAAACTTTGCTGTTTTCAATTCGAAACGGATTTCCACAATACCTCGGGAGGTTTTGTTTTCGGTACACAATTTCACTTTCAGGCGATGCCTCCTGGCGTTAAGAAAGTGGGAGCAATGAAATTGTGTGCTTAATAATTAACAGTATACCCACTTAGCGGTATTACTGGTTCTGCGTTAAAATTTCATGTTATAATTTCAGTGAGAAACTTTATGACGGGGATATATGTGGATATACGCCCTGCTCTTCGTCTGCTCGGAGGATTACAATAGGACGCTTTAAGTATATCGTTTAAGAGATGGGACCCTAAATAAGAGCCCACGCTTGGGACGAAGATTGATCTTCATTCTGAGAATGTCCTTATTTCTTATGTTTGCACTATTTACTTTGACTCCTAGAAAATACATTTTGTTGAAAAATATCTTTATAATATGAGCATTCAGCTTGGTATGATACAATTTTCGTACCATTACATTAGCATATACATATATTATGCCTAAATTACATGAAAATCAATTAAAATTTAAGTCTAAGCCTTGAACGTCACGAAAAGTGAAACTCCAAGAGAGGCGGTCTACGATAATTTCAGGCCGCCACTTATCTGAGATGTCTCTTGAGTCACTTCAGAATACTGTACGTCCCATAGCGAGGCGCTCATTCGTAGTGTCAGTAGTCGGAAAGGCGGACCGGTTGGACACACAAATTCAATGGCTATTTATTCCTCTTTTATGACGGCTTAGGGTTTAAGACTTTTTACTTAAGTTATGTTAAGCACATTTCTATTATTTTTAAGTGTCATATTTTATGTAAAATACTTAAACAAGCGGTATGAAATGCGGATTATAATATAAACTGGAAGTCTTTGAGCTTGATAAAACCGCTTGAAGATGCATCGTCATGGATACGTCATTTCCTTTTACATGGTCTAATCTTATCTCATGTATTATTTCTTCCCGATGGGCTTCATAAGGAGATAATTATAAATATCCTGCTTCATGTTCGTCACATGTCTCATATTTGTCTTTTTATGATTACGTTATTAAATATTTTCTTTGCTTAAACATCCGGGTCCTCATTGACAAGAATATTACCTCCTTGCTTTATGGCTGTATTTATACAGTGCCAACTTTTAATATCGCTCTCTGGTAAAAGGAACATTTTATTACATCTAGGATGGTGGGATTCCGTTTGTGGCATAAAATCTAAAAATTCTATTAACACTTTATTATCTTTTTAAAATTGCGTTTTCCATTTTTATTTCAATATTGGAATAGTAAATCAAATTTAAGATAATATTTTGTAGAGTGGATTAACTGACTAACTGGTTAAAATTGTTCTTTTAATAATAATCAACAACAACCCTAAAGTACCCTGCATGCGTTGCCATCTCATACGCGCTTAGTAATTATCTGTGTAGCGAGGGCATTCAAAAGCATGCTCGCGCTCACTTTCATCTCTAAAATCGACTGTCTCCCTCTCTCTCGTGAGCAGACTTCAACTGCCGCATTGTGCACGCATTCTTCACCCCGTTATATATGTTATTCAATTTTATACATTAATAACAAATCTGAAGGTGTTCAGAAAAAATATCGTAGCTAAAATTGGTATGTTGAATTGTCATGTAGATTGTACACAATAATAGCATAAATCTAGCGATGAATCTTTCTTACGCAGCCCAGTTTCTTAGGGTGGATTAATGTAATGAAAAAATAATCTTTTCCAGCGTCTGAAATAAATAGGGTAGACTTATGGGGCCGCTTCGAAATAAATGATAGACACGCTGAAGATATAATCTCGAACTAAATGATAGCACGCAGGAATTTATCAAGAGTTAAGCCCGAGGATCGTTGAAGTCTTCAAACAACATTCGTGGTGCTCGAGAAAATCTGATAAAATTTATTCATCCAGACCTTTGCCTTCTTGCGGGCCGTTTTCTTGACATTTTTATAACGGGCGGTTACTTAGCCTAATCTCCAAACATCTCCCTTTTTTCCTCGCCCGTCTGTTAATCCATCATTTTACCCTGTTACATAAGAGCCACCCTCCACAGCAAAATCCTTCGCCGCGCTTAAATGTTACTGTGTTTATACTGCCATTATCCCGGTGTTAAGTGTCTTTTTCATTTGACCCGTCCCGTAAGACGAGGACGAGATAAAGTGGAAATTTTACAGACTGCTTTCTATGTTGTTTAGTAAATGCTTTATTTTTTTGCCCCCCCGTTAGTTTACACTCTTCTTTGTTTATGGGGATAATTTGGATTCCTTAAACGGAAAAATATTTGATGAGTTTTTGCTTCTAAGAACAATATTGAAGGCTTTCAAACATATATTTAAAATGTTCAATATACACTTACATAATTTATCAAGTTAGGCAGGGCTTTCTATGCGTGATTGATTTATAACAATAATTATGCTTATTAGAATTAATTTTTGCAAATATTTTGATATTTTTATGATTCATTTTTAGAACTATGTACATAAATATAGCATATTTAAATAAGAACGCTCAACTTTTAAATCTAAATAAAACATAATATCCATAAGATATTTAATCATTATTTTAAATTTAAAGTAAAAAATTGTTTTTATTCAAATGTCTGTCGTGGTTTTGCGGTTATACTTTTTATGGGTGAAGTCTGGACCCCTTCCTGACCTCATTTGGCGTAAGCCACTTATGTAAACTGCCTCTGAAGAAGCTTCCGTGATCGTACAGATCATATAAAATCCCGCAAAATTTCCCAAAAGAGGATGGAGTAGCCACAAGGTCTGCGTGTCCAACCGGTCCGCTTTTCGGATCGCTGATCGGCCGCCATACCTGAACATGTCACAATCGGTCAAAAATATTGTTGTCTTTATTTTATTGCGGGTTTATGCCGCTGGGTTGCCCCAATGTTTAAACGATATCGAAGAAAATAGGGATTAGACAATTTAGTAAATATTATAAATAAATCAGTGTTGATTGATATTAAGTAGAATGGTCAAGTAAAATAAAAATCATGTGCAACTCTCGACTCAGTCAATATTCTGCATTTTGCGCCCCAAGCCATTGTATTGTTTACGGTCGTTTACCTTAAGCTACTGAATCAGTTGGATTTTATACAGATGCAGAATCAAGTCCCGATACAAAATTTACTAAGTTAAAGTCTCATAAAAGTTGAATTCCTGTGAACGACGGTAAATTGATGGCTTCGGGGTGTGCCGTACACTCTCACGCACAACAGCGATGTTTTTAACAGACCTTACATTTTTATGACATACAAATATTGACTGATTTATCGAACTGATTAACTTAAAATTGACTTTCAAATGTCACATATTTTTATTACATTATAACCTACTGTAATATATTTGCCATATGGGCATAATTTGTGCATTGAATAATAATTAAATGAGAGCCAAATGGCCAAAAGAAAACGTATTATTTCTGAGAAGCCGGCGTCGGCATCAGAGTCTCGCAGTTGGGATCACTCTATATTTAAGTAACTCTTAAAAAAACACTTTTCCATATTTTTTTTTTGGGTTTTTCGTTGATTCAAAGCATAAATTATATGATTTTGTCATAGATAGATTGATTAAATTATGCTATTTGTCATTGTCATATGATCATATCACACAACACAGGATCTGTAGTCTGTAAGACTAATGATTAGCGATCTATTTTTCTAAGCTCGAGTTTTACAATTTCGCAACATTAGAATGCGATTCATTGCTATATGAATAATTTTAATTAATGAAGCTGTCTTGTTCGAACCCAATGAATAATCCTAAAGGGCGCTGAACACCGGCTTAATATTTTAATCCCTTAATTTAATTTTCACAGTTACAAATTGTACGGCGAATTACGGCCTTTTAATATAACGCATGAATGTACTTAACAAAAGCACAAGTACAGGTTGCTCGTAAGCTTGGTTGGTAATAAATTCTAATATAAATCCTTTGGAAGTCCTTGGCATTTTTGGCAAAATTTTAGCATAAATTCCTTGAAAAAACATTGTTTTTATATGAAATGAGTAGTGTATTAAAATGGAGTGAGAGGTCCCGTGGAAAAATTAGTTGATTTGGCCTGGATTTTGGCCGTTTTTCTGCTAAATATAACATGGCTTTAGGCAACAAGGATATTTCATTATTTCACTTTACATTAATCAATATTGCGGCCCGCAAAAACAAGCTGCCCAATGGGGCGGGATATCATCTATTGTTGGGGAGAAAAAAATGAAATCAAAACAATGAACCATTGAAATTGTCGAAATTGATATTCAAAAAAAGGAGAACATTTTTCCCCGTTACACAGCTTAGGCAGAAGGTATTGTTTAATATTTTCATCGAAAATAATAAGTTCCACCGCGGAGGAAAAGCGTCGAAAAATAAATTGAATCCTTGAAGAAAAGATGGTAAACATATTTTTTTCATTCGAGAGGAAATTGATTGAAAGCCCCAACAATATCTGTCGAAAAACAATAAATCGCTCTGTGTATGAGATAAATCATACAAACGGGTAATATAGCCCAGTAATGAAGGATATCCTCTTTTTTTGACGATCCAATTGCCTGAATAGATTGATTTGATTTATTTCTTTATTATCAATTTTATACGACTTAAATGCTAATTTAAAAAATTGAAAATTTATGCAATACAATTGTATTGAGTCACGGTTCAGGAAACGCATATATTATCTTTATACATAGTTCTCTTCATTTGAAAAAAAAATCCATCTGATAGGAAGCTTCTTGATCCCGTCACTGATGAACGAAGATATTAAAGTAGTATTCTTTGTTGCGCAACGCGTAATTATTCGTTTATTCGTAAATGAAGGCGTTGAAGATTGGAAGCATAATTCGCTAATAATGATGCTACTCTTAGTAAGAGCCTAGTGTTTGATTGGGCACACAAGTTGGGTGACACAGTTTGCTGGAAAGTGATGGCTACGGTAGTGTTGATTTTTTATATATAACAAAACTAATAATTACGCGTTGCGCAACAGAAGATGCTACTTCTCGTTTTTATTCCTCAGTGGTGTAATCAAGACGCTTTTTTATTGCATGGAATAAATTTATTTATAATGAAGAGAACTATGTAGAAAAATAAGATACTGCATTTGTATTTTTACATATATGACTAATAATTTGTATGACAAAATTCCGGACTATATTTGAATATCCTTCGAACTTTTGGGGCGTGGTGATGCCGAGCGATGTGATGGAGGTATTCTGATGCTGATAGAAATACCGTTGTCTTAACTAATTCCTTTCATTTATGGAGAGAAAGATCTCAGCTATCAGGTTGCGGGAAGAACGTCTTCCCGCAGTCAAGGCTATTCGACAACTTCTCTCTCTTGCGCGAACGGAAAATTACATTGAAAAGGGCTATCAATATAGCTTATTAAATACTGATGACTACATTATATCATTTGCAAATATTAAAATGATTTAATTGAAAGTATTCATTCAGCTAGAATTTATTTAATAAAAATCTCGAATTGATTGATTAAAAATTATTTACAGTCAGAATTGAAATTTTAAAAATTATTTAGCTGACGCTAACATGCGAGACTCTTCAATGACGATAAGCCTCTTTCTCAAGCCAAGGTTGACTTTTGGCGTTGGTAAAAAGACATATAAATAGATTACGCCCAATGGCGCACATGTTGCTGTCGCATAACAACAAATTGTCCAGGGTTATTCATTTTCGTGGACGTTTTCGTATCACATATTAAATATTATTATAGGTACATGCAACATTAAGCCCAATACAACTTGCAAGCGCTTGATCAAAACTGAACTTCGTATTCCAAGCACCCTGTAACAATAAGCCCTGATCTATGAATTAGTTCCATATTAGCCGGAGCCAAACAATTTAATTCGCGAATTCGGTACAAGCATAAGAAATTATCCGGATAATATTTAGCCGGTGGGAATTTAAATATTTGCCATGGCTGATATTTTCATCTGTAAATATTTGAGGCCATGATTAAAACCTAGAATATTAACGTGTGAATTTTAATCCTAGAAATGAGGTGGACTGTGGATGAGGATAAAAGCGTGTGTTTTATCTCCGTTTGTAAATTAGTGCTCATTTTGGGGGAATCCCCGATGGACAAACAGAAAGCATATTTTTGAATTTGTCTTTTAATTTAATTTTTCTTCCCACACTCCCCCCAAATCATAATTTTAGAATAGTTCATTGACTCTAAGTTGAATTTCTTCCCATTTTCGTATAACACCATCAATGTGACTGATAAAATTCCTATCTGCTGAGGCACGGACTAAAACTTGCAAAATTCCCGATTTCCCGACAAATTATTTATTTCCGTCACTGCAGATGAATAATTATATACTACAATACTTTGATGTGATTCGTAATTATATTACGGAGGAATACAAAAATTCTAAAGCCCGTATCTATTGTATTTCATATCGATATTCCTATTATTAGAGTCGAAGTGTAGTAAATACATCATCGGTAGAGAAAGTTTAATATAACAATTTGAAAAACATATATGTACATATATAGATTAGACAGTTATTGCCCCTAGGCGTCGCCTAAGCTCGCCAATTAGTAGTTACGCCACTGTTTCCAAGCGTCCAAATTTCGGCGAAAATGTCTCCATTTAGTAGCCTTCATCGTGCTGGTGAGGTGTACGTTTTCTGTTGCAAGGACACTCCTCTCACTCGAGTTATATATAGGTCCCTCTATTCAGGACCATGCCAACCCGCTCGGAAAATACACAGCAGGGCGCAAAACCACATATTAAAAATTCTATGTCCGCAAGGATATGTTCTTTCTCTACTTTTTGTAGCCACATGCGCTCTGAGCGCGGGATGAAACTAGATAAAGATTTAAACTTTTAAATAGAGGTCATAGAAAGCCCCGGAGATACATTTATCCCCAAAAGTCTAACCGAAATCTCAAAATGCGTTAAAATTAGAGGAAATGGCCAAAAGATTTTCGTGTCCAAATGGTCCAAAATTCGGATCACTGACACATTGAAAGAGCGCCTCACAATCGGACACCATGCCCGAACATGTCCATAGAACATGGTTTGCATCCATGAACACTCCACATGGACACTCCAAAGTCGGTGAAAGCTCAAAATAATGACCCAATGACAGCATCGTAATCGGACTTAATAGTATTGCAAAAAAATAACTATTAAGTCCATTTAGCCGTAATTTTGTCACTGGTGACGATAAATGGGGTTTCTGTTCAAACGTGAAGAAAAAACCAAAAGTTATAACGTGGAAAAAATTCTATTTCAAACGCTAAGCGATCAGCGCATTAAAATAATGATTCCAGAGGAATAATTTGGTTAGAATTATTGGCAAAATATACTATGTAGGAAATTATATTGTATAAAAATGTTTAAAAAAATAATTTAATCACATTGGGGAAAAAAAACCGACATTACTACTGGATACTTCTAATATTATTAAGCGTGAGCATCGCTAGAGACGTGACGTGACCATATTTCAACCATTTTTTCGCATAAAAGTCCTATTTTATCCTAAACAAGAAAAAATGATATGCACGCGGAATTGCTAGTTGATGCGAGCTCCGGCATATGTTAGAACGAAAATACGGAAATTGGTATTTTTAATAGCAAAAAATAATATTCAACACATTAAAGTTAGTAGCTGGTTGAACTCACCGGTGAGTCGCTATATTTTCTGTAGTAGAAAAAAAATATTTTAATATCTTAAAATTATTATGCTTTTGGACACATTGGTGAATCTAAAATTGTTTTAATATTTTAATTGATCTTGGTATTAAACAAAACCCACAAATGGTCCCAAAGGATAGTCTATATGGTATAAAAAATAATATAACAAGGTTTTCCACATTGCGGCACCAAAAATTTACAAATATTAATATATATATTTTTATATATGAAAACTCAATAAATCTTTCACAAATTCGAAAAACTCTGTGTTATACTTTCATGATAAATATATTTGTAATCGAAAGGCGCCAAATGTTCTTGCAAGGCGCAAAGCGAAGATACATGCACGCGGAATGATTGATTGATGCGGGCGACAGCAGATGTCAGAGCAAATACACTCCCACATTTTATTTACATATAAAAATACCACTTCAGCGACATTTTGATCGCTATCTGCGCCTTATGATGGATATAATGCAAATACATAAATAAGTCTGGGTTTTGTTTCCGAATAATCGATTACATTCTGCCACGTAAGTATAATTGAATCCACCATCTGGAATAGCATGGAAATGAAATACGCCATAACACAGTGGAAGGTGATTCGGTCCATATTTGGCCCATTGAAATCCCCAACAGCTTAATGTCTGTATGATCAAACATTTCGCCACTAAAACAGTCCCCCGGGTATTCGATTGCCTCCCGTATAAATCACAAATTCGCACGCTAACATCTCGCATGATTCGACAGCAACAACGGGCCCGAAATGAGCTATGCAGCCATGTGTGTCGACGGTGATATGAATACGACATGAAATATTTTATGATTTACCATTACATTGCATCGTAATTGGATGTGCCAAAATGCGATTTATACGATTTGCAGTGTCTCCTTCCACGTGTCGACGACCTTCGGTGTTATTTACGAGACACTGAAGTGCATTCCCTTGCAATTCTGGCCAGAGCTTTGGAATTCAGATCGATGAACAGCGTTTAGTACTTCCATCTTCAGCCAAGTGCTCTTGTGCACCCAGGAGAGCCTTAAAAATTCGATATCGCCTGAAGCTGACCGGAAAAATCATTTAACTAGACGCTTTCGTCAATTCACAAAGAGAACCTATTTATAATAAAGCACAATCACCCTGTAAAAAATCACAACTCCATCGAAATCACATTTCAAACGAAAAGGTGTTACTTACAGATATTGCTTATTTCACCAAGTATTTGAAAAAATATGGAATTATGTACCAAATAAATATACCATATATATATAAAAACATCACTTAATAAGTTTTTAAGGTAATCTATGCATTAAACACTGTATATATTTTCCAAATATTATATGAATTTGTCATTTAATACTTGCTCGAAATGGGGATTTATTTTGTGCCTTCCAAAACAGAGTAGATCCAACTGCGAGACTTTATTGACGAGCCACTTTATCGAGATAATGCTGTTTGTTGATATATTCTCGCTAACTCTTAAATGAACGGCCTCTGTAGGTCCGTTCATTATCAAACTTCGGCTTATAGCTAAAAATCAATTTTAAAGAATGACTAAAAAATAATATTAAAGTATGTTTCAGCATTTTACGAACAGTTCCCCTGTTTATTTTTTGAATTGCGCGCCACGTTATCTACAATTTAAAACATTGCGTTCATGTATATTACAAAACTTAACGACCTGAAGTTTGCACGCCTGCCTTCAGAAGCGCCAGGTCGCTATTTGGTTTGGTGGTACATAAGCATCGCTACCTGATAACCATCAGTCCTCTGGTAACAAGTTTTTTTTAGCTCATATTATACAGGATGTTTTGGACATGGACTGAAGTCTTCTAGACCTTATTCAATAATATGCTACATGTTACATAAATCATTCAATAAATGTTAAATTTGAAGAGGTACCAGTTTGGTAGGGTGTGGGTTAAGAAAATATGTTTCCTTATTTCAACTGTAGTTGTCTGAAGTAGCGTTGATTATCTGTTCAATTAGGATTTTTTTTGTAGGCACCTATTCCATGGCTCGCATGGTCTCCAGATCTGACACCACTGGATTTTTTTTCCTGTGGGAGGTGAGTCTTGCATTCGCTTGGCTGTGGTGATACGTCGCGGATGTTTCCTTGCCAATCCGCTTCAGGTACGCACCGAAGCATACATGCCCATTGATAACCTGAGTCAAACGGTAGCTGGTTTTGCCTCGTTTTCGGGAACCCCACCGCCTTATGATCGGGATAAGTCGGTAGGTTCATCTTTTCCTGTTCTTCTTGTCCTTCGATGTCCAAGACCATCTTGATTTCTTTGTCTGGGGACGTGCCCTATTCCGTGGCTCGCGCGGTCTCCAGATCTGACACCACAGCAAAATAACATAACTTTATATTTTAGAGATAGAATTTGTATATAAAAAACTTAATTTTCGTTACTTTATTGTTTAGGTACGGTAATTCTTAAACTACAACGCTTATGGAAATAAATCTAATATATAAAAATGAATTGGATTTTGTTCGTTCGAAATGCGCTGCCATACCGTTTTTTAAATTGCGATAAAACTTCGTTTAATTATTGGTAAGAATTTCGCAAGTAGCATAGGTATAGCTTAATATATAAAAAATAATGTTTGTTTGTCTGTATTTAATGCGCTGCCATACCGTTTATTCGATTGCGATAAAACTTTGCCAACTTATTGTTTGCACTTTCTAAAATAATATAGGTATACTACAATTAACATTTAGTAGATCTTATATATAAAAATCAATGTTTGTAGGTTTTTTCATATTTATAATAAAAGCAACAAACGATATTTTTAGAATTATTACTTCTTTGGCAACAACGCGTCGGGTACCAACTATTTAAAATTCTTTATTTTGCTATTAAAACCACATTTTTCATTTAAAAACACCGTCCTCTGGCACATATTTTTCATAAAATGCTCAATATTTTCCAAAGAAACACAATCATCTGCCTTCTTTTTTTAATTTAGCGTATTCCTACTAATTCTAATTATATCGATATCATTGGTATTGGTTACGGAAGCAAACAAATCTTAATTTATGGAATTATTTAATGAACGAATACATTACGAAGTGCCAACACGCGATTTTCAAATGCGAATGACAGTCTCAGAATATCTCGCTTTGGACTTCATTTAATATTGATAGAAGATTAAAATTGGATAAACCCTCAGTTCGTTTGAGCTTCGGCAACATGTTAATCAAATATGAATCGAGCTTTCGAGTCTATCTATGATTCCGATATCAGTAATTGAATTGCTAAGATTTGCCATTTGCAAATTAGATCATAACCATTCCTTTAAATAATCAATGTGTGAGCATTTTCGATATGTTCATATCATAATATGTATTATGGGGATTATTTGAATATCATCATGCTAAGCTATTAATAGTTGTACTTAAAATACATATAAAATTTGTTCTGGACTCCCAAAATCCCATATGCAAATAAAGAGTAATGATTTATTTACAAAAAAAAATGGTGCATAATGTCGCATTCAAAAGACATAAATAACCGTGCACAATGTAATTTCTGTACAACTGCTTGATAATATGGTTCTGTTTACAAAACACACACACGGTATGCTCTCCAAACAATGAAGTATTTATCCCTAGGGATAAGGAAAATATATATGACAGATACGGCGAAATATGTGAGACTATAATATTTATGTGTACTTGAGGAAAGAAAAAATATGATGATTACAATGGTGGATTTCCCGCATGAGCGATATAAATTCACAATACTGAACGAGGAAAAAAAGAATCTACGATTCGCTACATAGCGAATACCCGTCATGCATTGGAATGCTTCATGCGCTTTGAATTTATTTAAAAATAAACACATTAGTAAAGTTACGTGGTTTATTGCCTCAGGCCACGTGTAGCGCGGACTAAATGGTTAGACTTCTACCTCTTTCCCGTGAGTGGAACTCAACTGCTGCATTGTGCGCGCATCTTTCCTCTCCATAAAGTTGAAACATATACAGGACAAACTAAGTTACAAATTAACTAACCATTTAGACTGGATTAGAATTTTGGACTCATTAAGACAGAGTTCATGACCCGCGCTACTATGCGGTTTGTTCCAAGAGAAAGACAGATTTTAGACTAAGTGCAACCGAAGGTGCGATGGAAGAGAAAGGAAGGGGTTATGCTAAAAACAAAGAAACTACTACGTGGGATCACTGCCACCACGAGTTCAATTTCAGCTTGTAGGGGACTGCAGCAGATGTTGGACTGCAGGGTTTTTTCCTTCTCCATGATACTCGTATCGGTTTGGTCATGTGTAGTACCCACTGAGCAGAAATGGTACAGAAAGGTGGGAAACTAGGAAAAAGTGAACTTACGATACAAAAATGGATCTCACGTAAACATGGAGAACTAACCTATCACCTGACCCAGGTACTGCTTTCGGGCGGGGGCTCCACGATATCCACCCATAAAACCCCAGGGCTAGAAACCAATTCTACGCTCGTGAGCAACGGCCAAACCTCTGTGGTAATGATGTAGAGTAGAGATCCTGTGCAAATAGCCTAGTCGATTTGCTTATCAAGCGTTGCTGGAGGACCCCAGCAAACATGAGTTCGGTACGTAGCTCACCCTATGCTGTGTGTACCCTTAAAGGAGTTTGTGGAATTTTAAAATAACTTATATCCTTCCTCCTCCAACGCAACTTGTTTGCATGTAGTTTGAAGCTGGTCTCAAAATTTCACCACAAGACACTCTCTGTGTGTTCCGGATTTCCCGGGACCAGACCGCACAACAATGCCAGTAATAGGGTCGATCATATAGACCTTGCACACTTGTACCTTGTTGTTTGTTGGTCTGTATTGACCCAGATGCTGACGAGACACGGGTGCTTCGGTACTTACCTATATAAAATCGATAGAAAAGACTTGACAAAGTACCACCACTGCGGTGAGGATCACAAAGATGTGGAGCCCACCGTGTTCAAATGTGAGGCATTGGCAGATGGCATGGGTAGGCAAGAGCTAGCGAAAAAAATTGGAGAAACCTCAACTATATCCAACACGGTCACCACAACGACCAAAAACAAAAAGTGGAAAGCGAGGACGAATTTCTCTAAAGAGGTCAAACGAGAAAATAAAAAGCAGAACAAACCAAAAGAGTAAACACCAGTTCGTAGAAAAATAAACTCACCCTCTTGGAGCAATGCGGAAATAATGGTTAGAGTTATAGTTGGTAGGAATCCCTACTTCCATACTTAATTTTTCATCATTGACCTCCTCACTCCAATTTCTCAGGCCCAGACGTGTGGCGTCAGCCCAGGATAGCTGAGTATATCAAAATGGTTCGAGGGACTCTATTAATCGGCATCCGTGCCACATGGCCTGCCCACTGGAGATGGTTGATTCTGACGAAGCTTGTTATGGACGCCTCGCCGTATATGACCTCATGATTTGATCTCAGTGTCCCGTGGGTTCGACTGTTACCCACAGGCGTAGGGTTGGCCCTCCCCTAAGTTTTTATGGGTGAACACCGTAGAGTGAAACACATACCCGGTACAAACCACAAACAAACATTCATTTTTGTGTATAAAAGATATTGTGGATTATTAAAATGTATATAAGCGTTAATCATTGGTAGACGTGTGTGCAACGGCAGCCACTGAGCCGATTAAATGCAGTTGATTTAATGCAAAAAATATGTTTTTTTAACAGCAATTATTAAGCGTTATAAAAATAATTCACATGCTGAATTACAACCTGAGGTTAAATCACAATCAATGTTCAAGACGTTTCAAAGCAAGTCTAGCTGTCGTTGTTCATAGAACAATACGGCATTGATAGTTGCATACAAAGGAAATGTAAGCACAGTTGGGGGAATTCCCGAATTACTCGTCGGGAGTAACAAGTAGTTTCAGATAACCACATTAGACAGGAGACAACCTCCAAAGAGCTCCCATTAAGCAGTTTCGGCACTGAGCAATTAGTTTCTCACATATCTAAACCGGTCTTCTACCTTTGGCTTAACCGATTCAGCAAGTTTTGCCGAGCGGAACTTTGTTTTATTGAATATGCTGAAGCTGTTAATTGGTATAATCGACAAGGCGATATGGTCGTGAGAGTACAAAAATATTCATACAAGCCCTATATAACATAAGATTTATCTAAATCAATCATATTTCTTTAATTGGTAATATTTTGAAATGAAAATAAACTCAATTAAATTTTTCAAAACAGCCTCTTAAATATAAACAAGAAAAATCCAATCTTGTGAATATAAGTAGCCAGTCTAAAAGAGGCAAAAGGCTGGGGGTTGCCCACCCTGGATCAATTCCATGATTTTTTTTTCGATAGGGTAGATATTTCGTCCTTATACATGCTAATAGAGTTTCAATATTTTTTTTATTGAACATTCTTATGTTGAAAAAAATATATTAGGAGGACCCGAAAGTATTCGTAGATTGGAATGCTATGTAAAGCCATTAAAATACTCAAAGATATTTATGTTGAAGTGGTAACAGTCCGCAGATGCTAATATTGGTTTCGAAAATTTAAATCGGGCAATAGAAGCATAAGGGATGAACTGAGAACGGGAGAATCTTCGAATTTTGACAATGATTCCCTGAAGTCCCTAATAGAGTCAGATCCACGGCAAACAGTCGAGGAGTATTTACAATGACTGGCAGGCACATTTTCGTTATGACGTAAATATACGTCCTGCCCACCTGGCGTGAGTTCATATTATTCATTCATTCAGATTCTTTCCCTTTTTTTTAATAAACTCGAAATTTCCTGGCTTTAGCTCCCTTTCAAATTGTTCTTTGAAAATGCCTTTCAACTTAACGTGAGGGTTTAGGTTTAATGCTGATTTTTGATGGCATAGGTTGGCTTTTTACTATGTTGTCTGAACTGAGCATCAACACGTCTTTTTTGTTCTTCCATTTTAAAACTATAAGTTTGCCTTTGAATCTATCTTTATGCTACTAGTCACCGCTTACTTATTACACGTCCACTCCAACACAATAGCAAAGTGCAACCAATTTGCTAACTATCTTAAATTCATGTCAAAACATGTATCGATAACTCACACATTCATTAAACAAAAGAAAAAGTCCCGCCTGCTTTAGGACTCCACATATATTTCGAGGACGTATATATACGTCCTAACCAATTTCGATGCAGTTAACGTTGATATAGATTATATAACTTGATTTAGAGTTTTTTAAAATGCTATTAATATCATTGTAATAATTCAAAATATGCATATTGAGTATGATATCGTGTGGTTACATTTATACAATATGCTTGTGCGCGGCTTCAGTGGACGCGCTTTTGATAGCGCACGCCGTTGCAATTGAGTCAACCCAATTGGTTCAAAGTCGCATACGTTCAGTTCACATTTGAAATATAATTGGCAATCTTTGATGGAATAATATTACCTGTATAACGAACGATAGGGAGGGTGGATTCCATCATATTTGCCAAAAATGGAGTGCCACCCCCTTTTTCCCTCGGCGATGAATAAATCAATGAGTCCGCAAGGGCACGACACGACACGGCTTTGAAAAAATAAATCATTTATCCAGTGGGGCGCGAGCTCACATATCGAATATGGTTAAATACACAATTGGAAAAGTAGACCCCGCTCTGACTGCACCCCGCGCCAGGGATATTTGATTTATTCGGGTTAACTCTGCGGGGTCGCGTCGATCGCGGGACTCCCAATCCAGGACCGCTTCCGGTCCACGAAAAGACCGGATATCGCTAATATTTATCTTACGTCCGCCGTACGTTTTTACCACAGCCTTATATTCCTGATAAATATTTATGCATCCCTTTGATAAACCGAGTCTGGAATTAATTAAAATATATGTTGATATATTTTCATCCATGGAATCTGACGAAAACGTCTTCCAGCTCATATTAAACACCTGAAAATATTTTTTAAATACATTTTATTTGGAATAGACCTACTTTAGAAATGTTTGTCCTAAAAAGTGCCACCGCCCGCACCATATACCATATGTTGATTAATGCATGCAATTGTTTATCACTAACATCGAAAATTCATGCATTTTTTTAACCGAATATAATTAAGCATACTAATACTGGTCCATAACAAGTATATGGATTTAAAAAAATAGTATTTAATGATAATTTTAAATTTGAAAAATATTCTCACTATAGTTTGTGAAACGGTCGTGGGATAAGAAAATACTGTTTTATGTAACCGCAGGCAGCACAACACAATCCAAAAGGGTGGAGGAGGGAGACCAATTAAGATCAGTGCCAAAGAACGAAGTCAGATCCGTTTTTCGATAGGTATATGCAGTAGTCCACCTTGCCCACTCTTCTTGTGTCATTCTAGGAATAGAAATTCAATTTCAATCAGTTTTATTGTATCTTCTGATGTGAGATCTGACACTTTTGTGGAGTCACTACCAATTTAAAGTTATACTACACTTGTTAATAGCATAGTACCATCTGCGCATGCGCAATACATTCTTCAGCAAGGAAGTTATTTTTATATATTAAACTATGCTTATGTTACTTGCAAAATCTTTAGCAATAAGTGGACGAAGTTTTATCGCAATCTGATGAACGGTATGGCAGCGCATTTCGAACGAACAAAACCTAATTTATTTTTATATATTAGATTATAAATATTTAATTATGCGAAGAAAGTGTCACCGCCCACATTAAGACATTGCTTCTGTTTGCTCTTTTGCTTTGGTTTTTTTTGTATATTACCTACGAAGGTAGTCCCAAAAGCACTCAACAAGAAAAGATAAAAACTTTACCCAGCCAAATTTAATAGCTTCGATACCCTGTATTAATTTGGGCAATGGACGCTTGTAACTGGTGATGAGGAATAGTCTCGTCTACCAATTTACGATAATATACCCCAATGATATCCCTAAGCCCAAATCGGCCATAAAAAAGTACATATAGTAGAATATGCGGGGAATAATTATTTATGAAATAATGTTATTAAAAAAAAATATCTAAATATTCTAATACTTTTGGGTCTTTTAATATATTACTATGTCTAGCAAATATTATTATTATTCCATCTATTTAGTTTTAGTTTACCCTAAGATAGTTTTCCCTGAGTCAGATACCCTGTTTATAATAAGAACCGTCAATCTTCTTAAAATAGCCATCAACAACTGTCTTCAGCTATTTATTGTTGGAAAATAGTTTGGAAAATAAAAATGATCAGATAGCTAAGGCACAGGTGGTATAGGGCTTAACTTTTCAAGGTTGGAATTCAGAGTGTCCATGCGGATATCCATTCATGAATGCTGATCACATCATGGTGTCCGAATGCGAGGCACTCATTCGTCGTATCAGCGGTCTGAAAGGCGGACCGGTTGAACACTCAGATTTTGTGGCTTCTCCTTTAAGGTTTTTAGAGCTTTTTGTGAAATTTTCGATAATAAATGCATACCCGAGGCCTTCTATGATCTGTATAATCACGAAAGTGCACTCAAAGACTAATGTCTCAAGTGATGGATCCAATTTTCATCCATGTTTATGAATCGACGCAAAAACTTGGTTTTTTGCTGTGAAATATTTCCAAATACTCGATTGAAACGTCCGTATTTGTTTCATTGTGAGCAAACGCGGTACCCATGTTGCGCACAATTTTCACATGTCCAAATTTCAGTCAATATGCGATATATAGAAATTTTTTAAATGCCTACCATGTCTGCTAACGGTCGCTCGGATTTATAAAAATATTTATTTCCTGTGATTCCCACAGCATAATAAATCTATTTAGAATGTATGGTATTTTTCATTCCTTTGGGATTTAACGGTGTGGATTTAGCGCTTGAAACTATTTTCGCCAATTTAAATTCCAATTTCATATCGGAAAATATTCTTATTTTGCCACATTAATTTCCCCGAAGGCACATTCTGTAGGGTGGAAAGTGTTTTATTGATTTTGTCACCGCTTGCACTCATCAAGTCGCCATTTGCCAATTTGCACGGGATCGGTTAATTCTACACCTGGGTTCGCGTAATAGAATTATCAAAATTACAACATGATACATTCTCAGGCGCCGGAAAACTTTTTTCGGGATTAAAATCGGGACGTGTGTGTTTTTCGCCGTCGGTTGTCGTCATATTCGAAACCGAGGCGACCTTTTTTTATGAACTTTCACGGCGACCTCCGCGTATATCTTTATTTATGCTGATAAAGGGGATAAATGAAAAATGATGGTAAACAGAAATAAGCCAAGGACGAACCATTATGTAGATTTTTGAATATAAAACAGGGAGGAGTCGTATATCCTGATTTACCGGACATAACCGCGTTGAACAAAAAAAACATTTATCGGGGCTTCCTTCGAAGCTGATGAGAATATAACACTAATTTGTATAAAGCCGGGGCGCAAGCTTAAAACATTAAATTCGCATCCCTTAAAAATAATATTCAAATATCTTAATTTTATGAGAAATTTAATTTAAAGCTCAAGACTAAATGCATAAGATGGTCCTTCGATAATTAAGATGCATTGATTTCAAATTGCTTCTAAAGAAAGGAGTAGTTCAATTATTTAGAAAGTTGCCGTCAGTTTCGCAATTGCCAGAACTTCCAGAACAACTTCAATATTCTTGAATTTTCAACTTTATGGCTTCTTTTTGTAGTTAAGCTCTCAGAAGTTTCTTTCTATGCACCAAACCATTTCTATTGATTCGCTTTCAACCCGAGAAAATTCTTTGGATGCACTTTCAATTAATTTTTAGCATTGGCTCCGTAGCTTTATCCTTAAATTCTCGCATAAATTAACATCAACCCCTGACTATAAATACCCGCAGCATTCGACCGTTAAACAGAATTAGATATGGGAAGAAATACTTTGTACGATATTTATATTTATTCAAAGTATACATCGAATATAAAAGGGGAAAAACACGAAAAATTATGTTGTGGGATGAAAATAACACGACATGAAAATGTTAATATCGCAAATCACATGATCATTCATGCAAGGGTAGGGGGTGATTTTAGAATCGATGCTTTTGGGAACATCATAATGAGCCATGAACCTTGGCTAAGTGAAAAAGTCTACCATCATTGTGTATATTTAAGTCTAAAATTTTGAAAACATCTATATTGTTTTTTTGCATATTTTTAAATTTAAAATTTTTAAAAATATGTATTCCAAAAAAATCCAATATTTTAATCATTTACGGAATAATAGTATGAGAATGAAATCTTTAAACACGTTTTTCTCGAAACTACTTTTTTCAACATGGTTGACATAATATTTCAAGTTTTGATAAATTGATTAGCTTCAATTTTTTTAAAAAACATTTTTATATAATTTTCTATAGTTTCTACCAGATTTATGTCAAAATTCTATTATTGACATAATACTTAGATTATTGACATAATAATAAGGATAAGATATACAGATCGATCGCCGGCATTGCAAGGATTCCACCGATGTAGAATTCATGGCGATATTCTCGCATTTGTGGAAGTTACGGCCGATTTTTGTTGGTCTTACAAAATCAATCTGAACCTGTTACCTGTTTTGTATATCGCCCGTAAAGTGATCCCGATGTTGCTGTTTTAGGTCCTCAAAGCAAGTACAAATTTACGCTTGGCGGGATCGCAGTGGCGTCCACTGGGGCGTCCGTTCGATGAGCTCCGTTCGCTTTTATATCCACGCGTGACGAACGATTTCTGAATCGAACACTTTGACGTTGACCGATTCTCTCCGCACGCGGATATTTGAATGTTTGGAAAATTTGTAACTAATGTGACATCTTTAATCCAGCTCATGGAGCAAGGCGTTATAGCATCAATTTAACTTTGCTTAACGTAGAGCGGAGGCACTCGCGGGGCAGAGTTTTTAGGTCGCGCCCACCTATCATGTTCTTGTCTAGATGGCTGCACTCACACGCGGGTCTGTTCTGTTCTCGAGTCGTTATGTAGCCCAGAGATAAGATGGACATAGACGGGCGTCGAATAGAAAGACTCTCGTTTTGAGATAGATTCCTTATTAATCACGAGAGATCTGACCACGAGAAGTACGTCATCCCGCAGCCAAGGCTATCCGACGACCTTCACGACTCCCGCTTCCTATGCGTCAGCACTGAACCGACAACGGTGCAGGAACAAGATGCGATTGCAACGCCACAGAAGATGGCGCTGTTAAATTGACAAATTGCACCTAAAGAGGGACGGAAAATCTTAAGAAATTAACAGCGCCATTACACGAGGATGATATTTTGCTTATGCCACAAATGTGTTTATCGTCACAGCTTTCAAATGCAGATTTCAATTGAATTTGATGCAAATATCCTTTATTTTGTTTCTCAAGATTTACATTATTCATAAAACGGCCACGTTTTATGGCCACCACGTTTTATGCCCACTTTTATCTATCACGTAAGATGGCCACGCTAGCGCACGGGTCCGTACTTCTATCGGACCACGATGCTGCTGGACGAATGGATGGGAATAGACGAGTGTCGAATTGAAAGACTCTCTTCTCTAAAAAAAAAACGATTTGTTCCACGCGAGAGAGAAAGAGAGCCTTGGCTGCAGGAAGGACAACATCCCGCAGCCAAGGCTAACTGACGACTTTCTCGACTCTCTTTATTATCAAGTATGCAACAGCAACCAGTTATTTTTGTCAGATTCTATTTTTTGTTGCGATGGTAATTCAAATATTCTACGAAAAATTACGAAAAAGACTTTGAGTAAAATAATGTTTTTTAATAGAAAATTAACATAATCCAGATAATTTCTATATGACATATATGGCTCTTTCTACTAGACAAACGTATTTTTAGTCTAAAATCAATTACTGTGTGAATTCCGACATTAATTCAGTATCATAGTACTTATACTTTAAACAAACAATGCCACGGATGAGAATCCTGTTTTGATATCTGTTTTCCATGTTGTTGTTGGATCGGAAACATAAACGTTCCTCAAGTTTATATTGCAGGTAACATAGTCGATTTTATGCAGAGCTCGAGTGCTCTCCGTATTTTGAAGCATGTTCGCAGTATTGTGTTCCATTGTAAATGATATTCATTCAGGATTAACTTAACTCATGGCCTATCTACAGGATGTGTTTACCGAAGAATTCATATATTTTCCAGAGAAAATGTATCTTAAATTCGTTCACGGTTTTTTTATGAATTAATCTTTGCAGATTATTGTATGAGTATTTTTTTTTCGTAGAATAAAATAGTCTGTATTTGGAATGAAAACACGGCGTTGATCGCAACAAGCACTGATCCCCTACGGATTGATCTCGAGACCGCAGCCATGACATCCTTGCGTGGGATTTCCGTCCAATTTGACGTGTTTATTTGCGAAAGTGGATAGGCCGAAGGAAGGGCAAGGATCACAGGGAGAACTACGAGAGGCAAACACTAGTGGAAAATTTTGTTTTCTTCCAGGGTGATGGATGTGCCGGAAAATTCGGCTGTAAGCACCTGTTCCCCCTATTTCTTTTGAAGTCTATGGTGAATAGAGTTGCCGAATCCCCATAAATACACACGCGTATCTATCACCGAGGAAACGTTATCGGAAGCCCTTTGAGCCGATGCATTTTTAAGAAATATTTTATTTCTTTGCCACTGTGGAATTTTTCGCCATTTATTTTTTATACCATACACATACACCTAAAAAGCCTATTTCATAAATAAAGATATGGAATATGTCTTAACATTATTTTACGTTTTTTTCAGAATTTCCTTGGGGAAGCACAGACGACAGATTTATGACATGCAGAAAATATTTTTTCAATGAGAAAATAATCATCATGATATCCATTCTACTTTTGGTGATTACACTTAAACCTTTTTTTGTACGGTATATGCATTCCCCGGAAAATTGCACAAAAAAAACGCGCAAAAAAGCTATGACCTACATATAAAAGTAAAGCTGCGTTTCATGAATTTTAAAAACCGCATAACTTTGAAACAGCTATATAAAATATATCCAAAATCGCATAAAAAAAAACAGGAAAACATCAATCAAAAAATAACATTTCAGGTAGCATTCAAAGGACGTCTTGCATCATTGTTAAAATTTTAAGGATATAGAACATCTGGCATCTCAAATACCAGACATCCACTAGACTCTAGTGACTAGAGAAATACTATTTGTTTTAATTACAAACTATCATCGCTGTATGGTAATTTTCGTAAAATTACTCTCTTTTTTGTAAGAAATAGTATAACCAATAAGAAATAGTATAGTAATTCATAATTAGTAAAAATATCACTATAGTCCCCAACTCAAAAAATAAGATACAAAATGGCGACTGTTTAAAAAAAATTCAGTAAAGTCATTTTTTGGCCTTATTTTGTTTCTTTTATTTTTTTTAAATAGATAAAAAATAAATTTTGATATAAATCTGCTAGGAATAATAGAGGATAATACAAGATTTTTTTCGTAGCCAGTTTAAAGTAAATTAATTAACTAACCGTGTTAAAAAAGTGGTTTCGAGAAAAACGCGTTAAAAATTTCGTTAAGGTAGGGCCATCGCGTCACTAAAATAGCTATAACTCCGTAAGTACTTAGAATTTTGAAAATTTCTTTGGAGAATATATTTTTAAACGTCGAAACATTAAAAAAAATGCAAAAAAAAACGAAATCAATTTTTTCATAAATCTAAATCAGATTTTTTTTTCCAAATTTCGATCAGTGTTGAGGATTTATTTTCTGTGTTATCCAAAATATAACGATACATACTCTTTGTAAAATTAAAAAAAATGCTTTAAAAAAACGCATAACTTCGAAATCGCACAAAAAAAGGTTTGAGTCTAAATTGTTGGTACCAAAAATACGTACCGTTTTTACACTTCTTTCTAGGAAATTTATGTTTTAATCTATAAGCTTTGAAATGGTCATTGTTCTATTTATTCTAATTAGTTTTGCCGAATTCGAATTAGATGAATCAGGTCATAGAAGGCCTAACAGACTGGATTTTGGACGTTCTACAGACAAATCCATGTCTTTTCGTTGATGGATTAGCTGACAGATTTGGAACAATTAATTCAACTGTATATCAACATTTGTTGGCAATCAAACTCGTTCAGAACTCATCAAAAAGCATAACGTTATCTTGCACCACGACAACGCGATTCTCGTGAAAGTAGCCAC
The DNA here is from genome assembly GCA_008973525.1 of Stenopsyche tienmushanensis. Taxonomy (NCBI): domain Eukaryota; kingdom Metazoa; phylum Arthropoda; class Insecta; order Trichoptera; family Stenopsychidae; genus Stenopsyche; species Stenopsyche tienmushanensis. Next base: position 219,028 of record WACJ01000097.1, read on the forward strand.
CGTCGAGAGTTGCACATTGTTTTTATTTTACTCAACCATTCTACTTTACATGAACCAACACTGATTGATTCTATCCGTTTTTATAATACATACTAAGTTGTCTAATGCCTCTTTTCATCGTTATCGTTATGTTCAGGTATAGCATCCGATCGCGAGCCGCTTATTCATCATATTAGGGGTCCGAAAAGCGGACCTATTGAGCACACAAACTTTATTATCACTCCGTCATTTTTTAGGGTTTTTTGCGGCATTTTCTATAATCTCTACGATCACAGAAGCAACATAGTGTCTAGACATTTTCTATTATAGTATACGTTATAATAGTATTTAATATATTGCATTTATAATAGTATTAGTTAACTCTAAAGAAGAAAAAAAAGGATTTCCGGGGGCGTTAATTTAGATACTTGCCACGGGCGCTTCATACCCTAATAACGGCTCTGCTTATTTTCATAATCTCACTCCTTTGGATTTTGTTTTATATCTCATATTAGAGTTTTAAAATACAAAAAGTCTTTCTTCGTTTTTCAGAGGAAGAATACTAATGAAGAATACTATAAGAATGTTTGATTAAACTTGTGTTGTTTTTTTCTTATGACCATATAACGGATATAAAAAACGGCACATACCTTTGACACTAACGATATATAAGTATTGCAATTACATATTTTTATTAGGTTGAGTCATAAATAGTTGCCAGTGAAAAAAAGCCAAAATTATTCGGTTTTACCCTTGATAACTCATCCGTATTGGTGAGTATTAGATATCATTAGATATTTATGAGTCTTTCCATAACAGTTAACGGTGTCACATCTCATGGTATAGTTTTTTTTTACCCGTAAAATCAAAAAGCGAATTTTCGTCATATAATGCTTTATATGCGGTATCGTCGAGGTATAATCTACCAACATAAATCGAAATGAAACAATCAGTTCCAATAAATACACTCAACAGCTACAATATATTCAAGAAAAACGCTCTTCTATCGTCAATCGGAAAAATATCATATTGTTGCAGAATTTCTTAAATGGAAAAAAAATAAAAAATTATGACAACGTGAATTACGCTATCAAAAATTTCTATTCATTTAAACCTGTAAAAATTTATGAAGAGGGTATTGATAAGTTACTAGTAAAATGGACTAAATTTATCACTAATAATTGTGAACACGTTTGTTGAGTTTAAAATCGGCAAGTATTTATGACTCAGCCTAATATTTGTGGTCGAAAACCATTGGTTATTAAATAATTTCTTCAATACAAGTACATCACTATTATAAGCATCCATGAGTTTTCGGTGGATATTTACGACGTGAGAACGCGGCGACCTTTCCAATGGAAGAATTTACTGTGACTGAATAAAATGGGCGGCCCCCTCTAAACGCCAGGTGTGCCAATTTCGAAACAAAATAAATTCCTCGGTCCCAGGGGTCTTTGTAATTTTTGTTTTTAGAGGATCGCTCCCGCAGTAACCCGGAAATATTCATGAGCGGTTAACACTTGGCTCGCGCGAACGAGGGTTGGTACACGTTCGATATCTCTCCATCCGTTAGCACTCTACAATATAATTAAATATTTTTTTATTAAGATTAACAACTCTTCTAATAATTACCGATATTATCTACACTGGTCTTAAAAAAATCCTATACAAAGTAAAGAAATATTTAAATATATTCAAGCATTAGTTTGATTTTTACTATTTAACTGTGTAACATACGATGTATTTCATTCAAATTTGTCCACAGTTTAAGAATCACTTGATTGGATAAATTTTCATTTTTCAAATATTTCGGCAATATTATATTTGCGAAAATAATATTAAAAATGTGTTGTTTCTTCAGACAAAAATATAAATTAATCATCGTTTTTTCAGCTTGATAGATTTATTTATGAATCAATTATTTTAAATAATTATGTACTATACTATACGCTTTATAATAATTTTTATTTTGTTAAATTAGCATGAATACATAAAAAGTTATGAGGATTTATGTGAAAGTCGCGCGTGTGAGAACGTGCGGGATTACGCCTGATGACTCGTCTGTATTCAGCGGAATTTTAAGTGTTAATATGCTTCCCACGCATAATGTGTTGATATGGAAAAAATTTCTAAAATAAGCAGCTTTAATTTTATAAATTAAATCAGAATTGGTATTATGTTTTGATATAAGTTTCAGACTTATATGATTCAAAATTGGAAAATATTACATTTTTAACAAAAAAACAACTTTTAACACCATAAGCACGATGGCATATTTGTAAAGGAGCATATTTTTCGTTATCGACTATGTGCATTACAGTTTAAAAGCACTGCTGAAGCAATTCGGATTCCCTGAAGCGCATGCATTTCAGGATGCACGACTTGCATTCAAATGAGTCCATGCCTCCAGCACTTATCCCACCCGGGAAAACTTGATAATAAGTTATGCACTCTCTAAATAACTTCATTTCGCACAGACTGATTCAACAAGATGCATATGAACAATATTTAGAAACTGCAATAATTCATGTCAGCTCTACTATGGTGCAAAATTTTGCATTGTTGGACTTTTGCATGGAGTTTTGTTCAATAAGCGCAAATAAAATCAAATTAATAATTACACAATACATATTGTACAATATGTAAGCTCGTCCCAAATAACTTTAACGTGCTCTGCTCACTGTTCTTTATGATTATGCCGAATTTTTCACGCATCAAAACTTTATTAAAATTCACAAAAACGAGTCCACATTAATCTCAATGGGTCAAAGCCAAGTTATAATAGTTCAAAAATACAATTTTTGCATTAATTTCGCTCGAGCTATTCCTTTCGTATTCGGTCGAGACACTTTATCGTGATATAAATGAAAATAAAGACAAACAGGGCATAAAATTAAAGGGTCAAATTACACACATATAAGCTTATTATCCTTGGGGAAAATATGTTTGTAGAAACGGAATCCTTAACTGGCCGCCCCATAACAACGGTTTTCCGAAATTGCCCAAATATTTAAAGAGGATCATAACGACAGCTTAAATGTCCTCTTAACTTGTTATTCATGATATGAGCAAATTATTGTTATTTCATTAAAATATAGTTTCATGTCGAAACGATTTTATTCGAATACATTTAAAAACTCAAAGCCAATAATCACGCTAAAATAAACAAATATTCCTTATAAAAGACAGTTTAATTTTATTACGTATATATGTGTTGAAAGAATTTTTTATAACTTTGTTTTGTAAGATTTGGTGTTTGTAGTAGTTGGTGTTGCATATGTTGCTCCAGACGGGAGCTGTGTATGTGTAGCGTAGGTCGAATCAGTGTTTTGTATAATAGAAATTTGTTAGAGGCCAGAAGAGCACTGCGCCGACGAAAAATGGACTGCAGCGCCCCCATGGCTGCTAACTCGCAGGGTCGAGCCCTCAACACCTCTGGTTCCCACCTCAATCCTCTGTCCAAAGTCAGCCCCAATTATTTTATGTTTGCTATGTTTGACTGGAATGGTGTCGGTAGATCAAGTAAATGTTGATCAGGTGAGGTCCTAAAATACTGCCCTGTGGAACTCCCGCTGAAACAAACTGGGTACTACTGTACTAGGTTGAGCGGTCGTGTTTTGGAGTGGTCTCAATAAGTGCGTGTTTATACGGAATTCGTTACGGTTGCATAGAACAACACATGGGGGACCAAAAGGAGCTGGAGTGACCTTTTGTTTGTGAGATACACGAGCAAGTTTGATCGATGTTCCCGTTGTTAGGTGGCTGTTGACGCCATTACCGATCGGTTGAGCGACTTATGACATCGAATGTGCCGCTGCGAGAAGTGATTCACACACTGGAGGCCACACAGGCAAGGCAAAAATAGTCAACGCGAATCATTGCAAGGGGACAAGGGAGTGCCCCGAGTACAGGGAGACTGTGAAACGGCAGAGAAATGGCCACCATTCTCCAAATTAATCTGAACGGCTGCATGGTCACCCAAGACCTTAATGCAGAATACAACGGAGGAGAGGAGAGTGGACCTAGTGCTCATCTCTCATTATGGTTTTACACGAATGTCACGCAATGTACACACCATCTTCATTATGTCTACCAACGGGTGAAGACTCTCTCCATTGGTAAGTGCGGACGTCGTCTTTATCTTCGGCTGTCGAGGTGAGGACTGCGGGGCGACCCAAACAGGAGGCGCAGAAATTAGTGGGCTGGTCGTCTTCAGGCCTGGGAAGTCTCTAACTTTTTTTTCCTGTGGGCGAGGAATCTTCGCACCCGTGGAATTTCACGAGTGGGATTTAGCAAACACAAGACACCCTTGCGAGTAGTGTGGAGATTTTTACCCACTAAACCCCTCCCTCTGGCCTCCTCTGTCCCCCGGTATATTCTTCGGAGGGGACAGGTCTCTGCTGTCACCCCGGCTACCGCTAATTATTACCTGTTAGTAACGGCCGTGTGTCCCTCTTGGGCTCCTTCTATGTATGCACACTATTCAGCGTGCATCTCCTTGTATTGGGTGTCCTGCTCTTCAGAGTTAGGAGGAGGACGTCGCCGGAGGCCGACGTCTTAGTCGCTCGGCATCCTCTTTCTGTGTCATGACATTCGATGCGTATCCGCACCACGCATTCCATGCCCTGGCGTTGGTCAGCATCGTAGGGACCATGCTGCTAGGGGAGATTGTCTATCTGTGAATACATGTGTTTTTCATCTGCCTTTTGCGAGATATTTCTTTTTGAATCAACTCCTTTTAGGTAATCCACTATTTTGGGACACTCTCTGTCGCTGGCGGCATGAGCTTTACCGCAACCACAGCACTTAGGAATGATTTGTTTCCCGACGAGAGGACAGGCACTAAAGGCATGGCATTGGTCGCAACCTACACATCTCTCAATGCGGAAGCAATTCTTTGCTACGTAGTCAAACTCTTGACATCTTGGCTGACGGATTTTACTTCCCTCTCCGTCTCTGGAGTGAAAGTGTAATGATTAATGCCGTCTTTTTTGAGCCCCTCAAGGAGCTTATTATCATGTGCCATATCGTTGCATTGCACAAATGTTGTTTAATTTGGTGTACCTAAGCTTAAAGTTACCCTCAGGTACCTTAGATATGCATACATATTAATTGACTTCATCCATATATATTAAAATGAATATTTGTTTGTCAGTGGTTCGAGGTGTGTTTGTACAAGGTACATTCCTATATCATACATTCAATTGCGATGAAACTTTGGGGAGTTGTTTATCATGTATTCAGAAAGGTTTTTAAATTAGTCTATATACATAAATAAAAATGTTTGTCTGTATACGCTCCTATACCATTTATTCTATTGCGTTGAAATTTTGGGAGGTTGTAGAGGACACTTCCGTGAATATTATGAATTAGAACAAGCAAATTGTATACATTTTTAACACATAATAATTTGCCATATATTATTTAATTTTTTACAATAAATTTTATAGATATTACTTTAATAAAATAGCCGTTATAATCTAACAAACGTTGAGCGTTTCTATTGAAAGATCCTATAATTTCAGCATTTTATTATTTTTTTAAATTTTAATATGACCAATTTATTCAATAACCAATTGGATTGTATAACAGTGAGATTATTTATACTTCTTTCCCAAAAAAAAAAAATATTCATGCATTTTTTAATAGTAAAATTGGATGCGCGCGCAGCCAAATATATTGAATTTCGACGTATTTCATATATAGACTATTAAAAATTTAAAAAGCATGGATTTTCTCCCACACGGGGGTTACTTTAAAGCCCAAATTAATTATTCGGAACATCAACAAAAGCGAACGTCTTCAAGTAAGGGCAATCCACTCGACTGTGCCAAGAACAGGGTACAGTAATTACTAATGATTAATATTCATATAAATCTTGAACACTTAACTATTACAATTGTTGTACAACAATTTGCGACGTTTATGTAAATTTAATGATAAATAACGGTAAACTCAGGTTATTGTGGTGTTCGGAAGATCCCAACTTATTCATATAAATGGGCCCCCCCCATATTGAATATGGATGCCTCGATGGTATGAATACATTACTCTACAAATAGTGGGCCCCCACATGTCCCACCATTACAAATGAAATAATCTTAAAAGCTGTTTTACTATATCCGACTACTGGTACTCGGTGGAAAGGAGGAAATTACATTTCGTCTTTCAGTAACATCCCACGTGTCCGATGGATCTATTTATGATTCGACATAATATGAAGAACCGACATCAGAATGTACAGGAATGTAGGCACTCGAAGATATTATTTATTTTGAATTTAATAACACAAAAATAACCAATGTGTGCAACTCTAAATGCATTCATTTGATGTATTAAAAAGCTTATCGATGAATGTAGATATGGGCGTTTCTCATTAAACTGGGCAAGTCATCCTAATAAAATCGTCCAGATCACTTTTTTTTTATATATTGATCGAATAGAAGTGTCAGATCTGGAGAGCGTAAGAGCCACGGCATAGGGTACATCCCCAGGCAAAGAAATCCAGTGGTGTCAGGTCTAGTGACCGTGCAAGCCACGGAATAGGGCTGCCAAAACAATTAATTTGCATGATAGAGGTGCCCAAAAGAAATCCTAATTGAATCTCTTGTGGCCCTGCAGAGACATCTGCATACCGACGGATCGCTTTTTGCGCATGCACCGTTGCCGGTTGTGTAGTGACGCGCAGGAGGCGGGAGTCGGGGGAGTCATCGGATAGACTTGACTGCGGGAGGTCGTCCTTCCTGCAGCCAGATATATCTCTCTTGGTTGGTAATAAATAATTATTTAGATAAGAGAGTCTTTCTATTCGACGCCCGTCTATTCCCATCCATTCGTCCAGCAACATCACGGCCCGATAGAAGAACGGACCCGTGTGCGCTAGTGCGGCCATCCCGACGATTCAAAAGCATTAAAAATAAAAACGCGACCGGGAGAAGAGTGTATTTTCAATCCTAAAGTTGGATTTGGTTATGTTTGAGAAAGAAGCTCCTCGTCATCAACATTTCGCAGTTTGACTCCCTATTTAACGCATTACGCACTAAGAACACGTATGTTCATATGTAAATACACTCTTAATAAATGAACCCTAACACTGTTGATAGCACACGATATGCGTTGTGAAAATATTAATTCTCAACTTCTGGATGCTCATACAAGTTTTATTTTGATTTTACACAATGATTTTAAACAATGTCTATAGATGATACAAAAGGTTATAGTCATAAAATAAATAAAAGTGTTCGAAAATGTACATACCTTGTACAGTACAATTCAATATTTGGACGTGTAGGGGTGCCTTTACGACACGATCATGCCACTGATATATGAGCGTATGATGAGACACGAGACGCTCGCATCTTTATCCGATTTTCAGCACTCAAAGCCTTAAGAAAATGCAAATAAATATATATTCGGCAGCTAAAAATTGTATTATTGTTACACGATCCGATAATGAATGAACCCGTGTGGCGTTGGTTTGCGTTAAAATGAAATTATTCTTTGATATCAATCTTAAATTCATAAGATTATTAATCATTCAAAGTCGATTTCTCAATGCGACATATTGCGAAGGCTGCATTATCTAAGAGCCTCCATTTTATTTGACAAAAGTTTATTATATCAAGGGTATCAGAGCCTTGAGAAGACATAATTGGTTTTACCCTTAAAGAGAAAGCATGTTAAGTAATGCTGAACCCTAGCAAAGGAGGGCTTATGGAGGAAAATCCAATTGCATTCATTACTGGGATGCTAATTGCAGTGATGCTGAAAAAATGGCATAAACAACAACAAGGATTAAGTATACCATTTGCTTTTCAGCGACGGCAGCTCCGATCGCAAATTGACTCTTTATTAAGATTTTTTCCTAGTATTTTATTATTCTTCCCGGATGAAATCTGCATCCTTTGTCTCTGCGCTTGGAAGTCATGCGCTTTTTTTAAAAAGCAAAGAGCTAAGTTTATATACTCCAGCTTAATCCTGCTAGTGCTTTTATTGCATGTCTCAGCTTAATGAACTCCTCGGGCGCTAAAAATTAGCACTCTGTTCCTTTTTCGTCTGCATCAGCAAAACAAATATTTGGATCTTCGTTCACTATTGTAGATGAATGATGTGTACCCCCGACGGAATGCTCCGGCTAGATTTGATGTTTTTATATTTTACGTGACCCAAATTCTTACGTGTCCCCTTTTTGGTAACGAAGCAACGTATCCAAAATCCTCCTCGCCCATTTGGTATGTATCATAACTCGATTTGATATTGTGATATGAATGAGAAGTAATAAGATAGGGACCAGCGATGTGTATCGGTTCTTTCGTTATTCAACGGTTGTCAAATAATATCATAATGGATTTTCTGCGAAGACCCAATTCGTTACATAATATTGAATCTAGTTCTTGACCGATTCGGCTTTTCTAATTCTAGGAAAAACATGCATTCGAAAAATATCTAGCAAATTTAAGTCAAACAGCGTACAAAATCAAATTCCATTTAAAAAGTACAGGGAACATCAGGGGACTATGTAATTGGATATCATCGGAATGTGGCATGAAATATAATTAAGTTATGTTCAACTAAATAAATTTTCTAAGATATGAATATTAGTTAAAGCGGAAAGAAATGTCATTTTTTTGTTATTTGGAGAAAAAATATTTTAACAAAAGCTATACAATATAACTCAATTAAATAATTTCCATTTGTTATTTATAATCGCCCTCCACAGACTAGGTAGCTTTTTAATGCATCTTTCGTACAATTCGGCCGGTTTTCCACTAAAGTAAGAATCCGAATGATTTTTCACTTGTTCCACAGAAGTGATTTTTTTTTATCGCGAAACGAATGTTCTAATGACTGGAAAAGTCTGAAGGTGCAATGACAGGAGAATATGGTGGATGTTGCAGCACTTCTTTGGTTGTTAACTAGCACTGGTCGCTTTTTAAGCATTTCCGTTTTTAACCTATCTAATTGTGGACAGTATAGATTTTCTGTGACAGTTTGGCCAAGTTTTAATAATTCGTAGTGAATTACGCCAAAAAAATCCCACCAAACACAAAAGAGGACCTTTTTCGAGGATAATAAAGGTCGAGGGATAGAAACAGGTACTTGATTTGAAGAAAGCCACTGTTTTTTCCTTCTGAGACTGTTGTAGAGGATCCACTTCTCATCCCTAGTAACGATCCTTTTTAAAAATGGATTGATTTCATATCTGGACAATAGCGATGAACAAATTATTATCCGTTGTTCCAAGACCGTTGATGACAACTCGTGTGGCACCCAAATACCCTGTTTATGTTTTTTCCCGAGTCTTCTCAAATGGTATTTTACTGTCGATCAGGGACAACCGATGTCTAGCGATGATTCCTTTATTATTTTTCGAGGATCAGATTCTACCAAAGAATTTAATGCGTCATCATTGATTATTAGAGGTCGTTCTGATTTTGGTTTATTCTACAGATCTCTGTCGCCACTTTTGAATTTTTTGAACCATCTATGGCATTTTCGAATATTCAACAGGTTGCCATATGTATCACAGATGCTCTGGGTGGCTTCTTTTGCTTTTAATCCTTTATCGAATGAAAACCGCAAACAAGATCGCAAATGTGTCTCATCAATTTCTGACTTGGACATTTTCACTATGGCTAAAATAATATAAAAATATTTGAAAAAGGAAGACAAACAACAGAGCTTCAAAATGACACCAATCTTGATGTATTCATTTGACCCGAGGCAAACTGACGGCAAAGGACGCAACCAAAAAAATGACATTTCTTTTCGCTTTATCTAATATAATAAAAATTTAATAAATATCTCACACATGACTTGTTTCATTTATATTTAAAAGTTGAGTGTCTTTATTGAAAGACCCTGTAGTTTCAAAGATTAAAAAAAGCATATTGCTTTAACTCATTGGCGGCCACATAAGAAAAAATACGCATAATGCAGACGTGTCCGCTAATGCGTTAAAAAAGATATGTATTTCGAATCAATGTTTATCAAAAGTATTATATCTCTAATTAAAGATGATGAAGGAATAAAGTGCATCTTTTGTCGGTAGTGCTTCCGTGGGAACGCTCCAAATTTTTTTAACTTAGCTTTCATCGTCAATATTTTAACTCTGATGCCTATAATCATAGAAAATAATCTTTAATATTTGCTATTCAATTTTTTTTCAAATGTCAACCGAAGAACTGAGATCCAAAAGCATATGCACACTCACTCTCGTTTCTAAGACCGACTTAACCACCGTATTGCGCATGCGTCCTTTCTTTCCCTGTTCCCCCAAACTTCATTTCACCGGACCAATATGCGCCTACATGGTGCGTCTATACAATATTTTACTATGCCTATGTTATTTCCGCAAGTGTAAACAGTAAATTGACAAAGTTTTATCGCAATCGGATAAGCGGTATGAAAAGGCATTCATTACGGACAAACAAGCATTGATCTTTATACATTTGAAAATGAACAAATTTATTAAATTTTCTCTTTTTATTTATAAAATCTTACAAAGTAAGATTTTTTTCATTACTACTTACTATTTCCCACAGGTTTTCGCGTTTTTTTAAATTTCGTCAATCCAGGTTTCGGAGTCGAAAATAATCCATTGATCGATTCGTGTTCTTAATACGTTTTATGCTTTTGTACTGTTGATTACGACGAATGAGTACCTAAGCTCAAACAGACTTCTATCAAAATCGGCCAGGACTTATCAATACACCTATTATTACATATTGACCTAACCGAGTTGTTGAAATGCAGTGTTATACAAGGGTTGCTTGCGCTATAAAATTCCATCAGGAAATTAAATTCAAATATGTTACATCCTTCGGCACACACCGAATTTAAATCTTCACCGCAGTATTTATTTAGCAAGGATGAAATGCGTGTATGTGATTCTATATATTCGGGAGATTGGGCGTCCCTGCTTTGCATTAAAATAAGAGGATGGAATACTAATTCTTCTGTATATATACACATAATCAAATTGAGGCTCATTTTGATTTTAAGCAGTGTTAAAAGTGGATGCCAAAAAGGGTGCCGAAGAAGAAGGGCACGTCCGATGGAATGTTTTTCACGGAGTCGGATAAAACCCTCGCCATTTGGCACAAAATTGGGGAAATGGAAGGCTTTCGCAGCAATTAGGACCGAATAATTATTCGGTAAATGCCCGACGAATGTTTTTGTTGTGCTCGCTTACGTAGCTGAACAAACCTGATGGACTTGCATCCCTGGATAAAATATTCGGGAAACTCCCTCCGGCTGTGGATATCGGAGAAAGCAAACAAATTGTGTAGAGTTGGTGGAAGGACCACTTCCGGTTGTATGATGTTTGATGTTGTAACTGCCGATGTAAATATCCTCCGACCACATCCATGGCGGAATGAATGGGAGTGCTTTGGGTAGTGAACGTAAATAATTTAATGGTTATGTAGGCTTTCAAACTTTCATGATAATCCACGTGTCTGTAAAATTCATAGACGCTCAGCGAAGAACCACCCCAAATTAAACATAAGTTTTAAAACATGAATGTGTAAATCAAATTGAGTTTTGTGTAAATTAGGATTGATTAAACAAGCCTTGGAATTTTGATTAACATCTGCATCAAAAAAGGATTTAGGGGATGAAAATTTTAAATTCATTTTTAAATTTATGAATTATCAACGCTCAGTAAATAAAATATCAATGGAATCATATAATATCATATAACCTAACCAATCTTTAGGCAACAACAATTGGAAAACACCGAAAAAAAGCCGCATATAAACATCTTTCATTTGAAATAATTCTTAATAGAAAGATTGGAATATAAAAATGATAAGAAATACGCATAAAGCTCATTAAAAATCACTTATTTGTCTCGGCGTCGGGATGTATTGCATGTCCCTATTTCCATGTCGTTTAATTTAATTTGCTACAAATGAATCCCGCTCATGAATATTCATAAAAATACATTTTATTTGGGTTTAGATTCCTTGAGCGTCCTAAGGATTTTTTAATAGGTCCCAGAGGGACATTAATGACGGTATTTAAGACCGAAAGTTTAGAGCAAAGTATACGGATAATTCCTTCCAACAATTCAAAGCCTCCGCCTCTTTGATATCAGCCCTTCAGGGCAAAACATTAAGGGAAATTCAAATCTGAAAATCGTCAAAAAATTATATTTATTCCGTATTATATTAAAATGCATCCGGAATGTCTGTCGTGTGTCCTGTTCCATGGTATGTGCACCTATCCACCCAAAGCTAATTTCATGCATCTACGATGGTGTCTAATTTCATACCCCACTGATTCACGACTATGTCGTTTCTTGGCAGCAATCCAATCCAATGCCAGGTTTGATGCCACTCCAATCCCTTATATGTCACCATAGGCGAATCTTTCCTTCGGCCCTTTCATTTAATCGTGCTTAATTTTCTCGTGGATACTTTAGATTGCTTCAAATCTATGAAGGATTTAAATTGGATAAGATCGTGTTTGATGTCATGGTTTTGTTTCTATATTGACTCCCTTTCGCCGCAGTGACGCAATTTCATCCCCTAATTTAAAATACGCTACAAATTCACGAAAATCTTTCAGAACGACACTGTCCCGAATCGTGCTTATAATTATGGACTCGTTTCCATAGCTCGTTACGTTGACGGTACAGTATCACTAATCCATGTAAATACCGAGCTTACGTTGCTTAACTTTAGTGATCAAATTGTCACTGCTATAGGCAGCACCCTCGTTTCATGGCTTCGTTGCATATATATTATTACATTTCGCCAGCAAATTCTATGAAAAAAGGATGAAAGGGTTCGTTTAAAGCAAAACAACTCAATTATTTGCGTAATAAAATGTCTTCATCAAGCAACCATCGCTTAATTGCTTCAAAAAATCTATTAAAAAAAATGAGAAAAAAATGCAATCATATCTTCAACGTCTAAACATTTTTTTTGTTTTTATTGGACTGTGTCTCAATACCAACTAAATGTGAAAGAGCTAGCGCTTATGGCCCACTTTTCGGCTTTTAAGTACGTTTCTGACACCAATGAACTTTCTAACATGTATCCTAGAACCATGACCACAACTTTTTACTTTTCTCCACTGCACGCCTGCATCATGATGTTCCACGCGAGATTTGACAATGGGCGTTCCGTAGGCCTCAGTCCTCGGTCCAACCCTGTGAAATGCCATGTATGATGATTTATTAAGAACAGAGCTGCCAGATGCCTCTGTAGACCTGCAAAGATCTGCAACTGAGGCTCTTCAACGAGTGGAGAGATGGTGTTTGTTAAAAAGGCCGGGGCGACTGTCGAGCGCAAAGGTCGATACGACAGGGTGAAGAAACGGAAAGCGAGGGAGATGACCATGGCGGAATGACAGATACGATGGGACGCTTCAGAGAGGAACAGTTAGACTCACGCACTCCTGCCCGACGTAAGGAACTGAAGCGAAAGGAGATACAGACTTAGTGGGTACGGTTGCTTCAGAGCCTATCTAAAATGGATAGGCAAAGAGGCGACCACCGAATGCCACCTCTGTGAAGCTGAGGCGGATGATGCGGATCACACGATGTTTGAATTCGAAGCATGGGAGGAAGAGCAAGGAATTCTCCGTGCCTCAATAAATGAAGAACGAGCCTCGAAGGACGAAATGATGGATTAAATGCTAGAGAATGAAGAAGAACGGATGGTCTGGGGGGAATTTGCTGCCAGGGTGATTACATCTAAGGAGAATGTTTTGTTATCGAGCTGCCCTGGCAGCTACAAGGGAGCGAACCGAACAAAAATAAGAAGGGAGGGCTCGTGGAGCCCTGATTGTCCGTTGGGCCAGGCATGACAAGGAGATTTTTTTGTGGGTAAATTCTAGTCCCACACTACTGCTGGGTACGGGCCCGGCAGTGTTAATAAAAAAAATGCTCTTACGAAAAAAAATATATATTATACAAAGTGCGTTATGCAACAAAAAAGGCTAAGCGCAATAGACGAAGGCCACTGAAGCACGGGCCGCGGGGAGGGGGAAGAAAGAGTGCGCGCGCAACGCGGCAGAGGAGCTCTGCTCACGAGGAGGAGCGGTAACTAGTCCGAGAGAGCGAGCGCGCACATACTTTGTGAACTCTGCCTTGCGAACAATACAGTTTCGTAACTCCATTGTCGCATTTAATTTACTATTCGTGAATTCCATCCACCACGTCTCACTGGGTCCGATAAGGAACGGACCGATAGCTCGGGGAATCTACGGGAAGGAGGCCACCTTCTCGCCTGCCGCCGGTGACTGTCCGGCTGGACCGCAACTGGTAAAGGTAACGCAGGGTCTATCGGACCTCTTCGCCGAAATATACGTTACACCACCATTCAACAGTCTATGGCATAAAGGGATAATGACTACGGCTGCTCTAATGGCGTCTCCGTGACTAGATACTACGAATGAACAAACAAATATGACTACCATGGGGAAGGGGTGATCTCTACGGTCCATCATCTGCTGACCATGTTTGCCTGAAGCCAGCCTGTGGCGTGGTGCCTAGCTTACTTATGGAAGGTGTGGTGTATATGGAGTGGGCACCCAGAAACACTACACATAGTGCACCCATTGGGTTGCAAGCTAGTGGAAGTTACTCTGTGTGATAAGTCCCAAAGATCAAAAGACATTGTCAGTTACATTGTGCACTTAGTCTTGTCATAAATGTATTTTTTTTTTCGTGTTCACGGAAACACAAATAACACAGAAATTTTTAAAAAAATCAATTTATCTCGTTAACTTTGTTAGACGTTATACGGAAAGTATTGTGTAAAAAGGAAAACCATTGATCAATATTTTTTTCATTTAATCTCCAATAAACAGAAGTGTAGTCTTATTTTTATCCGGATTTAAAAATTGGTTTATCTGATCGTTGGTTTATCGAAACAATGACATATTTACACCCTAAGCCGGCACTATTAAATTTATCTGCCCTTACGAAAAATAACAGCTATCATTAGGCGCCCCAGGCTTATCAATGGTTGTCGACTTTATTTGGGTCTCCGAAGGTGCATGGGCCCAGAGCCGTGGGATAACATAAAAGATGGCTTATATTTTAAAGCTTCTTCGCAATTACGTCTATCTGTTTCACATCCCACTTTTTGAGGTTTATTTCGTCCCTCCGACTCGGGTCGTTATTCCATTTAATGCTCTCCACATCTGCGGAACAATGATGCTGATTAGGGAGGATAGGTCCTTGGATATTTATGGAAGAAAATTTTTCGCCGGATTTTATAAATAAAAAGCTTTTAGCGCATAATGAAGGGTTGTCTGGTCGTTCTGGACCCCACGAGACGGTCAAAAGTGATATGTTAAATAGTTCGTAATGCCGTTAATGGATATTTTTGGTTCGTTATCCTTTAAAGTACGGAGGTTATGGCCACATAATCACATGTGATTTACATTTGACCCTCAGCTCGCAAAGGCACTAATGTATTCGTCGTAAAGAGGGTTAATACACATTCGATATGCGAGCATGAGCCCGCACAAAGCTCTAATGGATGTTTTACATTTTTATGATGCGATTTCAGATGCCATTTATGAGATTTTTTACGGTCAAAAATTATTTTGGCATTCCTCGCGTGGTTATTTCTCACGGAGCAATAAAGGAGACCTCCGGGCACATAACGCGGCACCCGGACAGAATAATAACCGTCAAACATCACGTCTGGACGAGTTTTCAATTTTCCGACCCGGTTTCCGGAGGCTTCCCGGGGTCGGTCCCGGGAGGGTCCCGACCGATCCGGGCCGGTCCAGATCCGATTCCCGCTCGGCCGATCGGAATAATGAGAAGGTCGTAACGCGGATCGAGCCTCCTATTTTATTGCCCTTGGACATAAGTCCGCAGCGGACTCGTCGTCTTTTTATTAACACCCCCGCGCCGACCGTAAATCGGACAACCCTTTAGATAAAAATGTTCGGGAGATCGGATCTAATGGGAGGGTTAAGGGCACTCTATTTTATTTTGCTCGCAATTACTGATATTAAAAGATACGCACTCAGGGCGGATGATGCCGTGTATTCGGGATAACGACACCCTCGGCTCGCCCTTGTAAATTAAACGTCTTGAATTTGTTCCCGGCGACTTTCCATACAAACAATAGACGACTCGTGTCGCTTTGATTCATTGGTCGTATTTATGTCGGATGGATCATAAAGTCTTCAAATGAAACACACGCTCCTGAAGTATCCATCTGGGTGTGCTATAATCAAACCCACAGGCCATTGGGTGGGCCATATTAAGATTTTGTAGCTCCCCTGAGCCACAGGTACTGTACAAGCATCCCTTATTAATATTTCAAAGGGCGAAAACGGCCAAATAAACGCACACATTTTTCTGTACATTTTCTTGGAAATAATTTTCTTCAAAATATGTGTACAAAATTTGCATGAAAAAAAGCACTCTCAATTGCTACAAAAGTAAATTTATATATAAGATTCGAAAAATACAAAAAATATAAGATTTTTTACCGTTGATTACTAACGAGACACGGTTCAGGAGACACATGTTTTTAAAATACACAAAGGAATTATCTAATAAGATTGGTTGTATCAATCTACCCTTCCTGGCGTATACGGGGGATCCTTACGGTCTGTTTGTTTGATCCCTCGTGTTTGTCGGCCATTTTGTTCAGTCACAGTAAATTCTTCTGATGGAAAGGTCGTCGCGTACTCCCCTCACCTCTCGTCCCTGTCATCCATTTTAACAATACTGCTGCGAATAGCTCATGGAAGTTTGTGGTAGTGATGGGATGAGTCGACAAGGGGTTAGGGTGTTTTTAAATGAAAATGGCTCTGTATATTAAATACAATTTCGAATTATAAACGAAGCATATGCTGTTATAGAAAAGCTTAAAAATTACACTTTTATAGGATTTATTTGACTTAAACCGGCTTTAATTGTTTATTTAGTAGAAATATGTGGACGTGGAATATAATAGCTCTTAGAGTGTCGAGAAACTAGTAAACATAGCAACAATGAAACGGAAAACTTAAATCGAATAAACCTAAACCTTCAGCTGAAAAGCTTCAGTGTTGAAGTATCCATTGTGACAACGGAGAGGAGTTTGTTTGAAAGTAGTTTGAAAGCAAGCTGACAAAGATAAAAATAAAAGAATGAAACTGTAATAAATCTCTAAATTGTGAAGGTTACATTGAAATTAATGACGTTTCTATTTAATACATATCACTTTTGAGATTTTCATAGCAGAATATGTTTCTACTGTAATCTAGAATCTTGTTTCAATACTCCAAATATGTGTATAAACACGGTATCTCAACAAACACGCGTGAGCAGGGTGCAGCCCAGGAGCACCCATGCTCCACGCTATTCACGCAACATTGGTGTCAGAAGCGGCGGGTTGTAGGAACGATGTTATAGCAAACCACAGCTAATATAAATGATTTTAGACGCAAATATAAATAAAAACACGAAGAAAAAGGGGAATCGATATGTTTTTAGAAAATTATAGTTTTTGGACTCCGTGTAGTAGTGTGTTAAATATGCAATAAAAACTTCATATGATAAATACACACAAAATAACTTTAATCGTTCATATGTGAAAGAGGGTCGTAATTAAAGTCTCGCAGTTGGGTCACTATTTTATAAAAAAAATGCAAATGAAGCAATTTCGTATCTCCATCTCATCCATTTTTCTGTGCCTTTCTAAGATTTGATAAGTAATATGTTTCCAAATTGAGTTGGTTTTATTATATTTGTCAATTATTGGAAGCCAATTACTATTTTTCATATAATACTGAATTGCTTTACATTGATAGTTATTTAATATTTAAAAAAAAATGAACTAAAAACCTTACCATAATTATGCTATATAGATGGTGCAAATATGAATCCATTACACGTACATAGACACTTGGGTCTGTTTTTATGCGGATCTTTTTTTTATGCGAATTTAAAATTATGCGCTTTTCAAAAATAAAGAAACCTATCCCTCATTTTTCTATAGAGGATAAAGCTTTTTTTATGCAAATTCGCACAAAAAAAATCTAAATTAACACTAGTGCAAGATACAACCGTTATAATGTGAGTTATAATAGAGCGATGGGTGAATGGAATTGATTTTGAATCTGGCAACTCTACTCAAAAGCTTAAGCATTTGTATAATTATCGAGTAAAATAGACTTGAGTATAAATAATCTGAGATAAATATGTATTGCGTTCTTATTTGTATAATTTTTTATAAACTTTTTTTATGCGATTTTTGATACAATTTATCACATTGATTTGAAGTTATGCGGTTTTTAAAACTAATGGAACCTATCCCTCAGTTTTCTATGTAGTTCAAGTCTTTTTTATGCGAACTTTTTATATGCGACTCAGACAAACCTAATTGTAACCAAAAGTAAACATAAACTTAAGGAATCTGGGCAAAATTTGGCTATGAAATTTAAAAAAAAACATGTATTACTATGACGACTAAATCAAAATTGTTATAATAACATTAAATAAATCCAATTGCTGTATTAATAATAAAATAATAAATATACAATAGCTGAAATATATGACACCAACTGAGGTCTTAATTTTTTATTACAGTGAACTCTTCTACAGCGTCGAGATAGGAACCACACTATAAAAAGTTAGGCGCCTATACAAAATTTGTACTTATTTAGTTTTTTAGCAAGTGCGCGGGTTTACTACTAATAGAATGCCTTTAAAAGGCCTTTTCAATATTTATTCACTCTCATTTTGCATTATATCATACGTTAATGATAGTCTTTCGCTACACTATCCTACTTCTGACACCAGTGTAGCCTAATTCAATATGAAATGTTAAAGTACTGAAACAAATACTTAATTATCTTTAAAAATACAATACGCTTTCCTGAAAGATGCACATGCTGTATATTATAGTATAAATCGGAAACTTTTATAAACACCAACATCCCCAAGTCCAAGTTTGCTTGTTGAAAAACATCAATATGCAAAGCAATAACAGTAGCTTCAAAATATAATACGAAGCGTAAATGTTGATAACGCCCAAGGAAGCGATGGTTAGCCAAATTTGCTTAAGCAAACATTTGTAAACTTTGCCGGAACACTTGAATAATATTTTCGGCCGAGATTTTACGTGGCAAAAAATTGGATTCATCTCGTAAAAATAACGGGAGAATTTCTGCAGAGAGTAAATAATCAAATTAATATAATGATGATGGTGGATGGTAATCCAGGTTTTCGTGAATATCCACGTATTTTGTTTCTCAGCACACGGATTCTGGTTGATGGGGAAAAAAATTAAATAAAACAACCCAGGGGCGTAATGATACGAGTAGTATTCCCAAAGCTGGAAAACATTAACGCTGACCCAAGAACATAACACCTTTCTTTTCTCTTCCTGAAAAAAATATGAGCAAAGATTATTACGCAGAGGTTCCGACCTCTTGGGAGATATTGAATGAAAGTGAATCTGACCCAATTTACGACGTCTTTGTATAAATTCGGTCCTGGATAAACCGGTCAGCAGAATATTTCGAGCGAATTACAAATAGACGTATGCTCGAAAATATTTCAAATGTTCGGATCATTTGATTCCGGAATGCAATTCATATTTAAGTGGAGCAGTTAAGCAATCGTCTTTAGATTACATTGACGGAAATTAATTAATCGGAAGTAGCACTTGGGCTTCCGGCTAGATGATTTGTGGTATAATAACGACACGTGTAGGGGGGCTTATGTCTTCGCCATAAAATCGATGGAGTTAATGGTTCTGCCAAAAACACATGGACGCGGAGAATCAAATTCGGGCCGACTTTTGTCGTTCTTTCATTAGTATCAAAAGCTGGAATTTCAAAGGGGAAAATTGATCATAAGTTCGCAATATTCTGACATAACTACATATCGAAATGTATACAGATTGCTGATCAAATGTATTAATTTAAAGCGACAAGTAATCTGTTGAAAATAAGCGTTGATATATATAATACTTTTCAGTGGAATTCCACTTCTGACACCACCGTAGAGCAGGGTCACGCTTACACGGGGATTCGTTCTGCTATCGGTTTATGATGTAACCGTGTGATTGGATGGAAATAAACGCGTGCATCTAAAAACACTCGTCTTTTTAACCGTTTTATCTATGCCAGGCGGGGGATGAGATCACGGTCAGAAAGCTAAGCATTGGCTGTCCACAGGGCTCAGTTCTTGGACCGGTCCTGTGGAACGTCCTGCTGGATAATATCTTTGACCTGGAGCTGCCGGTGGGGTGCAAGTTATTCTAGTGAGGGCCTGTCGGTGCTGGCCGGTGTTCTTTCGCTTGATCTGGAGATCCAGTGCCGTGCGGCAAAGTTTGTAGCCGAACGGTGAGACCCCGGTAATTGGCGGCAAATGCATAAACATAAATGCAGACGTCTCCAATGCGTTCGGAGAACTCCGTCGAAGCGCGAGAAAGGCCGCGTTAGCTAGCTGGCAGGAGAGGTGGTCCGCGTCTACTTACGGCCGCCGCTCTTCCTGTTCTTTCAAAATATCAGGTACCACATTTAGTGTCGCTGGGTCGTCCCAGATTACTGGACATCCCAGTTCCTCACGGGACAGGGGCGCTTTAGGGCCTCTCTCTGCAGGTTTAAGATTTCCCCATCTTCGAAGTGCCCATGCGGAGATCCGTTCATGGAACCAGACCATGTTCTGTGGACATGTCCAAGCATGGAGTCCGATAGCGAGGCGCTATTTTGTTGTGTTAGCGGTCCAGAGTTTGGACCAGTTGGACATGGAAACCGCTTGTGGCCACTCCCTCCAATTTTAGGGCGTTTAGGGCTTTAGACGCTATAAGAGGGTTATATGTATTTTATTTTATTTCAAATCCAAAAAAACCAACATTTTCTTCCTTCGTATTCGATTCAAAACTATATTTGGAGCCCTTATGTTGTTATTCACTTAGTTCCAAATAGATTTTTGCATAAAAATAGATTATGCGAAACGCATGTGTCACAAAACTTTGAATATGGATGCATTTATAATTCAGTCTTCTTTTTTCTTGTAAAAAGGTCAAATGTACATCTATTTATTGGCTTTGTAGCGTTGGTGATTTGACATCCCCGTGCAATAGCGCTGTTAATCTGAACAGATTTAATTCTCCGGATTAACAGCGACATCTTTCGTCTCTCTTCAGGTGCAATATGTTATTTTAACGGCGCCATCTCTTGTGGCCATGCGGAGATATTGTACCTGCATACCGACCGATCGCTTCTTGCGCGTGCACCGTTGCCGGTTGGGTAGTGACGCGCAGGAAGCGGGATTCGGGGGAGTCGTCGGTTAGCCTTGGCTGCGGAAAGTCGTCCCTTCTGCAGCCAGATCTCGATAGAAGAACGGATCCATACGCTAGCGCGGCCATCTCGACGAGTAAGTGAGGGCGGAAAGCCACTCAGTAACTCCTCAACGTTACACTGGTGTCAGAAGTGATTAACAGTGCTATTGGTCACTTCTGATTCGAAAAACGTATATGCGAGATATTGTAGTATAGTCAATGTATTACATCCAATCTTCGTGCGTAAAAGGTCGTCATCAATGCTGCTAATCAGTCATCTACGTGGCTCATAAAATTAAAGTCTATATAAAATTGCGATATTTTTAATACTTCTTTTACTAGAAAAAATCAAACATTTCATATGAAAATATTTATAAACATTATGGTGTTTAATATATATTTTTTTCTAAAATAATAATTGTATCTTAATTTAACCGTTAAGCGAGCGATGACTTTTTCATAGGAAGAATTTACTCTGACTGAACAAAATGGCCGACAAATACCCGGGACCAAATAAACAAATCCTTAGGATACCCCCTTACATACTAGGTGTACCATGTATGAAAAAAAATAGTCCCCAATCTCAGGAGCTCTTGTAATCCGACTTACTAAATTACCATCGTAAAAATAAATCTGTAATAGTTTGAAAGTTTATGTAATTTTTTTAGGAGCGTGCAAGATTAAGGGTGCATTCAAATCATGACCCCAATCGTTTCGTATCTCACTGTAATAAAAATCTCACCATGGTGGTTTTCTAAGATTGGAATAAAGATTTGAGTATAATAAAAAAAGCTTTTATACAAATATGGCGTGTAATATTGAAGAATTTGCAAGTTGGCCCGGAGCTACGTAGAGATAACAATAGTTTATATCGGTTGGCAGCGACGCCACACTGCATGTCTCGTCTCTCGCAAGAATCCATTTTCTTCAAATTGAAAGTCTACGATCCTCTCCCGCTGAAATATTGTACCTAGAAGGCTTGATCGGCTTATGGCAAAAACTCACATAGACGAGAGTCCTCCATCTCAAAAGTGTATGAAAAGACGCTGAAACCTCGGCGAGAGGTCGCACAAAGGTGGCACATTGAAAAATTACGCTCGATTTATGAAGCCGTCGAAGCCAATGAAAAATAATTGTTTATCGAGGTCGAAGACTCGCTGAAGGCTCCGACCTCGCAAATGGCATCCCCATTTCGTGAAAGCGGATATTTATCTTTGCCATTCGTCCTTTTATGAGAACCTTGCCTCCAATGACGTTCCGACCTTAAACGAAAAATGCAACCCCCATTCAATGCTTTCTCCTATGAAAAACACGACTAGACCAAAAAGGGATATATTGACATTAGTTCTCAATGATAAAAGGATTTCATAAAGTCTGAATGCTCTATGATAATACAAAGACGCTATACTAGGCGATATATAATATAATTTTACAATTATCGATTCATTAAGTTTGATTAGAAAGGGGTATTATCCCCACGCAATGGTGCTGTTAGTCTATGTAGAATAAACCCGGGTATAAGTGCTGTTATCTTTGCTTCGAGAGCATTTCCCACTTCTGACACCAATGTAACGCGGTGGAGCGGGGATGTGTCGTTCCATTATGTATTTTATGTTAACAAACAAAAAGAGCATTGGACATCCAAGATTAACACGTCCAAAACTTTCAAATGTATCCAACAAAATATACTTGAATGTTATGTAATATTCTTAAATTATATGTATAAGTCTGATTTTTCTTTTGAGACAAATAATTAAGTTAAGTAGGGTTTGGCTCTATTATCAAATAAGTTATTTCTTATTTAACCATATGTGAAAGAAAACTCCCAGAAAAGTCAAATAAATTCAAGCGAGACAACTTTTTTTCGTGTGCCATAAATTCTCCTAGAAATATTGCACACATGCACATCAGAGTTGTTAAAATTTTCAGAACTGCTTTTTTAGCAATAGGCTTGTTGATATATACGTTTTGTCGCCCCCTATTCCTGGTCAGTTATAAATATGGTGGTCACAGCTTGCGACGAAGTTAGAGGCATGGTGGTTTCATTATTCCCGGTTTTATTTTTTCCGTGCACCTTAAAAAGGAGAAAAAATCGGGTACGTGAGATACTGTAGCACAAACAAAATATTCTGATGTAAAATTTCGATTATTTTCCTTAATATTGAAATAATTCTTATCTGATTTAATAGTTTAGGCTTTCAACAACTTCGGAGTATCCATGCGGAGATTCATTCATGGACACAGATCATATCATGGCGTTCGATCGCGAGGCGCTCCTTCGATGTGTCAGTGGTCTGAAATTTGGACCGGTTGGACACCATAGCCTTATGGCCACCCCCTCTAGTTTTAAGATATAACTGGATATGCCTTAAAACATAAATGGGGCAATAGCGGTATCTACACACAGCTCGGGTCAGAGGTGGGCCTCCATGTTGTTGTTGTACTTTTCAATCTAAATTTGGTGTTTCACTCTACGGTGTCTACTCATAAAATCTTTGCGGGGGAGCAACCCAATTTCCGTAGGTAACAGTCGAATTCCTAGGATAAAGATGAAGAGTACTGGTGAGCGAAAGCTGCCTCATCGATTTGGTCATCAAACGCTGCTGGGGTAACCCAGCTAACATGAGTTAGGTATGCAGGTCACCCTATACTGCGTACCCGTAAATGGGTGTGTAAAACCGCTGATTACAGTAATTGGTGTAGATTGTGTTAAAGGCAGAACGGCTTTTGGCTGCTCGAACGGTGACTCGTCTCCGTGGTTAGGTACTATTATACAAATGACCGAAGCAATACAAGGACCATGAGAAAGGGGGATTCCCTGGAGTCCATCATCTATTGCAGCCCACTTTAAGCTGAGGTTGGACTCGTGGTGATGTAACGTAGTAGCCCCTTTTTATTTTAGCATAACCTATTCCTTCCTTGTCCATCGCATCTTTGGGTACACGTGGTCTAGAACCGCCTTCTTTGGAGAACGCGGAGTAAAAGGGGTGGGCACTTGAAAGCTCTTCCATTTTTGTATGTAAATCCACTTTTCTGTCAGTTCTGCCGCAGCTTGTTACAAGCTTGATAATGAACCAGGCTCTAGTGAACTTTAACACTGTTATTTCATTCTTCTTTCACTATCGCTTTTCTGAACTCTATTATGACTGGAGATGAGACATGGATGTGTAAAAAGGTAGTTGGAGCGCACGAAGAACCTCCCTATTCGCCAGGTGCACCAACTTTGAAACAAAAAATCTACCAGTCTAATGAGTCCCTATAATTTGGCGGAAGAGGAGAAAGCTGTAAAGAGGGAGAAACTTTTCTGAACTCTATCGTGACGGGCGATGATACGTAAATGTGTAACTAAAACCCAGAATCCAAAAAGAGCTGGCGTCAGAGGTCTATGACACCCTGCATACAAAATCAGGTTACAGCTGACTACAAAAAAATGTCTCAATCTCGACGACGATTATATCGATTATTTAAGCGTTCCTACGGAAGAACAGATAAAAATACTGTTAAAATTTATTTTCATTTGATAGAATAGCTAATGATCGACACTTATAAAATGGCTATCGAGGCAATCTCGTGCATCAACAGTTAATCAACGTTCGTTGCATCCAATCCTCTGCATCATGCATATCCTATCCAATTTGTAAGTTATAATTCCTGGTATAAACTCGGAAAATTGGGATAAGCGCTCAAATTTCAAGCCTGGAAAACAAGGATATTATTTTGAGAATATTAAACATTATTTTAGATTTGTAATAAAATATGTGCATCAAATTTGAGTCTTGATTGCAATGTAATTTTTTATTACTTTGTCAGTCGATTGCTTGCTGAAAATGTCAATTTTCCACAGCGCTGAACAATGATCGATTGATTATAACTAAAATATATTAAACTATCCATCTAAATAATGCGTATTTTGTGTAATAATCACATTTGCATTTGATAATTATTTGATATAACATGCACAGCTTAAATTCGAGCTCTGTTTTCAATGATCGATTTGACAGGAAAATGAGTTCAATTTTCCGCGGAAAATTCATATCTTATTCCGCTACTTTAAAATATAATATTTTCTTTGTCGGAATGTTACTAGTTGTCTATTTGTGTTGTGCCTTTGCTCTATCAGAAAGTCTATTTCCAACCGGCGATTGGAAATTGTTCACCTTCATAGATTTAGTAGTTGAAGCCTTCCCGGGCAAAGCCTTCCTATATGACGTTGAACGACGTGTTCATTCATAGAAGAAAAAAACATCGAAATTTTTTCGGGACATCAATTCACGCCTGCGGGATTTTGCGATAGTCGAAATGTATTTTCGTTATTTTGTGTAATCTCGTTTGGGGAAATTCTTTTTATTAGGAATAAAGTACTTTGAAAGCCTGCCGTGATGTTTTCCGGTGAAGAATTTTTTTACACAAAAGCCATGACATGGTGGTATTTTTTATAGACACTTCCATGTACATATTTATGGATATTGTTTATTTTATGATATGAAAAAAAAATGAGATCAAAATCTATTTTCATATAGGGCCCTTTCAACAAGAACGCTCTAAATTTGATAGATTATAACTGGCATATTGTTATAAGCAACATCTATTAAATTTATTATGAATAATTTAATAATATATGGCAAATTATCACGGAAAGTTATAGTGTTGAACAACATGTGTAAGTTATCAAATTTTATGTACTTTAGCGACAAGAAGCATCGATAATAAGCAACTTATTAATTGGATGATATAAATATCGATGACATGTGGTTCCAACAAGATCACGCTATGTGTCACACAGCGCATGTTATGATGAATATTCTGCACGAGCGATTTTTTTTAAGTAAAGCGCAGTGCTGGAACGAGCTGTGCGATTCCGTCAGCACTGACCCGTGGGGAAAACCTTACACGGATAGACATGGTGATAATCCCGGTTGGGGAAGATGAGTTGGGAACCCCCTTTACTACAAGAGAGCTCACCACGGCTATTAAGCGGTTGGCGCACAATAAAGCGCCGGGACTGAATGATGTCCCAAACATAGTCATCGGCCTCTTGCTAACATTATAAAACACCTGCCCAGGGGGAGGGGTATTCCCAGCACCATGGAAAAGGCAGAATCTGGTTCTCATTCCAAAAAAGAAAGCACCTCCGGGTCCGACGATGTACAAACAACTGTACATACTGGACGGGTTAATGAAGCTGCTGAAGAGACATCCTCCAGCGACTCCAGCAGCACATTGAAACGGGATTCTTCCCACAGCAGTATGGCTTCCGTGTAGGCCGCTCTTACCTACGAAGGCGCCGACGGGAAGAGAAGAGAAAAACCAGTGACGACAGGCATTCCACAGGGGTCGGTGCTTGGATCCGCCTTGTGAAACATAATGTACGACGGACTGCTGAGGACGCCACTAAGGGAAGGAGCCAAAATGATCGCATTTGCTGATGATGTTGCCATCCAAGGTACCGCCAAATCTACGGAAATACTGTAATCGACCTGCGAGGACGTGCTAAGGAAAGCCAAGAAGTGACTGACAGGAGCTGGTTTGGAGCTCACTGTCCAAAAAGTGGAGGCCCTCTTTTTCACAAGACGCAGGAAGCTTGCGCCCCCATCCCTGAGGTGTTAGCGAAGGTGGCCAGCATCGCGGAGAATCTTGGTGGCCCAACATTGGTGGCCCAAAAACAAACAGGAGGCAACTCTATAACGAGATAGTGCACTCGGTACTGTTATACGGCGCGCCGATATGGGCTGAGGCACTTCAAATTGAAAGGGCCAGGCTTAACATGGCCAGTGTCCAGAGAAGGAGCGCAATCAGAGTGGCTGCTGCATAACGCACAATGTCTGAAAACGCCTCTTGGCACTGACTGCCATACCGCCAATCGAACCTGCTCGTTTATGAGAGACAGGCAATACAAGAAGGTGAAGACAGGAAAAAAACTAAGCAAACGACCATGGTGGCGTGGCAGTCCCGATGGGACAACTCCGCTAAAACTCGGTGGGTGCATGAGCTAATACCGAACCTGGGTAGACAGAAAGCATGGTCAACTGTGCTACCACTTGACCCAAGTTCTCACCGGGCACGGCTGTTTTGGTAGCTATCTATACAAAATAGGCAAAGAGACCG
Source organism: Stenopsyche tienmushanensis (assembly GCA_008973525.1). NCBI lineage: Eukaryota > Metazoa > Arthropoda > Insecta > Trichoptera > Stenopsychidae > Stenopsyche > Stenopsyche tienmushanensis. Next base: position 246,372 of record WACJ01000097.1, read on the forward strand.
GCCCGAAGTGCCACCACTGCGAGGCGGAGTACGTCGATGCTGCACACACGACATTTGTCTGACCAGCATGGAGCACTGAAAGGGACATCCTACACAGGGAAGAGCTGGGAATCAGCTCGCTCTCCCTTAACAACATGATTAACGTTAACGTAACGCTTCAATGTTAACGGATACTAGGGCGGAAGGAGGATGCTGAACGTGCAAGACGACGAATTAGTAGTCGGGTGGCAGCCAAAGAGAGGGGGGGGGGCTTTAACGGGTAAAAACCCCACACTATCACCAGAATGGTGGTGTTTTTTGAAGATTCCCCCCTTCGAAAAAAAAAGACTAACTTTTGGAGCTATCTTAAATCGTAGATATATGCGAATAAACCGCATCTTGAATGAACTTCATCCAACAAATTCCGCCAGATTTATACGACAAATTCATAGAAAATTAGACCTCCCGAATATCCTTGATGCCAAAAAAAAACCTCTTATGTACATAACATAATCACAACATTTAAAAGAAGCCTTTGGTAGTCCAATGTTATTTTCTTATATCTGCCACCACCCGCATCAACTAACCCATTCAAATAATATATTTAATCTGTGATTACTACACGTTTATCGTATTTATATTTATAGTTTAAAAGTCTAGAAGAATCACCAATGAGTGACTAATTTGCAACAATTATTAAAATATATTAGATTTATTAGTATATTACCGCTTTTAACCTTTCTCTTATCGTGATACTATGATATGTATTTGATACACCATATGAAATTTTGAATTATTCTGAGCCCCGTATCTATTATATTTCATATCGATATTCTCATTATTATAGTCGAGTTGTAGTAAATACATCATAGTGAAAGAAAGGTTAATTCAGAAATAAATTTGAATCATAGGATATGAAATATAAAACAAATTCTTTCAGACCTTCATGAAACTTGAATTTACTCGTTTTAAATACAAAAGCATCTACAATTTGTTTCCAAAAGTACTTAGAATGGAATGCGTTTTCAAAACGGATGGCGAAAAAGTAGAGCCTCGGGTGAAATTTTCACAGAAGGGTTCTTAATAAAAAAAAAATACTACCCCGCTAGTGATTGAAGTGTCACATTTCTGCATGCGAATTTGTTTGCATTTGCTGCTTTTTTTGAGTACTTGTGTGCATTCGTGAAGTCTTTATAAATATTGCAATAGCTTGCAGTCGATATTTCTTTTCCGGCGTGCATTCAATGCAGAGGCGCCGAATAAATCAAAATGCAGTCCTGGAAGGCTTTCAATGTTGGGACACATTCTTCCAGCTATTCTATTGAAATGCATGTACCTAACCCGATGGACCGTGAGAAGACAATATTTTGATGTTATAAATGCATACTGCAGCTAACTTGCCATCGTCGATTTTATCCATTGTTCAAAATTCGAATGAACATACCATGAACAAATCATGAATGTTCAAACCTTGTGTGATGCATCATTCGGCAAATTTAATTAAATAAATTCATAAATTGTATTAATTCCATTAATACTCCACCACTGGTTTGGTGTATTCAAGCACATTGAGTAGGGCCTTTGAAATCAACAGAATTTCACATATTTCAAGTGTCTCATACGAATATGACACGACACGACCGGTGTAACAAACCGATTTCGTCAAAGGGACCCCAAGTATGACACGGGAATTTATCCCTGCAAAAATGTGTCAAAAGTAGGAAGTGTCTTTTGTAGTTTCCGAAACAGGAATAGATTTTACCTGAAACTTCCATTAGCGATAATAAAAGATGGCGGAAATCTGTAATATGCTTTCGAAATCTGGGGGCCGTTGTGCGGCGCGTAGAGAAATTCCACACTTTCATTTAAAAAGGACAAAAAATACCCCAAGAAGTACACTTAAGACCCATGTAAAAATCCAAAAATTCCAAATATATATACATTTATATTATATTTAGTCAAACTTTACATTTAAAAGTGCTATAAATATATATTGAATATTTTCAGTAAAGCGTGATTTTCATGGTATTCAATATGTGCATCACCTGTAGCTCCATGATGTTGGCTTATCGATGGGGCCAGCATGCGGAGCGCCATTATGAAGCCGCATAACGAATACCTTACATTAGAAATACATTTATTCCATCGAATAGGAAGCTTCTATACACTGTCACTGAAGAAAGAAGGCGTGAAGTAACATCCTCTGTTGCGCAACGCGTTATTATACATTTTCTCGTTAAAATTTCAAGTCAAATTTAAAAAAATCGCATAAAATGCCGGATATCAACAATTAAAAAAATTGATTCCACACATAAAATAACGCGCAAAGATGTTTCAAATAAAGATCTTAAAATACGCAAATATTTATCAATGCCCCTAATATATTTGCTAAGTATTCTCATCATTTTGTAAATGTTCACATTTGGCTTGAATGCTTTTAATAGATATAAACTTAATATCAATGATATTTTAAGCCGTTTTCTATAAGCAAATTTAAAATGATTAAAAGGAGCTCAAACTGTCATAAAAGCTGCATGAATAAATAATCATATTCGTTTTATTGAGGCGTGTTCTATTGAAATATGATCGAAAAATGCCTGTGGAGAATCGTCGGATAGCTTTGATTGCGGGAATATGTCCTTCCTGCAGACTCACAACTGTAACCACTCTCTCCGTAAACGAAATATGTATTTACCCGAATGACTAATGTATCAATATTACATGTATATTTGTGTAGTGTCGTTATGTAGTTGGATCACCAGATTTTCTAAGCTAGGATCTGGTCAGTGAATTCTGGAGTATATTGACATATCAAGGTCGCATTCATTGTCACAATATAATCCAGAAAAGCGTGTTTCGTGAAAGTCATCAAGCGTCACACGGCGTTCATTTTGCACTTGTTCTTTAATTTTTTGCACATGTTCATCAAAAATGACTGGATGGCCTTCCACTCCTTTCCTTGTCGTAACAAAAAAGAGGAGTTAATACAGCCTTTTACATAGGGAATCCCGGGATCCAGGATCCCGGGATTGCATTCAGTACATATATGTTTTTTCAAATTGTTATATTAACCTTTCCCTACCGGTGATGTATTTACTACACATCGACTCTAATAATGGAAATATCGATATGAAATATACTAGATACGGGGTTCATATTTTTTGTATTCTTCCATAATATAATTACAAATCACATCAAAGAATTATAGTATATAAGTATTCGTCTACAGCCACGGAAATAAATAATTTGTTGGGAAATCGGGAATTTTGCGAGTTTTAGTTCTTGTCTTAGCAGAAATAAATTTAATTAGTCACATTGATGATGTTATACGAAAATACTAAACTATACTAAAACAGCAGACAAAGATTATTGATTGATAAAAAAATGTATTGTACCACCATTAGTACCTTTCAATATGATTCCATACAATTGAAACACAGTCAACCATAGTAAGTCACTTGAGCTTTTTAATAAACTATACACGTACAAATATTATATGTGTGCATAACTTTCTATTGCGCGGTCCCTATCTCGACGCTATAGAAGGGTTGACTATATTACCATTAATGTGTAAAAAAAATTTTAGCCCTGATTTTGCGTATGTGTGTATAAGGAGTTTTTAGATTTGGTAAATTGATTTTCACCCTTGTGACGGAAACGATAAGGAATTCAGCTGACACGAGTGTAATGAATGGTTTGATTACTTGTTAGACATCTCAAAGTGATTCTATTTGTGAATTAGGATTTTCCGACCTATTGTGGTCTCTCGGACAAAATTCATTTCCAAAAAGGCAATCTTCAGTATTGATTACGTCGTTTTAAATCAGATTGGACCCGGAACGGATCCGGGAAGAGGAATCAATTATTAAGTATGGGAAACCCGTACTATGTGGAAGAGAAGGGACTAATTTCAATTAGAAGCCTGCGGTCTGGGACCCGCTGACCAGATAACACAACAAAGCATCCCTAATCTATTGTATCGTCAGCCGTTTCACTCTTGGACCTAATCCAGCAGTCAAAGAATATCCTTGGAATATCCATTGTAAAAAAAATATAAATATTTTCAATCAAATGGCCAACTTTGCAGAACCGCAAAAAAGGTCCAATCTCGTTCAAATCACGGGATTTATTATCATGCAATGACGGAAAATCGTATGAATTTATTATTCAGCAGCCTTGTGAAAAAATATTGTTACTAAATCTCTTTCAATAAAAAAATACTGTTTATATATATAATATATATATATAGGAAGAGCACTGGGTATTAGATTTATGATCAATGAAAATTTTCAGTAATATAATTTTTTCAGCTATGGTATGCCATCACATACCCAAAATATTCCAGCAGTATTGATTTTAAGTGTATTTCATGTTTTACTACCAGTTATACCACAAATTTCATGGTCGATAACTCAATGCTGTAAAATGGAGAAGATCATATTTCGCAAGATTTATGGTTCCACCCGTTCCATACATACACATGATTCAATTTATTCGATTTTCCAAACTGAACACAACTCAAATTTCATTTTAGTCATACTATTTTTCGATTCAGTGTGCATTTACAATTGAAATGTGGATGTATACTAGCTTCATTGCGATTTATATAGTGTATTTCAATTAGAGCGCTTAAAGTTTGTTAAATGATAGTGACCCTGTTATGAAAGCAACATCTATCAAATTTATTTTAAATTATTTAATAGTTTATGGCAAATTATTATCCAAATTTATAGCTTTGAACAATGTCTGCAAATTATCAAATTTTTAATTTTAAAATCAGTGCTAAGTTCGAAAAACGTTTCATCAAATTAATTACCTTTAGCGATGGGGTCCATTTTTGAATGATTATGTAGCATGGACGAAATATCATCCACATGTAATAACGCTGTTAATCTCCTACGCTACAATGGTGTCAGAATCGGCAGATCGTGAATGGCGTCATCGAAAACTGGGCCTCCCGAATACGTGCCATCAAGCAAATTCGCGGCGGATATTTGAACGACGTTATATTTCATACTTAGTGCCATAAAATATTTTTTTAAATATAATAAAAACATGAGTAGATATCTCACAAATTGCTAGTTTTATTTACATTCAAAAATTTAGCGTTCTTATTGAAATAACCTAATTAGATAATATTTCAACAAAATGAAGATAAGATGACACTTGAACACTAAGTCTACTAAATGTCTGTTTGTTTGAGATTTCCGTGTATCCGTGAGAACCATTTAATGTTTTCGTTTATTTTATGTCAAATATTCAAACCATTTTTTTAAATCAATTTTTAACGCCATCTTTTAGTGTAATTTATTTCAAATGAATCAATTAATCCTTTCAATGCGCGAAGCATTTATTTAAGAAATCGCTTTTGATTTCTAGCTCTCATTGTCAGATAAATGCTTCTAAAGAAATATAAGCTGCATACAAATATAAACTGGTGGATAAATCAGAAAAATTGAACTCCAATAATTCATATATAATAAACTGCATTGACGACAAAACTTCATTTTCAGACATTTGAGAATGCTGACGAAGAATATCATAAATCGGTCGTATACAGATATGAAAATAAATAGAAATAAATGGATGAAAGTGGAAATAAATAGAGATGTTTGAATGCAACTGAAAATGATCATCATCATTGCTTGCTTCCTTAAGACCGGTCAAATTTGACTTTGATGGAACGTCATTGATTGATTTATTATCGATATTAATCAAAAATTCTTTAGCTTTTCACTTATTTGTAATTCAAAAATCTTTTAAACAAAATCTTATTGATCAAACTTTACAAAACAGAGGTTAAATATCGATTGCTCGGTTCAAATTCTAGATTTTTAACCGTCCCCTTGAGAAAATTAGGATGTTTGAACCAAATCTGGTCAACCAATAAATGTATATAATTTACATGCAACATAAATATTTTTATTTTGAAGACAAAGTTCTATAGGCGCTGTAAGGCAAAATAGCTAAAACGTCACGAAATGTGAAACTCTAACCGACAGTCGTTCAGAAAAAGAGATAAAATTGTTTGCAGTCTCGCAGTGTTTGTCAAATTCTTTATAGAGATGCTTAGTGTCGAATTTACTGATAGGCGCAGAAGGTACGCGTCTTAGGCCTCAAAAATTCAGGGGGCTTCAAAAAGCGCAATTTCAGGAATTTAAGAAATTTATGCACATCCAGTCTAAATTTGACCCAAGTTCAAATTTAAAAAAATATGCCATCTACTGTGTGTTTGTGTCTATGCGTAGCATAAAGCAACCGCTACACTAGTAGTGAGCCTATTTTATTATGTATTACACAAACTCAATAAAAAAAAAATTCCAAATACTTGATTCCGCTATTTGGGATCATGCCGCATTAGTATCCATTTCTCCCCATAACTTACACAAAAAGCCCTGAATGCCTAAAAGACGTGAGAGTGGCCACAAGGTTTGTATGTCCAACAGGTCCGCCTTTCAGACCGCTAATACTTCGAATGAGCGCCTCGCGATCGGACGCCGTGCCTGAACAAGTCCACAGAACGTAAACGACAATTTAAACAATAGTTTAAGCTTAAAAATATTTCGGAAGAAACTGTAGCCATATGGAAGTCGAGTTACAAGGGTACCTGAGGCTGGAAATTTTGTATGCGTATGATCATCCGTTTTTTGATATTGCTGAATAATACCACCGTAAATAATCATAAGGGATGCTTATGAAAGTTTATGGTAGTGATATGATGAGTCGACAACATACCATGAAACGGGTTAAGTTGTTTAAGCCGTATTCGAAAAAACTTGGATGATCGCCGCACGTGAATTTTTGAATCGTTTTGCGCAGGATGGAGAAGTTTTTCTAGACTCTATCGTGATGGGAGATGAGACGTCGGAGTTTAACTACACACCATGTTTTAGATATTAAAATATGTTTTTTTTATTTTCTACGAAAAACAAAGCCAACCGCCGGTGAGTCGCTGGCGCTAGAGGGGTTAAGAGACGAACCTCATTAAATATATTAGATGTATCGATATTTGCCGATTTTGATAGGCGTCTGTTTGAGCTCAGTTTATTGATCAGTAATATTAATGAGTAAAAATATTATTTTTGTTAAGGGTAAAATATCAAAACTCGATTCAAATCAACATTGTATTCGACTTTATACCCTGCTATTTTTTGACCAGAGGTTGAATATCAACCAGGCCACAAAAGCCATAAATGAAATTTACGGAGAAGTGTTACCATTTTAAGACATGGTAACCGATGTTTTAAAGACACCCCTGGATCTGGAAAATCCTTAAATTTTGATGACTGCATATTTGAGAGCCATAGTGAAAACAGATCCTTAATTAATTATCCAAGAACTATCGCAGACGATGCATTCATCGTGATCGATATCTCATGAGCATTGAAAACGTATTGGGAAGACGAATCAAATGGGTGCCGCACGAACTGTCCAAAGATAACAAAGGAAAGCGACGAAACACGTTCAAAGTTTTGTTGTCAAGATAAAAAGTACCGAATTTTGACTGTGCATTAAAATGGGTTATTTATAATAACATAATTCGTAATCGTCAATGGCTTTCGCTGAGACAAAAACAATTCGACACCGAAACCTGGATTGACGACTCACAAAATGATTTCGTACGTTTGGTGGGATATTCATGGAATTATTCATTATAAATTTATAAAACCTGGCGAAACAATAACTGCAGATGTGTATTGTCGGATTATCATCTTTTTTTGATCTTTGGCACATTCTCTAAAGGATAAACGCTTATGAACCGCAAATAAAGTCGAAAATTATATTTGTATATTAATTATTTCATTGTTTAATAATCGGCAAAGACTTTTCAATACATCTAATAATATAACAAAAATAGACTCCTAACAAAATTCAAAGGCATTAATTATCTGAATTCATTATGATATTAAAAAAATCGATTTTACCATAACAATTTACAAGCGCGATGGTACAAGTTGGACTGCTTCCAAAATCCGGACACATTTTTGTAATTTAATTTTAAAGTTGTCGAGCTGAATCTCCGCAAAGTATATTTAGCGACGTTCTTCGGACAAGTGAACGCAAATTGAATGCAATTACACATCAATTCAGCAATTTTCCTGTTATCACTGGACGTGATTATTAATAAAAAGAAGTGTGATTTTTGCCCTTTGAAATTTCCATGTTATGCTGATTTTATCTGCATGGAATTTGCTTTGAATCCCGCAAAAAATATCGATGCAAATCTTATCTACGGCTGCAGCTCGCCATTCAATGGATCGTGTTTCTTTGCGATGGAAATGAATGGTAATTATTTATAGTGCTACATGAGGAGTTATTGACTATGAGAGCCCGTGCTAAGAGAAAATCGTGAGGGGATGAAAAATTCATTTGAAAATTGCAATTCCTAAATTAAGCATGACTATATATGATTTTCTATCCTAAAAAGCATCCCTTAGTGTGTGTGTGTATGAATTAATATTCAGAGTAAAATTAATTGAAAGGTTTTCCGCCCGTTTTTGCGCTTGGGGGTGGGTAAATTGTAGGGCAACCGTTTCGATCTCGAGACAAGGCACTCGAGTGTACAATGATAACACTCGTATATAAACTGAGGTCGAGAACAACGATCCTTGAAACAATTCATTTGATTTATTCAGGGACTTCCGAATCCGCCTTTGAAGTGACATAAGCACTGCAGCCACCATTAACATCTCAAAATATTTTTTCAAGCCTCCGTTTACCTATTCGAATTTCGATCGGGAGCAATGAATAATAAAGAGAGCGAAAATCAACTTTCGGAGGGAATTTATTTTGAGGATGGAACTTAAATTAAATTTATTTTGCGTTAAATAATCAGACTTATGGCGAAATTTTCAGATGAAATCATTCATCTTTATATTGGGGGAGCCGAAAATTAAACCATTTTTGTGTCCATATTGGGCATTCAATGCTATTGATGGTTAAAAAATGGATAGCAAATTATCATTACATATATTAGATATAGCGGAAAGAAATGTCATTTTTTTGGTTGTGTCTTTGCCGTCAGTTTGCTTCGGGTTGCTGTTGAGTGAATACGTCAAGATTGATATCATTTTGAAGCTCTGTTGTTTGTCTTACTGTTTCAAATATTTTTATATTTTTTTAACCACAATGAAAATGTCCAAGCCAAAAATTGATGAGACCCATTTGCAATCTTGTTTACTGTTTTTATTCGATAAAGGATTAAAAGCAAGGAAAGCTACCCAGAGCATCTGTGATGCATATGACAACATATTGAATATTCGAAAATGCCATAAATGGTTCAAAAAATTCAAAAATGGCAACAGAGATTTAAAAAATAAACCAAAATCAGAACGACCTCCAATAATCGATGATGACGCTTTAAATTCTCTGATAGAATCTGATCCTCGAAAAACAATAAAGGAACTATCGCTAGACATCGGCTGTCTCTGGTTGACAGTAAAAGACCATTTGAAAAGACTCGGGAAAAAACATAGACAGGGAATTTGGGTACAGCACGAGTTGTCATCAACGGTCTTGGAACAACAGATAACCATTTGTTCATTGCTATGGTTCAGGTATGAAACCGATCCATTTTTAAAAAGGATCGTTCCTGAGGACGAGAAGTGGGTCCTCTACAACAGTCCGAGAAGGAAAAAACAGTGCTTTTCTTCAAATCAAGTACCTGTTTCTACCCCTCGACTGTCATTATCCTTGAAAAAGGTCTTCCTTTGTGTTTGGTGGGATTTTTTGGCGTAATTCACTACAAATTATTAAAACCTGGCCATACTGTCACAGCAGAGCTATACTGTACACAATTAGATAGATCAATGGTTAAGATTTAATCATAATTTAATTTTGTTTTCTTTTTTCAACCAGAAAATGAAGGCAAACGATGAAAAGACGACATATCGTATTTTAGTATGTTAAGTGTTGAACGACGATTTTTAAAAGGGCATTGATGAAACCATCTTTGTTTGTCTGAAATTACCCTCTAAATTATCTATTGTAAAATTTGTATATTTAATTTAAACCCCGTGTAATCTCCAAGCAAGCTTATTATACGAAATGTTTCAGCCCCCAAGTGCGTCTTCTTACGAAAAAGAGCTTATTATTTCTGTGAAAAACGAGCTGTGAATTTGACCTTTGAGATATTTAAACTCGAATAACTTATCATTCGAACTCATAATATAAAGTCTAAATATTCTAAATTTGTTCAAGCGCCAATGAATCCGGCCTCAAGTCGCCTGCGAAAAACCCACACAAAATCCGCCCTCGCGAAGGCTTACCAAGTTTATCTCTCAATAAATGTTTCCATGAGTAAAAATATTTTGATATAGACGCCCTTTAATGTAATGCCCTCGACTGTGCACCGGAAGTGCGTCCCTGAAACGCAATTATTCCAATTTCTGCGTAACTCGATTTGAGCGGATGTCCCAATCAACAGTGTCCTCCCACATTTTGCTAACCGGGTCCTGAGTAAATTAATTGTTTTATCGTGCTATGTACAGATTGCAGGGCAGGATCAAATCTCTTTTTCGCAACCCCTGTGACACTTTTTCTGACCCTTGATGTGGGTCATGGGAGGATTTCCGGAAATGCGGGCCAAGCCCTGATTGACCTTTCTGCTAAGCGCCTGGACTCACCTGGGAGCTGAATACATCTGCAAAGACAATACTCAAAATTAATACCATATTATATATATAATTTTATAAAATATATTTTTTGAATTTATATGTTGTATAACAGATCCTAAGAGGGTATTCAATGCTTGTTATATACTTTTAAACGAATTGGTCTGAATAAATTCATTATCCAGACAAATTTTCATTGAAATTGATATAGATTGAGACTTTGTAGTCTCGAATACAATCGATTGGATCCACGTTAATGATATTCCCATCAGAAACTGTAGCATCTGTATTTGCGATGTGTTTTGAGAGACAAAATATACTTTATATAACTTTCCAAATAGATTACAATGTGTGCGCAATGTAAGGGAATCCAAATGAGGCTCCCGCTTTGGCTCACCCAGATAATGCAAAATGTCACCCACGCGTTCTAACTACTGATGATCATTTTTCAGCTTTTATATGCCATTCTCTGGTTTATCTTGTAATTATCCACTGCGAAAATATGAGGGTCATCCAGAGAGTAAAGTTACAAAATTTATGTAAGATCGAAAAATGCTTGTATTCAATTGAAATTCACAGGATACTTCACAAGTATATTAAACTGTTTTTCAACATAACCACGATCGAGATCGAGACATTTATTTAGTCGGAACATCAGATTTTGTATGCCAGTTAAATAGATTTTAAATTTTTCAAACGTTTCTCCCAGTTTTGCAGTAGTTTTGGCACCAAATGTGCGGAAGGAGGATTCTACGGAGAATAATTCCGTAGTCTACTCCATCCACTTTATTAAATATATAATCTATTGGAAAGTTCGTTGGCACCTGGAACAATAGCTTATCCAGACTAATAATTACATTGTTGACCCAACCAGTGCTGACAGCGAATCATCCAATCCTTTTCCCTGCATGGAATGCAGCAGCCACGGTGGAATAGGAGAATGTTTCCCTTTCATCACCCCCCCCAATTAAGATACTTCAATGCTGTGCGCGTTCTTTTGCTTGCAAATGTGTGTCCGCGTTAATTGGTGTAACCAATCAACGGTGCGGGTACGGTGTAAGTGTTGGATCTCCCCCTCCTCCCCCAATAATGATGAATGATGATTGTGGGGTGTAGTGACACACCCATGTTTCATCCCACATCACGATACCAGAACGCTTCTCCCTCCCTGAAATGACTGAACCAATACGAGTGCCATGAGGAAGAGTCCCCTTGTCCCTTGCAGTCCGTCATCTGCTGCAGCTTCCTTCAAACTGAGGTTGGAGTCGTGGTAGCTGTAACCTCGGGCATCAGCTTTTTTTTCCATAACCTCTTCCTTCCTCCTCTAACACATCTTCAGTTGGATGTAGTCTTTGGGGTCAAAAAGAGGTGGAGACCACTCCTGCATACGTGGCTATTCCAATGGTGCTCAGAATAAATCACACAACAGCGTGGGGCGTGGACTCGATATTGGACTTGGAAAGAGACCAAACACCACTAAGTGACTGTCTTTCCGATCTTAACTACTCCCTCATGTGAAAAAACTATCCAATAATTCACACAAGGCAGTCCACATGATTTTGATGGTACTTCATTGTGAGCATTCTGGATACCCATCTCGCACACAACTTCCTGTGACTAAGTTTTTCCGACACAATATAATCAAGTAGACTTAAACACATGTCAGGATTTTTTTCATGAAGGCTTGCCTTGTCTTGAGTATCTTATCTTGAGTACCTTCTCTGTGACAAAATGGCCAACAAGCACTTGGGACCAAACAAACCAACCATTTGGGAATCCCACTCAATTGGGCACTCAATACTGAAGAAAGCTTGTTTGTGGCATACCCGGTAGGTCATCTGATAAATCATAAAACATATGATCGTGAGAATCTTGCATGGACGGGAGGTGGTGGAAGCGCGCGAGGACGTCGCCATCGGAAGAATTTACTATGACTGCACAAAATGGCCGACAAACACGCAAAATCAAGCAAACTAATCATTCGGAACTTCCCTACACGACAGATGCGCCATAATTTATTCATACCATGGTTAAATATTCAGTATCACAAGCAATATAACTTAAGTTGCTACATTGCAGATTATCTAATCAGACACAGTGCAATCTACTTCATGCATATGCAAATTTAGAATCCAATGAGTCAATCTACGTTGAAATTTATTCTGAATAGATCTGTAACACAAATATTAAAGATCAAAAATTTTAAAGATTCATCATAAATTACAGTCCCTTTTCCAATATTATTGATGACGACTTTATCGGATTTCGTCTTCCGAGTGAGTTGTAAAGTCAAATCATCAACCCTCAAGAACCTTCCTCTCCACTGGAACGATTCCCAATAAAAACATTGTTCTTCGGCGTTAGATTAAATCCACGACCTCCCTAAAAATAGCAATTACGCCAGAAAGTGTGATAATGCTGTGACATCTTTAAAATAAAGTTCGGTGTAAATACGGAAGCTTACGTCCTTATTTGTTTAGGGTTTGGAGCCATTTGTCGCCGGGGGAGATCACAAACAGAAATCAAGAAACATTTGTAGCAGAGCGGCGGAACGGAGGGCGGTTAAGGGAGGCGAACGGCGGGAAGCAGGATATTGGAAACGGAATAAGTGTTTTGGACCAACTTGAAATTAAGTGAGAAACTTTGCCACTGTGCTGTAATTTCCTGGCAGGAGTGCCTTCGGGGCAAATGATTCGGGAACGAGTTCCTTCATTTGTGTACAGGGCGCGCCTATCCCGCCCTCTTGCAACACATTAAACTAAAGCCGTGTACAGCGGGCGGATTCGAAACTTTCGCAAATTTAGCAGAAATGGTGTTTCCATGTATACATCTTCAAGGTCAAAACATCTTCGAATATGTCGAACTGTATTAGAATTCATATTTATCTGAACGGATCTATGATCTCTTTATCAGTATTTAATTTTTCAATAGCGAAAAATAATGGATTTCTATCATACAATAAAGAGTAAATAGTCATCCAAATACAACGTTTGGATGTCAGTACTATATAATGTTTACACGTGACATTTTTTCAAATGATCTAAGCCTTTTTGATCTAAATTCTGGTATAAATCTGGTAGGAGCGATATGGAAAAAAGTAATTTCTAATATAAATATTTCATTCTGGTGATGATTTTTTTCAAAATTCTAGACTAGAATACTCTCTTAAATTAAATTGTAAGCAGTCATTGCATGCATTAATTATACAGGATAATATCAAATTCATTAGACTATTCATATACAGTTCTGCAAGTTTTCATTCGTACAAAGACGTAGATAGATTCTAAGAGATGCATCGTTATTTGCGAGCATAGAAGGCTTATTTTTCATCGTAACATAAAGAGCCTTCGTATATGAGAATCAGGCATTATATTCAGCAAGCTCATTTATTTATCATCTGAAAGTTTACTAATTAGCTTCAACAGGAGCTGCAAGAAGAAAGCTTCAACGGTGAAAGCTTATTGTTGTGCAGGTAAATGCCAATTAGAGCAGAAAATCATATTAGCGAAGACATCCAAAAAGTTTTCATGGCGAATCGAAAGATCTCATCAAATTATTTCAGAAGGTATTCCTTGCATTTAATCTCTTATTTACAATGTTCCGAATAAAGGAAATTATTTAAGGTCTGCTCTCCCGAGTGTGAATTAAATTTATCCAGAAATTTGAATTCTATGTCAAGTATGAAATATTATTTTAATCCAATGTCACCAATTTATATCTAAAAGTACTTATTTAAACTATTTTTCCCGAGTTTAATTAAATGTGGAAAGCTATGGAAATCTACCATAGAAAAATAATTCAATACAGGCACCCCATATGATACGGTATTCATTCATTGCGGTTTTACTCTAACGCGGCTCAAAATTGGAAGTGGTTAATGTTGTTTGATTTCAACTGTATTTAACTACCGGTAAATTTATTAGTGATTGAATAATGCAGATTGAAATGTAATTGAAATTGGATTTTAAATTAGGTCAAAAATTTATATTTAAAAGAAAAAAGACCCAGTTAAAAAATATTTTGCGTTTTCACGGAAGCAATACCGATAATAAACACATAGCATCGTTTATTGTCTAAAAGATATCTTAAAAATTACATTATTTGATAAATTTAACTGATATTTGATTTGGCACCTTAGAAAGAAGAGGCTTTTATGTTTAAGTGTAAAGTTCATCAAGCTGTCAAATTGGAGGCTTTAGATGACAAATATAATATAAATATTTGATTAAAGGCGTAAATAATTATATAATTTATTAATCGAAACGATATTGGCTTGATGCTTATTGGTTGGATCTGGGAAGTCCAGTTTGGGTACATAGCAAATATATAAGAAGGGATAACCTAAACCAAATACATAACAATGACGAAAATCAAGCAAATTCTTGTCGTATAGAAAGGACGGGGTTGCCGTGAAAGCATTTTATTTTATCGATTTTTTTCTTAAAAGATAAATTTTATATAAAATTAACCAAACTCAGACAACTACGCTACTGGAAATCGTACACATGCCAACTACCGGATAATGGCTCCAGAATAATCGAAACTTCATACAACGGATTCGATGGCTTTGATAATAGGTGAATAATTTTTTTCTTAGGGTAATTAAATAAACGTAAAGCTTCGAGGATAATTCAAAAAATATAAATAGGAAAGTTTGAGTATAAAAGCGCTACGGGGAGCTAGTAAGTTAATCCAAATTCAATCGAATCTACATTTGAGTTTTGAATCATCCTCCAGTGGGAAACAGTTAAGGCTTGATATCCGACCGCTCGTCTTGGCCGCAGAACTGTCTAATCTTCCGTGGAATAATATAAATCTGGGACCAATAGTCTTATTTGTCCTCATCTTCCTTATATGTTGTACACACCCGTAAAGTGGAATTTGGAACTGCTGATTACAGGAGAAGGAGGATTCTTTGCAAATAGCAACAGGGCTATCTTCAGCAGCTTATTGCACAAAAGTTGAAGTTGATTTTCCTCGGGTAGCCTGGACTCTTCTGGAGGGCGCAGAGTGAAAAAGTGGGCGCCTGGAAGTTCTATGCGCAATGCTCCCGGAGACTAAGAGTCTGATGGCAAACACTATGTGCCTATTCCGAGGACACCTGGGTCAGACCACATAACAGCGCGGGGTATGGACTCTTGACATGAAGAGATCAAGTACCAGTAATGACAGACAACAGACAGCGACCAATATGCTTGGAGAGTCTTTAATAGTGACCCTATTGCATGATCTGTTCCGGGTTGCCCCTGATCCACCCACCACTTTTGCCCTCCAGGGGAGGAGAGGTCTCCCTTCCAAACCTCAGTTTGAAGGTGGCTGCAGCAGATGACGAACTGCAGAGACTACCCCTTCCCCATGATACTCGTATCGGTTCGGTCATTTGTAGTATCTAGCCATGGAGATGAATCGCCTCTCGAGCAGCCTATAGCCGTTCTGTATTTGACAAAGTCTCCACCAATTTCTGTATTCGGCAGTTATATGCACCCCTTTACGGGTACGCAGCATAGGGTGATCTGCGTACCTAACTCGTGTTAGCTGGGCTATTCCAGCAGCGTATTGTGAGCAAACCGGTGAGGCTGCTTTTGCTCACCTCTACTCCACATCATTACCCCTGGGGCTCAATCGTTGCCCACGGATATAGGGTTGACTCCCTCTTTCTGGAGTTTTATGGGTGGGCATCGTAGAATCTAACACCCACCCAGGAAATACCGGTCGTCCATTTGGATGTGTGTAGCCCGTAGTAGCCACCTAATCTCTATGTCCTACTGGTCCTGAATATGAACCCCGGACACGTCACACGTCACACCTTTTTCTCGCCGACACACATTTACAGAACATGGTCTACGTCTATGCTCGTATCTGTGCATGGACAATCCAGTTAATCTACTAAATGAAATTTCTGCAAACGAGTATTGAAATTTTCATGTACCATCCGCAACGTGCCGCCACTGCCAAACGGAGGTCGACGACGCAGAGGAAACCATCATTGGTTGTGAGGTTTGGGCACCCCAGAGAAAACTGCTGAAACAAACACTCGGGGTAGCCGAGCTCAATATTATCATCATGGTCCACAGCATGGTGGAAAGCAAGAAGAACTGGGACCTCTGGCGCGAATACGTAGAAGAGATTCTGAGCGAGACGCAGAGCGCCTCTCCAACAATAGAATAGGGCCAATCACCCAATCAAGTCCAGACAACCTGTCCTCCTGAAGCAATGTGGAAAACAATACCAGGGGGGCAGAGAAGGACAAGGGAGGGGTTTAGTGGGCAGGAACAAGTTAATCGTTTATCGCCACTACCCAGAATCTTTCGAAGATTCCCCTTCCACAGAAAAAAAGAACCTAGCTTAATAAAAAAGAAGTGGAGGCAACGTCGTATTATCTTCGCCCTTGCCTCCCCTTAATATTGACTTCTTCTACGATCCGATTGTAAACGAACTCCGGGAGGCCATTGAATCTGATTAGTTCCGTTTCAAAGCCCTATTTTAAATATCTGATTTAAATGTGCTCATTAATTAATATGGTTAAGTATGAATGCTAGTTTAATTGATGAGTTCTTTAAAAATCAAGCGGGCGTTTCGCAGGCCGAATGAAATAAACTCATAACATTGGGGCGCTTCATTTTGCCACTACATTAGAACTCTTGCGCCGTTTTTTGCTCCGCAGTCGGAAATGAAGGTAATTGAATTTAAACTTCCATCTGCCTTAATAGTCAAATTTACATCTCGTTTATAAAAAGTACATTTTGTTCGTTACCTTATCCGAGGCATTAAACTGTTGGTGATTATGCGCGCCCCATGAAACCGGCACGCTCGGTTGATCAGGGCCGCTCTTCGGTTCGACTTAATCCCTTGTGAAATAGGTTTATCATTGCGAAACAAACATAGGTTCGAACACATTTAAACCCGGGCGGAACATCTTTGCAGCGCACCTGCTCAAAGGGCCGATTGATTTTCGCCATCCACGATTGACCTCTTGTTCTTTTGCGAAATTTCCTCTTTTCGGACATGTCTTCTTCCTGGGGGTGTAATCTGGCGTGGTCGTCCTTGGGTGGTTCTTTTTATAAAATTGGGGTGAACAACACTCGACAAGGAAACCGCACTTAACGCCAACTGGCATTCAACTACTGCGATATTAAGCCGCAAGTGTATAGTTCCGAGTCGCTTTTGTGTCCGGCCTTTTATAATATTATTCTTCTTTCAACTTTTGCTCGTATACTTTTCATATATTTAGGAAAATATATTGAAAAACGCCTGCTGTATATTTCGTCTAAGAATTACATGGAAAATATGAGATACAATACAATGGCGCACTCATATTGCCAAGAGTTTGCTGCTTATGTTTTAACAAAGGAAGGAGCGCAACTCGCTCGTAAATTTTTCTTTGAAATGCTTGATGTGATTAAGCATTTCTATAATAATAGATTTATACGAAAAATCACTCGCCATATATTAAATTATTCTATTTTTCATACATTATGACAGGTTTACATTTATACACCAATGCGTTGCCTTAAGAAATCTCATAAATCAGACGGAATCTCTTTTATTCTTACACACAGCAAGAATTTATGTATACTGTAAAAGTATATGCCAGATTGACATTGACCTCTTTCAAACCTTATACATATGCGCATGTGCGAGAAGACAATTAGAGAGTCGACCAAGAGTCTTGGCCGCTGGAAAATGGGTTCCTCATATTGCCTCGTCTGTGAGCTCATCCTTGAAAATGAACCCGATAAGTGATTCAAAATATCGGATTAAGGTAAAAGTTTAAATATAATTTTGCCTTTAAAATTCAAAACGCGATTGTAAACCTATTTTTACTAACCTTTTTAAGTAATTTAAAATCATATATATACATAACTCGCGTAAATATTAAAAACTCCATAAATATTTTTGTATGGGGAAGAGGTGGGAAAATGAGTCTCGCGCGTGATCATATGTGGTTTAAGTTTCTAAGCGTTTCCGGCTGGAATTGGTATGATCGAGTTTATATCGTAGAAAGCAAAACATATACAAAAATTCCTTAGAGCCCTCAACGAAGAAAGAGTAGTCACAAAGTCGGCATGTTCAGTTGGTCCACTTTTCGGACCGCTGACACGACGAAATAACTCATTACGATAGGACGCCATGTCCAAGCACGTTCACAGAACTAAACTCGTGAAGAACTGAGACGTCCAATGATCTGGAACGATTCAGCGACATCTTGGGCGGTACCAAATGGAGTGGGAAAATTGCGAAAATTTTAGTACAAACAAATAATATGTGTCTCTTGAACCGTGTCTCGATACAAACTGACTGCAAAGTAAATTTTGAATATTTCCAAAGAAATGATAATGAAGTATTTAAAGGTAAATCATGTGATAACACAAACGATAAATATAAGATAGATCATCCTAGATTTAAGTAAATGAATGACTGGAAAGTAGATAAATATATATAATATTATGCTATTCAATTTGTATTAAAATAACATTTTGATTCACGGAATTGGCCTTTATGCTGTAGAAAGTGGATCGTCACCAGAGTCTCGCAGTTGGGACCCTTTTCTGCCTGAATTTGACTTGCTTTCCTCATCATTTATACCACATTTTCTTGATCATTTTTTGCACACACGATCGTTTGTATTAATTGAATTACATCCTTATCCATTAACATATACATAGTTAAATGATATATTTTGAACATCAAAATCCAATCCTTTAATCCAGCAACATTCTCCCTGTAGGTTTTGCAGCTCCATCGTCTTACATTTAATGCATGTTTGTCCAATTTAAACAAGTCGTATATCATAAAATGATAAAGAGGAGTTTAACTTTGTCCTATTCTTCGCTTAAAAAGACAAAGTTGAAAGAGAAATGATGGAAATAACGAGCATTTTGCTTAAAAAATGTATAAAAACATACATATTTACGTAGAATAATATACCTAATTCATAAATTATTTGTAAATTTATTAATGAAATATATTTTTGTGGTTAACCCAGCCATAAAGATCGCATCAAATTTGCTATGTCCGGAATTAGACATATTATGCGATCCTTGTTTATTTTTTGTTAGATAGGGATGAATAAATGCAGTATCACAAATACCCATCTACCTAAAAAGGGTTCCCAATTATCATATATGATCTAATTTATGGAAAGAAAAAGGAAAATGTACGGCTTTGCTGTCTTTCTATTTACATCGAGATATATCAGCATTAGTTATTCTATAAGAAAATCTACCCGATTTATTGATTTTTCATTTTTCAACGCAGACAAAATATACCAGGCCATAACTGATGAGATGAGAAGTAATTGGATTTTTTTACAAATATCCATTTTGGCTCGCATCCTTTGCTATATCCATATCAATATCATCATTTAATTTTTTACTGTTAACAAAAATGGAAATGGGCAATCTAATAATTTATATAATGGATGGTATTTAATTTAATTTAAGGAAGGTCCAATGTTCGATGACTTTGTCGCCTAAATCTGGCTGAATTTACTGGATGATGTTTGTTATGTTGACTTTGAGGGCATTAATTGTTAACGGTTTATACGCATAAATCTGCGATTTAAGATAGTCCCTTAAAAATTGTGGCAGCCTCGAAATAATCGTCGATTTCAATACCCGGCTTAAACATAAAAGACGTTCATGTGTATGCTTGGCTTATGGAAGTGTAACGTTTGAGGCGGGGGCGCTCTCGGGGCAGAGTCCTCGGGCTGCTCTCCGCCTCCACGTGCTCCTCGGGATGTTGCTGGACGAATGGATGGGAATACGAAAGGTGTCGAATGGAAAGACTCTCTTCGCAAGATAACTATTTATTCCGCACTACAGATATAGAGAGAGAGGTCTGGCTGCAGGAAGGACGACCTTCCGCAGCCAAAGCCAACTGACGACTTTCCGGCTTTGGCTTCCTGCGCGTCACTTCCCAACCGGTAACGATGCACGCGCAAGAAGCGATCGGTCGGTAAGCAGGTGCAATGTCTCCACAGGGTCACAAGAGATGGCGCTGTTAAAATAACACATTGCACCTAAAGAGAAATGGAAGATGTCGCTACTACGTGAAGATAATAAATCACCCACGCTACAGAAGCAATCAATAGCTTCTTGAAAAAAATATCATACGAAGAAAATGCCGATCCTTGCGGACCTGATTTACATATTCTCTCAATAACTAACTACAATGGGAGTTGGGCGATAGACAACAAAGAAAAGGTTAAACTTCTTGCAAACCATCTGGCAAACATTTTTTAAACACCTTGAACAATATAGCGCCAAAATGAAATTGATATTGAAATTTATGATATAAACGTGGATAAGGTGAAAATAAATTGAACCTCACCAAAATATTTCGAAGAAATCTTAGAACTATGAAAAGATGCTGAAATAATGTTGATCTTAAAATTGATTTTTAAAATTTTCAGATTTGATTGCAGGACAAAAATTCGATAATCTATCATTTATTCCACACGAGAGAGAGAGAGAGAGATCTGGCTGCAGGAGGGACGACTTCCCGCAGCCAAGGCTAATCAACACCCCTCCCGACTCCCGCCTTCTGCGCGTCACTCTCCAACTGGCAATGGTGCACGCACAAGAAGCGAACGGTCCGTATGCAGGTGCAATGTCTCCGCAGGACCACAAGAGATGGCGCTGTTAAAATAACACATCGCACCTGAAGAGAGACGGAAGATGTCGCAGTTAATCTGGCAAGTTAAATCTGCTCAGATTAACAGCGCTACTACGTGTGGATGGTAAATGCCCGATGGTCTTGTTCGCTTAACAGATTATAACTTTAATCAGCTGGAAAGAAATCATATACAATGAAACCGCGTAAAGCGAGGCTCCTTGGCTGCACGAATGGTAAAATACATTATTTTTGATACATTATATTAAAATAAATTGAAAACGTTTCCAACTACAAATATTGAAAAACAAATTGCCAGATTTCGCAGCCTTACGATCGAATCGTGCCACGGATGAAAATTTGGCGACAAATATTGGCGCGCGTGATATTTTCACTAAATCGCGAGAGCTGACTTTGTTGTTTCTCTTTTTTATTATTCAAATAGTCGAGCAACGATTCAATTTCTTGTTTTTCAACAATGGTTGTTTATTCAGTGAGGCCCAAATTATTTTCATCAAAAAGGTTAAAACGCCCATCAATATTGTTGTTTGGAGAAAGAAACGCCGATACTCTGTGTGCATCTATTATTAATGGCCTTTCTGTCTGGAAGCCGTCATATTTTATCCGATGTGTCTTTGTGTTAAAATGAATGTATTTTGAAGCGAAATCTTTAAAACAAGCATAAATAAATCATAAAAAGAGTATTTTAAAAACGAGTATAGGTGATTAATTGCACCTACAAAAATAGCATTATTTGCACAGTCTGCTTGCGAGTTTTGTTTTCTTTATTTTGACGCCTTTCAAATGTACGAGGGTCATCCAGAAAGTAAAATTATGTGGGATTGAAAAATGCTGCACAGGATATTTTATAAACGTATTTAACCAGAATGTGGCCCGCGGGCCGCATGCGGCCCACAACGAATATTGTTGCGGCCCGGCCAACAAAAGGATCATAATACCAACAAAAAGATATTAAAACAAACGTCTTAGCAGCTCTTATCTCTTAATTACCTTGTATTTCAAAACAATCAGTACAGTCAAACAAAACAATCAGTCAAAACAACAAGTTCTACATTACATATAGGAAAAATTCTATAAGAATGGATACTATACGAGGGTTGACTGTATGATATAAAATTGCAATTTTATTCTTTTGAAATATAACTTATTGCTTGTACTAGTCCTATGTTTTGTATGGCGCTACACTTTTAAGGAACTCAACGCTCGTGTTCTATTTATGAACCACAAATAAAGAAAAAAAAATGAAAAGAGTCCTACGAACTTATTGAGTGATATGTTACACGGACAATGATAAATTAAGCAAGATATTTAATATATCCCACGAAAAGTATTCATTTAAAAAATGAACCAAGTTCCATTTATGTTATGTAAAAATAATGATTTTAAGCGCAGACAAAGGATGTGGATTTCGGGGTTTAAGCCCCCTTTAAAATTTATCCTGTTAGTAAAATCTATCGAACTTTTTTTGAAAAATTGAAAATTTACAAACTGTCAAAACAAGCATAAAAAATGGCGTTTCAAAAGGTAATTCATTTGAGTATCCAAAAGTTGCGCTCAAGTTTTCAATGTTAATATTATTATAAGTTCAACAATTTTTATTAATTTTTAAATTTTAATCATAACTAATGATAAATAACATTTTTATTAATTGCATTAAATAATGGATATTTTATATTATAAAGGCTATATTAATTTAGGAAGCGTCCTGATAAAAGCGTCTGATTTACTCTCCAATACAAATTTATATTGATTCTGTTTGTTTCCGAGATATAAATTATTTCGTTTATTGAATCTATGGTATTAATATCAAATTTATTTGAGCTAAATTTTCATTGGAATTAAAGGCAAATTCAATAACGCTAATGGCTCCAATATGGCGCAATGTCAATCCACCACCATAACCTTCGGCCAGGACAATCATTTACAAATTACCGCCGAAGAAGACATAATGTCCTCAGACACAAAACGCAAAAATAGAGCCTTACACCAGATCGAACACGCGATTAATGCCTTTTTATTTTCGTATAAATCAGTCGCCCCCAACACTTGCACACTCTGCCGAATCTTTGTTTTCGACGTCATTGTGCTCCATAAACGGTGCTAATTCTGGACCATACATCAAAGTCCGGCAAACTTTTTATACGGAGTAATAAAAAAAGAACAGATAGCCATTAATCTTAATTTATGTCTTCTGGAGACTTCTCGCGTAAGATCCGAATGCCAATTTCGAGACGAAAAAGGATCGATCTCAACAGGCACTTTGTTTTAATCGTCCTTAGTTCAATCACCATTTATCGGCCACGGCCGTTCAACCCTCTAATCACATCATCTGATTTAATGAACTGGGATTTGATGACCTCTTTATTTTCTACTCTCCTTAAATCGGTTATTTTAATGCAAATTCGCAAATCGACTTGCGGACGGATAGAAGGATAGTTTCAATACCATGACAAATAATGGTAGGGGGACATTACACAAAAGAAGTTGTCATCTATTCACCTTATCTCGAGCTACGCTCGAGTAAATGGTTCGTCAATGAAGTCTCGCAACTGGGCATGCTCGCTCTCTCTTTCTCTGGGAGACTTGAAGTAAAATTTTATAAATAAAGACAAACTGCCTTTATTTTTATGACCACCAAAGAAGGCAGTGAAAGGGAGGGACGCAGGCCGTCTGTCACCACTAAAAGGTGACCTCATGGCCAAATTATCTGCTCCTCTGCAGCAATGTGATAAACAATACCAGGGGAGGACAGAGACGACCCAAAGGAGGGTTTAAGTCTTTAAGAATCTGACACTACTCTGGGGCCCGACGATAACAACATAGTGATCCTCATCTCGCAAGCCTGCTCGCAAAGTGCATAGCAATGTGTAAAACCGTAAATTTAAAATTTCATATCTGCGATGAAAAGATCATTCTATACTTCTAGCGGCCACCTGCGCTCCGAGTTAAAAACTTTAATTTAAATGTAGAGTTAGTAGACTAGAATAAATATATAAATAGATAAATGGAGGTCGTAGAAAGCCCTGGGGATACATTTTCTCCAAAATTAGTGGTCACAAGGTTTCCGTGTTCAACCGGTCCAAATTTCGAACCACTGACACATCTAAAGAGCACCCTGCGATTGGACGCCATACCCCAACATGTCCGCAAAACATGTTCCATACCCTGGGACCTCTTTGTTGCAAAGGGGGAAAATCTTCAATAGACACCAACATTCTGGTGGTATTGTGGGACTTTCACCCACTAAAACCCCCTTTCTTTTTTTTTAAGTATTGCAATAGAGTAGTAGCGATGTGTCCTGGGCTTTTCGGTTGTATTGTGTCTATTACTCTAATTCCTCTGTGGCGAGAGCGTATTAAAGTCAAGCGTCTCGCAAAAAATTCCTCTTTCAGCGCCCCATGCTGAGCAGTCCAACGTCGTGTGTCAACATCATCGTTGATTGCTCCACAATGAAGGCATTCTGGGCATGTCTCCTTGGCTATTTTGTAGAGATGGATCGGGTGGTAACAGAGTTGACCATGTTTCCCACTGATCTAGTCTTGCAAGTCTATGATCAATCTGCATGTTCATCGACCTTTTGTGGAGCTGTCCCATTGGGACTGCCACACCGCCATGGTGGTTTCCCTGTCCGCCTTCTTTATATCTCCTTTTTGGACTGTCTGTCTTTCTTGGGCGAGCAGGTTAGATTGACGGTATGATAGTCAGTATCAGGATAACGTCTTCTAATACTGTGCGGTATGCAGAAGCTACCCTGGTGGCTTTTTTAACTTTCAGTGCATCGACCCATATTGGCGCACTGTAAAGCAACACTGCATGCACTATTTCGTTGTATAGCTTCCTTCTGCTTGTACCTTGGGGCTCCAGGGTGTCTTATGCAAGATTTCACTCCCACAGGATAAAAATCACAGCTATGAGGTTTTGCAACCTGACGGCCAAGACGGCCGCGGAGAGACCAGATATTCCCGCGGCCAAGATAAGCGGTCGGATCTCAAGACTTAACTGGTTCCGACTATTACGGACGATTGAAATTCAACTAAATCTAAATAAATTGACTGCAGTCCAAATATCATGAATGTAATCGCATTCATCGTATGCCGCTTCAATTTTTCTGGAACCACCATCCGTTAGTCGGCACTTATAAGATTTCCAGTGACGTAATTATCCGAGTTTCGCTAATTTTATATAAAATTTATCTTTTTTTAAAATTAGTAATTTAAAAAAAATGAAATATTGTCTCGAGTCATTTTTGAGCGTTTCCACGGATACACGATCGATAAACGTCAGCCAGCACTTAAGGTTTATTAATTTCTTAAGGAAGTTTTAAAATAAATTTAATATATATTATTCAACGTGTAAAAAAATTGTGCAAATTTAAAAACCACCCCGTGATATTTTAATATTAATACACGTACCAAAAAATATTTTACACAAAACTTTTTTAGTTGTTTACGAGTGAAGCAACATACTCTCCCTCCGGGGGTACAGAATTTATAAAATATTTAATAACTTTGCTACATTATGAATTGTGATTTGGCAAATATACGATGCTTGAGAGGCTCGCTCGTATTCTTTTATGTCTGCATGTTTTAATAATTTTTCAATTTAAGGGATGAAATATAGGCCCATTTTCTAGAAAATAATTTATGTAACCGATTTCACGTCATATTTGATTTTTTTTGTAATAATTTCACGACTTGTCAGACAGCATTCACAACAGCATCTTCGAAGAAATGTGGCTCAATGATTTGTCCAAAATTTACACCAAACAGTATAGATATCAAATGATTACAAACAAAATGGCTTATAATGTTAATATCTAGGCGTTTTATTTGGATGACAATTTTATATTCGCCGAGCTTTGTGCTTATTTGTTTCTTTTTGTCATTGTTTTCGAAAATATATATATATTCGCTGACAGGATATTCGCCTAAATGAAAAAAGTCTATTTAGTGTGAGCATAAAATATCCCACCTGTCGAAGAATATGTGGAGGAGGAAATTTATTAGTGCGGCCGTATATTTTCCGACAATATTGACAAAAGCTCTCTTTTGTTCGGATGAAAGCTCCGCCGTTCGCCCCCCGTTTAAATATATTTTAAGTCAAAGAAAAACGATTTATGCGCATTTTCCACTAAAACAAATCGAGATGTTATAAATCGGGCCGTTTCGCTGATTCCGCAGATTAATGGCGGCGCACAGTTCGCGCAGCACTTAAAGGGTTTTTAGCTCATGGCCCCGGCATTGAATACGTAATGCGACATTTTTAGCCCCCGAAAGGCTTTTTATTTCATTTTTTGTCTAGCTCCGGGAGATCTCGCACTCTCCGGGAGGTGTTCGGGGATAATGGAGTAATGATTTTATCGGATGAACATTTTCATTTGGTGGCTTTATGGCATCATTTTCGAGGGCCGTTACGATGACAAAAGAAAATTGAACATTCAATAAAGCGAAGGGCGACTCTATCGATTTTGCATTAGATTAAATGTGCGCTTTCTGTTATTGTGAGCCCGTGTAAAATATTACAATAATAAAGACGTGATGATTTTTCGGGCAATCGGGTGATGATACTTTGGATGAAAATGCCCTTTTTTAGGGCGCACCATTTAAGTGATTGAGCCGTATATAACCTGGTTATTAAGCTACTTCTCTAAGCGTTCGAGTGTCCTCTTATCTTCAGTTTAGAGTCTTTCAATAAGGATGCTCAATTTTCTACTCATTTTTTTAATTTGAAAAGGTTGGGATTTAAGTTGGGAGATAACCATGCCCTCAAATCGCTCATGCAGAATGTTTATCATGTCATGCGCCGTGCAGCATGTAGTGCTGTCCTATTGTAATTACATATCGTCGGTATCCATAACATTCAGTTTAAGCTACAAGACGCTACATATCATCGATCTGTAGTGCATGACGTTGACGGTTTTATGGCAATGTCAGTTTCCTTTTGGAAAAAGTATAGATCGATGATTCCACACCATATAGTGACTTTTTCTCGTGTGAATTGGAAAAGCAAACATATTTGCTTGTTTATGTAGCGTGGGCGATTTACCATTCTCACGTAGTAGCGCTGTTAACAGCAACATCTTCCGTCTCTCTTCAGGTGCAATGTGTTATTTTAACAGCGCCATCTCTTGTGGCCCTGCGGAGACATTACACTAGCATACCGACCGGTCTCTTCTTACGCGTGCACCGTTGCTGGTTGGGTAGTGACTTCGAACCCTCCTGTAGCCAGATCTCTCTCTTTTGTGTGGAATAAATAGTTATTTAGAGAAGAGAGTCTTTCTATTCAACGCCCGTCTAATCCCACCCATTTGTCCAACAACATCACGACCCGATAGAAGAATAGACATGTACGCTAGCGCGGTCATCCCGACGAGCACGTGGGGATAGAGAACCGCCCGGGGACTCTGTCCCCGAGAGCGCTTCCGCCTCAACGTTACACTGGTGTCAGAATCAGCGGGTTATGAATGCTAAGCATTTTTAATGGAAGGCGACGACAAAATACGCGCGCTGGCAAAGTGAGGCGTTAGAATGTTAGGATGGCGGAAAATCCATCGGCATTCAGCCGTTTTGGTAGTATGTCGTGAGATACTTAGTGAGAGCTGCGATGCTCTTAGTGAGCATCAAACGCTGGTGAGCTGGAGATGTCGCCAGGCTGGTGGAGCTGATCGCTCCCATCACTATCCTCTGAGAGGCACAGGCTGGGCTCTCAACGTATGATAGTTCCATGAAAGTCGGTGATGTAGGGTCCGTGGCCGGTACTTATAGTTCCACGTAGGTACGAGAATCTAGGGAAAGATTTGGGGGACCATGATATGGAATGTATTTCATATAAGTGCATGTTCAACCCTCGTATAACACGAAATTCATACAATGCAATAATTACAGCTGGAAAATTACGACCTATCAAAATGATAGCACACATGAAAATATTTTTTAAAAAGTATGCAAAAAAGACGAATCAGTTGAATTCTTGAAATTATATTTTCGAAATTAAAGTTCTTCTACTGAAAGAAGGACAAATCTGAATAAGTGCTTAACTCTTTATGTTGAACATTTAAATAGAGAAGATAATAGTATATACCTCATTGAGTGTTCCTACGGAAGCAAAGCCGACAATTAATATCTTCTGTTTATAATAATGAAAATAAACGATAGTGTATGCTTTTGAAAATAACACTTTACAGCCGGGCGATTTTTTCGCAATAAATGCATAAAACTTTAATTCTTTCGTAAATTTGATATAATTCTTAAGCCCTACGGAAGTACTAGCACAGACCCTGTGTTCCCCTTCCACTTTTTAGAAAGAGCAGTCTTGTACATTGAAGCTCGGAGACAGACAGAGACAAAGAGCTTCCCTGCAAGCATCGCATGATTGTATAGATCGTTAGTCCAAATTTATCGACTTTGATTTCGATTTCAAGTGTATTTGATTACGCAAAGAAATGACAGAATATTTTATGCTATCGAGAGTGTTTATTTATTTAACTGCTTGCTGTTCTTCGCTGTGCTCTAAAGGAGGAGCAAATGAATCGATTTCTTGTGTATTGTTTATGTAAAAAAATGACGTGGTCTTGCATGCTATCAACAGTGCTTATTTACAATTGACTCTGCCTCGAATTGAAGATTGTCTTATGCTGATAGGAGCTGACAAAAAGTAATCAGTGTAAAGCAATTATGACATCAACGACTTCATCGATTTTAAATTTTCTCACTACCCAAAAGGTTAGAAATAGCTGAAACAATACAAATTTTAATTGGAAAAAAAATGGAATTCTTTCGGGATACCTTAATAATAAGAATGCATGAACTATGAGTATAACAATATTAGATTCAAATTTACTTAAATTTAAAACGAATGGAATTTTGACATAAAATAATCCCGTATTTATATTTTTTTTGTCATCATGAAATATTTTTATAGAAACAACCATAATTATTTATTATATATTTATTATTGTATTTTGCTTCAATCAGCAGGATTTAAAGCTCTGTTTGGATTATAAATAAAATATTCGATGGTATTCCAAGCACTTCTACATTAATTTGATCCAAATTGAGGATGAAAGACGCCATTCTTCGGAAATTGCCGAGGTAAATTTTAAAATTCATTCGGAATGACGTAATTAGAGTAATGGAATAAATTTAAAGGTCGGAAGCCGGCAACAATAACGGAACATTGTTTCTTACGCGAAGGTCGCTGCGAATATTTGCAAAGCCAATGGAAACCTTGGAAGTTGTTATCCTATCTCAAACCACAAAATTGCGTATCAAAATATCAAAGATTTTGATCAAAGGAAGCTATTCGATATCTGCTGGCATCAAAACTCTTGCACCTTCAACCCCCGTAACATCAACCCTGTACTTGATACTTAATGCATACTATTAACCCTCTCGTGCGGAATTTTCGCTCGCGTAATCAGCGAAAGGGTGTAATCTAAATATAAAGCGGATTTGTTGTCGAATGATTGAGCTTTGAATTTGAACATGGACAACGTTCAGCGTCGACTTATTGTTGTTTGGCGCATACAATCTAATTATATGCATTCAAAGCTGACTAATATTCAATAATTCCCCTAAAGATGTTTCCAAAGAACCTTTTTAAATTATGCATTTATTATTTTTATTTATAAAAAAAATATTGGTTACAGAAAGAGCATTCGCGCACATTAAATGCGGATATTAGTGAATTGGAGACAGAGACGGAAAAAGTATCTTGTGTTTCATCATGCGCTCGTACATCGATGCCGAGGTAGTGCTGTAAAGGTACCCCTACACGTTTAAAAATTCACCGTTGAAAACCATTAGGTATGGGATCTTCTTAGGTCGTTGCTGCTCTTATTAAGATACAATATTTTTCATCGTGTAAAATCCATTTTTATCGTTTTTTTGTAGTTAATTTTATCACTTTTTAAAAAAATATATTCTTCTCTAAACAATGGTTATAAATAATCGATGAGATGCATATCGATCAGTGATGATCAGTCCCCTTAATTTGCACCTCAATTTGATTTTTGCTCAATGAAATTTGCTCAAGAAGCTGAACAAATACTGTTTTAATAGCATTTAATAAAAAAATATTATAAAACTTACGTCCTTTATTTTTTTTTATAACTTTTCCAAACAAAAGTGTAAAAACGGCACGTTTTTTTGGCACTACTGATAATTTGCAAATTTTTAATAAAAAAGAGAGACTCAGCTGCGAGACTTTAATGACGAACCTCTGTCATGCTACAAACTCATCTTTATAGTAAAATAATTAACGTTTTTATGATTATTTTTGCATCCATAATTTAAAAATAATATTACTTGTTTTATAAACGGTTGAATATATTAATTTTTATGTTTTTCAATTGATTTTCTAAAAATTGATTCCATGAAATTAACGTTGATGCGGGGGTGCTCTCGGGCGCAGATTTCCCGGGGAATAGACGGGTGTTGAATAGAAAAACTCTCTTCTCTAAATAGCTATTATTCCAAACGAGAGAGAGAGATCTGGCTGCAGGAGGGACGACCTCCCGCAGCCAAAGCTAACCGACGACTCTCCCAACTCCCGCCTCCTGCGCGTCACCATCCAACCGGCCTTGGCGCACGCGCAAGAAGAGATCCGTCGGTATGCAGGTGCAATGTCTCCGTAGGGCCACAAGAGATGGCGCTCTTAAAATGGCACATTGCACCTGAAGAGAGACGCTATAAAATGGTAAATCGTCCATGCTATAAAAATATTGCTTTTATCTATCACTATATGTACTGGACATATTTGGACTATTGAAATAATTTCATAATTTCAATGAAATAGTCTTAAATTTTGTGATCTAGCCTAATTAAGTTTAAATTTTTCATTGTCGGCTTAATGTTCCATTTAATCTTTGACATTCTATTTTCAAACTAAACTCAAACAACCTCTTTCTCATTTTCACAATGGACACTTCAACACTAAAGCCTTTCAGATGAAGGCTTGGGTTATTCAATTTAAGTTTCCGGTTATATTGTCGCCGTGTTTACTTGTTTCTCGTTGTCCCAGAACCTATTTTACACCCATATAATTCTATTCTATTCGGTCTATACAAGACTTAAAATCTTGTTCTTCAAATATCGATGGTTACCTTTGAAACGATTCCGACTTTGAATCTCTGCGGAGCGAAATGGGGATGATATTTCAGGAGTATAGGGGGTGCAAAATGGACGCTCCGCTATTCACTAAGCCTTCCCACTATAAAAATAATATTTAAATAGCAGCTTTAAACGCCATTAGGTAGATATGCATTGAATCGCCACCCGATAAACCCACAGTTTGAAAAGCCGGCTCCGTACAACAATACGATGTAATGAATATCGGGTGCAATCCTTCATCCGCAGCTGAATACACATTGCACTGATAAATCCCATTAAACGTCCAATGCTTCAGCTGTAACACAGATATTTTTCATCCGGATGTGTAAAAAATCGAAAATTAGCACAGTTTATGATACTAACGGGCAATTTGTCACATTGATGCCGCGAAAAGTACAAAAAAAAAATCAAAGTCGAGTTTAACACGTCGCAGGGCGTCGTCCAAATCTGATATAAAATTGATTGAAAAAATTAATCCGAACCTCTCTCATGTTCGCGTCGAATGTGATTATTTTATTTTTCACTTGCTCGGGAACAAACAGTATTTTCCCGTCGGAATATTTATTCCTGGATGGCAAAAATGTACACGAGAATTATTGTACGCGCGTCGTTTTCCATTCAGAGCGCCTTTATTTATTGCCTTTGCACAGTATTTGCGGATTTAATCGCATTTTGTCATTATTATTGCATTTTTGCAATTTCGAGCCCTGTCGTACGACATGATTTTTTAATTAAAATAGCGAAAATATCAGCCGTTATAATGTTTCCGCAATCAAATGCTTAATTTTTAGTATGATCCGTTCCAGCAGCGTTATACAAAAATGCATGACACCTCGTCAGAATTTTAAAAAAATGTAATAGATAATACATTTTTTTAATAATAAAAGTATTCAGCAAAATAAATATCGATATGATAGCACACAAATATATTTTGCCGAACGAACGACGACGAACACGAACCCGACAGGAGGTTCGAAATATTGAATACAGGTTAAAATTTAACTCCAATTTTGCCTTGAACTTATTCCCCAACTATGTATTAGGTTGGGGAATAAGTTCGTAGCGCTTATATATATATTTGTTTGTTTTATAACATTTTTTTTGACAAAGTGTCATTCATTTCGTTAGAACTATTTTGTTCTACAAATCTGTGTTAATCATCTTTTTGAACTCGGCTCGCCACTTGTCGAAGGTTTCCTGTTGAACTTAAAATCGAAAATGGAATTATTTTTTAATTTTTAATACGTGTATGCAGTCAACTAAGCTACACAAATTTAAAAAAGTATAAATCAAAAAAAAATGTAGGTTTTTTAGTTAAACTTTCATATTTTTTAACATTTTCTTGATAAATTTTACCTCAAAAAAATTATTTATTTACACGAAAAACTTAAAAATTTAGCTTAGTTGACAATATAATATTATATTGAAAAACATCCCAAAATTTTAATCGGATCGATCAACAACTTTTTAAGCTACAACTGGCAAACATTTTGAAAATGCAATTTCGAGATTTTTTTAAATCAATCAATGATTTCAGGTGCATATAATATATCTTCAGCTTTCTCAACAAGTTGATTATCTTCGACTGACGGTTGTTTTCGGTCTATTCGAGCTGCTTTTGTCGCAGAAAGACTCTTACGGTTCTACCTCGATAACCGCACTTCATCGGTATTTTCAGCAAAGACTTTACAGTAGGTGCCAATAATTATATTCATCATCTTAAAAATGAAGCTGTAGTCGTTATTAAATATCCCAGCAGCAATGTATGTTAATATTTCAATATTTTTTACATCAGAATGCTTGTGTTTTGGAGCCAATCGCCAAACCGTCAAGTTAAAACATTCATTAACATTTTGCATCCAAGCATCTTTTAAATAATTCATCCCTGAAAAAATCTTTATAAAATGATAAGAGATGCTGTTTGCTAAGAAATGGAGTCAGATCTTCAAGCTTTGGATATTTTTTAAGGCAATGGTTTTCTGCCATTTGCAGCTTTTGACTCTAGTCGGGATCCCATGATAATGTTTTTTTTTTTAATTCTGCAAACTTCTCTACCTTTCATTCCTTTCTTCCAAAAAGGTATTTTGATATTTTTGTTTCGAAAATTCAACCACATACGACACACTATCGAGCTAAACTTCACTTCGAGCAACTTCGAGCTAATTTCGAGCACCTTTAATTTCGCATAACTTCAGTTAGAGGTATATGAGTGCAATATTACGATAAATTTGCTTAAAATATTTTTAGGAACATCCCTTTGTAAATATTTCATATTCCGTTTTTTTTTTCTTTTATATTATACTCTCAATTTGTTATACTTTGTAATTAAAAAAAAACTTTTTTGTACGTTGTTGATAAAAACGCTACGAACTTATTCCCCAACCTAATATAAATATATAAAATGTCTAGAATGCTCACACACACAGGAGAGAGAAGCTTTTCTGGACTCTATCGCGACGGGGGATGAGACGTAGGTATATTACTACACCCAAGGATCTATAGATCTCAACGACTATACTACTGGTTGAGTGCGGTCGTGTTTTGGCGTGGTCTCACTAAGTGCGTGTTTGTGCGGGATTCGTTGTGTTTGCGGTGGCAATTCTACGTGAACAAATGAAGAGTGCATAGAGCAATACTTGGGGGACCAAAAGGAGCTGGAGTGAACTTTTGTTTGTGAGTTACGCGTGCAAGTTTAATCGAGATACCCGTTGTTAGGCGGCTGTTACCGATTGGTTGCCATCGCAGTCAAAGCAGCCTAAACCAAAGGCTACGCTGTCACTACCTCAAATGAATATACTGACGCTCGCACAGCCTGCTTGAACATCAGCTGCCACACCGACCATAAACGAGTGATTATCATCAGCCTCGAAGAGGAGAAAGAGGGGGGAAGCACGTATGCAGAAACCCTCAAGACCTTCCGCAATGACATGAAGCCAGACGAGCTAGGATTCAAGATTGCATCCATAAGGAAGACAAGGAA
This sequence comes from Stenopsyche tienmushanensis, assembly GCA_008973525.1. Lineage (NCBI taxonomy): Eukaryota > Metazoa > Arthropoda > Insecta > Trichoptera > Stenopsychidae > Stenopsyche > Stenopsyche tienmushanensis. Next base: position 280,688 of record WACJ01000097.1, read on the forward strand.
ATGCAATAATTGTGCTGGAAAGGGACTCAAAAGAGCCAACCACTCTCGTTAAGGTGATAACAGGTGCACTGGGACTGGATACAGAGGTCAGGCAGCTGGTGCAACCCTTACGATCCAGATGTGCCAGGGATCCCTGTTGCCAGATATGCAAGGCATATAGGGAGACTGTGAAATGGCCACCGTTCTCCAAATTAACCTGAACAGCTGCAGGGTCACCCAAGACCTTATGCAGAAGATAACAGAAGAGCGGAGAGTGGATCTAGTGCTCATCTCTAAGCAGTACCGCAGCCGCAACTTGCCACGGTACTTTACCAGTGCTGCAATTGCTGATTTGATTTCGAACTGACCGAATGACAGGGACAGAAAGAGACACTTCGCTGCCACTCTTGTACAATACTTAATTAGTAGCCAAAGAGGAGGAAGAGTTTAATGAGAGAAAATCTCACACTACCACCAAAAAAAAGGATCTAAATATCTAGGGGGACATTAGCAAGAGTAAATTTGCTTAAATACTGAAACTTTCTGCAAATTTTTGCGGAATGTTCAATCGCCAAATAAGAAAATGAAAAAAAAGTGGATGAATGTAAAATAAATTGAAATCTACCATGAATACAAATACGCATGTTCTCGAATTTAGTGAATGGGATAAATGTCCTTTGTCATCTTCGATACATCCGAATATATGAATCGAAATGCGTATTCAATGTGTATTCGATTAATTCGGGATATGAAAGTGTTTTTTCATCCTCCCCTTTAATACTTTGAGCTCAAAGCGTCGGGATAAGATGGTTATCGAGATCGTTTTCAGACGGTAAGCTTTTCAGACAAGTTTATCCGCAGATTATTCGAGATCTTAAGGCGTATTAAGAAATAACATCACTCAAATTGGGATGAAACCGGCGGTTTTTCAGCAACGGCGAAGGATACTTCCTCCCGGCACAATTTGCATTTACTCAAAGATCTTTACGGTTTTCTTCGCATTAAGCGAGTTGCTCAAGTAGCTCTATCCTTTCAGAAGTCGTCTCTCATTACTTGGTTAGTTTGAAGGGTGCTTGCCTGCTTTAAGGGCGACTTGAAGGGTCAAAATGTTGAACATGATCTTGAGAAATGAATTTCCTTCAGATTGATTAAAAATGACGGTCAAATTTAAATCAAACACGAAAAGATTATTTTCTTTCGGCACATAACGTGAATTTGCTACTGTTTTATTTGTATTTATAAATCAAAATTTATCGTTGTTTAAACCCAAACTTTAGTTCTAATAATTTCTCATTCATTCCATTCTCTTTGAAGACTTCAAGTCGTCCACTCTTTAATATTTGTCTGCTGAAACTTTGGCCTCTGAAGTACTCCAAATAGAAGAGCCTTTGAGTCTGCTGTGACTGTGTGAACTGTTGGTTCAAATTAAAACCAAATGCATTATCTCTGTGACAAATTTAAATTTAATGGGCTTCGATTTAAATTGCTAAAAATAATATTTGCTGAAGTTATTGTCAAAATTATGACCTAGATAAATCTTCGATTTTAGACGATCATTGACTGTTTCAAAATTTAAATGAATTTGTCGTTCAAGCAAAAATGCTTATTATTAATATTTTCATTCAAAATATTTATCTAAAAAAAAATCATTAACAAATGGTCGTACAATTTTCAAAAGCGTATAACAGCTATAAACTTTTAAATTTTTAAAGAATTTCGCCTCTGTAATAGATGAGTCGTACAATATCTCATTAATTTAGAATTTAACAACCAAATTAGCGAAGAGCTTCGAAACTTTTGTCGGATCTCAATGAGTAATGAACTTTAAATATGCTTTCTCGGCTCCTTGCTATGAGCAGTATAAGTTTTTCCTATCCCTATTTGAGCATATTTCTAAAGTTTTCCAAAGGATATCGTCTTTGTTGGACCGTAGGTTTTGAAGAAGGATCAATCGGTTGAGAATTATTGCATCCGGTGAAAACTTATAGGCGTTTATATCCTTCGATTTCATCCTTTCAGAGGGATAAATTAAGCAAAAACGATTAATATCTGGATCTGGAAGATTGCCGAAATGATTATTCCTTCGGCGTTCGTTGCTGCGGAGTCTTAAATGCGTATTATGTGCTTTTTCTAAGAAAATTTCAAGTTTAAAGACAAAGCTCTTTTGAATATTCATATACAAAACGCTCGTAAGTATAATTGTAATTTATTGCTTGAGAGTACGGTCTGTGAGCGCGCATATTTAGCGAGCAACCGAAACTTTGAAAAATGGATTCCGCTGTAATAAAGGATCAAATATTTATTTATATATGAGCAATAAAATAATCTCCCACAACAGCAAAATTGCAATGAAAATATTCGGAAAATTTTCTGAACATTTAGGGTGTAAAACGCCTTTGAAATGTAATCCGTTAGGTGCAAAAAAGTTGTGGCAAAATCCCATCTCTCGTTTATAACAGGATCAGGTTTCATGTTGATTATTAAGCTTACGTTCATATTATAATATTATTAATAGGATAAAGAAGGTGTTCATTAATATGCTTTGAATTTGAAAAAAAAAATACAATTATGTCTTTACCGTATAAATTCAGCATAAAATAGCCAAATAAGCGACTAGACAGAGATTGATGATGCAAATTTTATGTAAATGGTATTTCAAATATTCCAAAATTTAGACAAAGGTGGTACAGATGTAAACGATGATTTTTTACATATTTCCAATAATTCTATGTGTAAACAAACCTATATAAAAATCTTAAGAGTTAAATAATCAAATCATACAATTTTATTAAAATAGTATTTCTTCTATAATATATATAATATTAAAAAAAAGTCGAAGGCAAGATGAAACTTTTTGGAGTGCTGGGCAGACCCGCGGGCCATATTGTGTTGGCCGCTGAGCATTTTTTTCGTAAGAGGGGGAAATGGTTTAACCACACTTTTTTCCTGTGGGAGGGGAATCTTCGTACCCACGATATTCCATGGATGGGTTCTTACAAGCCAAGACACCCTTCGCGGGTAATGCAGGATTGTACCCACTAAACCCCTTTCTTGTTATTCTCTGTCTCCTTGGATATAGTTCTTTTCCAATCCGCTTCAGGTACGCACCGAAGCATTCATGCCCAGTGAGCACCTGAGTCAAGCGGTAGGTAAGGTTTAACCACACTGCCGGGCCCGTGCCCGACAGTATCCGTTAACATTGAAGCTATCATGTTACTAGGAGAGAGCGAGCTGATTCCCAACTCCTCCCTGTGTAGGATGTCTCTTACGGTTCTCCATGCTGGGCAGATAAATGTCGTGTGTGCAACATCTTCGTACCCCGTTCAGCAGTTGTGGAACTCCAGGCCGGTCTTTTTGCCTATTTTGTGTAGGTAGCTACTAAAACAGCCGTGCTCGGTGAGGACCTGGGTCAAGTGGTAGCACAGTTGATCGTGCTTTCTGGCTACCCAAGTTCTCAGGTTCGGTATTAGCTCGTGTGTCCACAGAACTTTAGCGGAGTTGTCCCATCGGGACTGCCACACCACCATGGTGCATTCCTTAATGTTATTCTTGTCTTCACCTTTCTGTATTGTCTGTCTCTCGTAAGCGAGCAGGTCGATTGGTGGTATGGCAATCAGTGCCAAGACGGTGTCTTCCGACCCTGTGCGATATGCAGCAGCCACCATCATTGCGCTCCTTCTCTAGACTCTGGCCATGTTGAGTCTAGCCCTTTCAATTTGTAGTGCTTCGGCCATATCGGCGCGCCGTACAACAGTACCGAATACATTACCTCGTCGTAGAGTCGCCTCCTGTTTGTTTTTAAACCACCAATATTGGGCATCAACCTGGCCAAGTTCTTCGTGATGCTGGGAAGAACTTGGTCAGGCTCCTCAGTTTATGTGCTTGTACAAGTTTAATGTTTTATTTATGATTAAAAATATTTAAATACCAAATCTTTCAAGAGGGACGCACAAAACTTGATGAATTATAGCGGCCAATTATTAAAGCAACATTTATCAAATGTATACAGAATATTTTTTTAAGAAAGTCTCTGTTTTGTGCGAATTTTGATCTGACGGAATCGTCAAAATGATGATAAGAAGCTTCTTATGATCCAAACTGGATGATATTGATACGAACGACATGTAGTTCTAAGAAGACAACGCTACATGCCACACAGCGCATGACATGATGGACATTCTGCACGAACGATTTAAAGGTATGGTTATCTTGCGCGGTGGCGACGTGAACTGGCCACCGATTTATCACCTTAAGACTTCGTCCTTTGGGGTTATCTTAAATTGCAAATTTATGCGTATATAGACTGTAAACAATTAATGCCCTCAAAGTCAACATAATAAACGTCACCCAGCAAATTCAGCCAGATTTATGCGACAAAGTCATCGAAAATTGGACCTTCCGAGTATGTACCAACAAGCAAAATTGCGATGAAAATTTTAAATATAATAAAAATTAAGTTAATATATTATATACAACTTGTTTTATTAACTTTTAAAAGTTGAGCTTTCTTATTGAAATAGCCTATACTACTAAGGCCGATTTGTATTAATACATGTATACATGATGACGCACAGTTACGGATATCCTCGTGCTGATGCGCATAAGCATAAAGTGCACATATTAAATACTACAAATTGATTGTATTTAAGCATTCCCTGCACGTTGATTCGTCTGAGACGCTTGAAACTATATGCTAGACCTCATATCTATTCCACGTATAAATTCTGGCTTCTTTCGCTTCCCAATCCCAGGGGATGTCGTTCGGCTATAGATGAGTGTCATAAGCAGCACAAAAAGAACCTGATGAATGTTCCCATTAAATGATATTAGTTCTGAGGATTTTTTCACGCATTCCTCTTATATTACGTTGTCAACGTGATATATAGGCTATTTGAAGGAGGATGTCTTCAGAAATCCCTTGTGGGCAAAGCGAATGGTAATGTGGCAAGTTTCCATGCAAGTTTCATTTCAGTCGAAATGCATTAAAAGCTTTTTCCACGGTGTGGTGAGAAAGAAGTTGCTTCAAACGTGTTCCGTACACGTATATCAAGTGTTTGACTCTAGTTTTTGTGCTTGAGAAAAACGTAAAAAACATGGAGGACGTGTTGTGAATAGACAGAATCCCTGGTCGTTATGTAAAGGTCTTCTAATTATTTCAAAAACGGTACGTTTACCATCTAAAATATATTTTAGAAGATACAAAATTCTTGAGAGAGTCATTCTTTGAATAAAATCATCATTTAAATGCGACATAAAAATTATTTGTTAAAATCGGATAGTTGATGCGGGCGACGGCAGATGTTAGAGTCCATATTTCCCCCATAAGAAATTCCCTATTTTATCCCTTTTAATACCTTTTGATGCATATTTTATTTACTTAGAGAGATTATTAGAGTACTTTTAATGTGATAAATTTGTTATTTTTTTAATCTTGAAAATCAGCCTACGTTTCTTATCATCATCCATCTTTTGATGCCTCTTCCCCGATTTAATGAACGTTGGATATTTGATGGAATAAAAGCATCAAAACTGAATGTGAAATATATTAGTTTAGAAATATACAATATTATTAAATTGATAAGTAAAATATATTTTTAAATTTAAAAAGAAAGTTCTCTGATGAAGTCATTACGCCAGAGCAGCACTTCGTTTAAGAGAAAACTCAGATTCGAGATTTTTGTTCAGATGGTCGAAAAGCGGAAGACGAGACGTTAATGAGAACTCAAATTCATTTCATACATTTTAAGATCGCTTCAACTAGCGTACATTTTTAATTGAATACAAAAAAAATCGTGAATTATTTACCGACTAAAACGATAAATCAAACTCTTAAAATCAAAATCTCTAAATAGCTTTTTATTCCACGCAAAATATATAGAGAGAGAGAGGTCTGGCTGCAGGAAGGACGACCTCCCGCATCCAAGGCTAACCGATGACTCTCCCACCTCCTGTGCGTCACTACCGGCAACAGTGCACACGCAAGAAGCGATTGGTCAGTATGCAGGTGCAATGTCTCCGCAGAGCCTCCGAAGAGATGGCGCTGTTAAAATAACACATTGCACTTGAAGAGAGATGTAAGATGTCATACACGCTACAGACCAAACATTAAAAACGAATGAACTACGGAAGAAGTCCCAAAAATACCCGACCTGGCGTATATATGGTGGTTGTTGCTTAAAAAAATACTATGGTATAAAATACCTATTTTATAAAATGGAAGTTTTAAGTTTGAAGACGATACGTTATTCAGTATTTGTTTGATGAGAAAATTTGGGCCCCTTCTCTGACCTGAGCTTATTTGAGACCATATCAGATGTCAGAGAATTTAAATATCCATATCCGCGAGGACACGCTCGTTATTGATATATATTATAAATTAAAACTAGATAAAAATAAATTAGTAAAATAGATTAAAGAGAAAAATAGGTTTTATTGATGGCCACTTATGTGAATTAGCGTTTGGGGGTTCTTCCGTGATTGTACAGATCACAGAAGGCCCTGTATATGCATTTATCTCCAAAAATGTCACAATAGACCATAAAAGATGAGCGAGTGGCCACAAGGTCTGTGTGCTCAACCGGTCCACCTTTCGGACCGCTGACACGAAGAATGAGCACCTCGCGATTGGAAGCCATTCCAGAATATGGTTGGAAAATGGCGTCCAAGAACGGATCTCCATACGCCCACTCCGATTGGGGAAATTCTAAATCTAAAGAGCGAAGCCCTAAACCAATACTGGTATGTCTAGTAAATCAGAAGGGAAAAATTGATAGATGTGGCGGCTGATAGTAGACGTGGACCATTTCTCCGGCCATCTAACGCCGTCTTCTTAACGTGGATCTCCAAATCCAGGGGCAATATGTGTCCTGCAACAGAATCCTCCTAATTATCTGGATGCCGATTCTGCGCACTCATGCTGACAAAAATGCCCTTGTATGCTAAGAAGGGGGCGTCCTCTGGTGCCCCAATCTCTCGTTGCAATCCTCGATATCTTGCCGAAGGTCCCAGCTACCTTCTTCGCCGTGCTGCGAACATGAGTTCGAACAAGCCTTCATCAGTAGCATGAAGTCATTTGCGTACAACAGCAATAACCTTAGACCTGAGCTGTGTGTAGATCCCGACATTTGGAACCATGCCAACCCCTTTGCAAAGGGCACAGCATGGTGCAAAACCGTGAATTTAAAATGTATTATTACCGACCACTGGTTAGGGCCTCTATGACTGAGTGGAAGTCTTACAAAGTCCGGGGATGCATTTTTCTCCAAAGCTTTTACAAAAATCCTAAAATTAGAGAAGTTGGCCACAAGGTTTCCGTGTCCAACCGGTCCGAATTTCGAACCATTGATTCATCAAAGGATTGCCTCGCGTTCGGACACCTTGTCCGAACATGTTCATAGAACACGGTCTGCATACGGTATAAACGGATCTCCGGGACGATCAGCGACATCTCAGGTGGTGCCTAACTGAGGAGAAGAACCTTGAGAAGTGGCAGCTGACGACCGACGCAGACCATCTCTCCTGCCAACTAACTGATACCGCTTCCTTCACGTGACAATGGAGATCGCCAAGAGCGTTTGCCTATCGGGATTTCCCTGCCACCGATTACCGGGATCTCACCATTTTTGGTGAGGATTTTTTTAGACTAATGAAACTTAGGAAGGACTAAGACTGGGAAGAATCGTTTCCATAGAAGACAAAGACAGTTTCATCAAGACATTGAGCCAGATCATCGCTTCCTCGTGCACCCTATTTACCAGATTTGGCCATTTCGAATTTATTTGTGTTACTTCCAAACTGGCTTGGTGGTTAAAAATTTGTCAAGAATTTGCAAGTATTGAAACTATTGATCATTAGTTGAAAAAATGAATTAAACTGAAAGGAGACTATAAGCAAGGGTTGATTTTATCCATCATAATTCATTGAGATTTTAGCATTTTCGCCCTTAAAAAGTTGTATTCACGGATGGTAACGTTTGAATGATATTTAATATTAAATCTGACCCAACGTCGGCTTATGAATACGAAAAAATAAATCCCATAAGATGTTTCTTCTGCACTGGAATGTACTGATTATTATTTTTTTGGGTTGAATATGAAAGGTTAAACGGAACAAAGACATCCAAGACAATTCAGCACGCTGGAATAAATATTGAGGAATAGAATTTTCGCCGAATTTCCATAGTCCACGTTTTTATTTTTCATTCCATTTTTATATATACACTTATGCAAATTTGTACGCCAAAGCGCGAAGCGGAACGCAAAATAAATTTACACACATTTTACAGGAAAGCTGCGTTTACAGAAAAAAAAAACCAATCTGCGAGCAACGCCTCAAAGGAAAGGAGAATGAGAAAAATAATGAAAGTCTCACCACAAAACTCATTATAATTTCATAACCGAACTTCAATAGTCTGCAAGGATCGATCTGCAAACGACGCGAATCGAGGACGACGTATCAAGTACACGTTTAATCGCGACGCTATACGATACATTCGGCGAAAATTAATATCCCGCCGTCGCTAAAATTATTTAGAAAATTCATTAATTAGTATTTTCCAGGATATTTTGTGGCACATAATGCTGATATCATACTTCGTATCCTGTTTTATGGGTTATTCTATTTTAAGCAGGAAGCACTGTATTTGTGCCAGGCTTCATTAATGATGGATATTAAATTAAAACGGCCCGTATAAGGTTCCTCAAAGGATCAATAGGGGACAAAGGATATTGAATTAAAAATAAAATTGATGTCTCATAAATACAGCTTCAAACATATTTTGGCTCCATTAAATGATATTTTTTGTGGCAAAGATTAAATTTTGAAGACATTTTTATTTTATCCCCTCAACAATCGAACTTAAAGATCCACATACCTGTGTGTTAAATTTATGAGATATCAAAATAATTTATATTTTCATAAGAAATAGATCTCAACTTGTATTGAGACACGGTTCAGGAAACACATTGTATAAAAATGTAGGAACTATAGCGAGATCTTTACAAAATAAGCGATATCAAGATTTGTCCATGGGCAAGCTTTCTTCGAATTGGGCACCAACGCGTCCTTAATTCAGAGCGCTGTTTGAAGATGTTTTAGCACAATAAAATATTTTTTCATGAGGTATGTAACAATAAATGAAACATAGATCTTTCATTTTATTTTAGAGCTAAATTGGCAGTCAGCTGAGTAACCATAAACGCTTATGTCAATTGGTAAGATTTTGATCTCCGTATTTTACAATTTTTTGAAAAAACGACTACAAATGAAAACGGAAAAAAGTTATAAACGTAAGAAAAATCCTACAAACTTTCCTATCACCCAAATATTGTAGCTACGGACATCCTAAAAATATTTTTATTTACTACAATGTAAGAAATTTACATTACAAACCGTCATATGAACGATTAAATAATTGCTCAAATGCTCGACCGAGTTTTAAATTTTTAATTACATAACGTCCCCATTATTACAGCCATTTTCTCAAATTGCAGGGGATCACATTCGCCATAAAAGGAGATTTCATGGTAGGAAACGCTGGATGTTGATGGGATATGAGGTTACATTAGAATCATGGCTGAGCTGAATTTATAAGTACGCTTTGAATTTAAGTACGCAATTGCAGCATTTTATTTCAGCTAATTATTCCAAATAATGTCAATTTTGTAGCATGATCAATACACAATATAGAGACCTTAAAGTATCTGCAGATTTCATTTCCAAGTATATTTATTTGAGTCATTTCGGTCGTCAAATTTCAAACAAATATTCGATGTGTCAGTTTTCCTAAATAAATATTTTCTAAGCTCTATTTATACTGCTTTATGTCTTAACATTCATAATTATTTGGTGCTCAAAACATTTGAATAAATTCTCAAATGCCCTCAAGTTAGAAGGAGTGGCCACAAGGTTTTTGTGTCCAACAGGTCCGAATTTCGGACCACTGATACATCGAAAGAGCACCTCGCAATAGGACGCTATGCCCGAACATATCTACAGAACATGGTCTGAGTCCATTATTAATTATTGCTGCTTCCTTAGGGCGACGACGGAGATCGTCGATCTCGTTTGAGGCGTTCACCTCTATCGGGGATTCCTTGCCACTAAATACTGGGATTTCGCAGTTTTTGGTGAGGAATCTCACACTTCCTCACTGAATTTCAAGATTTAGCGGCAGTACGCTGGCAATCACCGATAGGCAATAGCTCAGCAGAATTCGCTGTATCAGCTAGATGCTCACATGATACGCCCACACTCCTGCATTATATTCCGCGATACTTATAAAAATGCTCATATATAAGCCGTTAGAAGAGATGATCGTATAACTTTCTAATCCAGTGTGATCCTCCACCCCTTGAGGAGAAGAACTTTAGTCTGTTGACTCCAGTTGGGTTTTAGACTGCATGATGCCGACCCATAAAACCCCAGAGGAGAGCCAACCCTACGCTCGTGGACAATGGTCGAATCCCTGGGGTAATGATGTGGAGTAGAGGTCCTGCACAAGTAGCCTCGTCAGTTTACTCCTCAAACGCTGTTGGAGGAGACCATCTAACATGAGTTGGGTATGCAGCTCATCAAGTGTTTGCACTGATCTGAAGCTGGTCTTCCTGCGAAAACCTCACCTCCTCTGGAGAGTGCGAAGAAAAAGACTTGGGCACCTGGATGCTCTGCGCGTGTACGCTCTACTCTTTCATGTGCCCATGAATGAACTTACAGGTGTAGATCAGTGTGGCAAACTATTGCTGGAGGAAGGACCTCCTGCTGAATATCAGGGAGGATCACTTGAAAGCGGATAAGGTCAAAGGCTGCTTGGAGTTAAAAGACGAGTTAAATTTCTCGGATTGCCCATGCACTGCACCGAACATGGACGCTGGACACGTTCAGTGGTACATGTCCAGTTCGCAGGACATGTGAAGACATGGGGGCCGAGAGACAGGCGCTTCTGCGACGTGTCCGCGGGCCATGTGGGGGGCCCGTGGGGCACAGAGACCTGTTGACCCGTCCCGGTGCCTTCAGCGCTTTCGTAACATTCTGCAATAGCTTCGGCGTAAATTAGGCCTCAGATTGTTGATGCGGCTGACCCTTCTCATCCTTTCTTTGTTTTTCTCTTCTTTTATTTCTTATATTATGGTTTCGCGCCTTGCAATGCGCTTGGGTATCAGATTGAGCAGAAGTCAGTCTTTTCGGTGGACATTAAATTAATTTGATACTTTTATTCGACCTTGGGTACATGCTCGGGTGTGGGTAACCTAAGATTAGCGCCGATAACAGGGTCGTTTCTTATAGACCCTGCATACCTCATCGTCGTTGTCTATCAGTCTACATCTGTCCAATCGACTCAATTTGCTGATCTTCTCCAGGGCGTCACTAGCCAGAGTCTCGTTGTGGATCCTTGAGCCAGCCTTCATCAACAGCATTAGGTCGTCTACATATGCAAACAACATCCCGCCGAGAGACCCGGTCCAAGTATGAAACCCTGAGAGCAGCCCATGCTCAATTTCGTAGAAACAACCTTATTAGGCCCACTAAGTTAGACGAGGTCTGTCTCGCATGGAGCTTGACAAGGATCATATCCCAAAGCGAGAACAAGTAATATTTATAATTGTAAATGATTGTAATAAGATTTATTTCAAAATTACATAATAAAAATTATTACAGATTTACTGTTCATTGGTGTCAGACATACGACGTGTATGCCATGGTAGCCTCTTACATTGTCGCCGATGACTAATTAATATATTAAATATCAGATAAACATATTTGGTGTCTATCATATATATTTTTTTTAAATTTAATTTCATGCTTTCATGAAAATGGCTGTATTTATTGAAATAAAATTCTGAAAATTCTAGATAAACTCCCAAATGAATTGTGTAATTTACGTAGATAATTCCATAGCCAGGAAAAATATCATGCATTCCTTCCCTTTGTTTGCCGGAAACGTCCTCATTTATAAAAAAAATGCCCCCTTTTCTCCGTTTGCGATGGACCATAGGATCACTAACGAGCTGCCGATGCTAAATATAGCATTGTAGGGTTTTAAAAATCCACAAACCTTAAAAGCGTTCAAATTTACAAAAATTTCCCTGCTAATTTTTCTCTTCCCCTTTTTGTCCCCCGTTTCCAAAAGGACTCCGCACCGGGCCGCTTTGCCCGCTCTAATTTCATTTTATGAAAAATTTCATACTATTTACGCAAACATAACAGCGATTTTATGGTCTTCAAAAATAATTGGGCAATGATACCCCCCAGCCGACATGAGTATTCTTATCGTGCGTATTTTATATCACTCGGCGCATACTCGAGTTAAGCCAAATCGCAAATTAAATTACGATATTTACGATATAACTACGCCGCAAAGTCGTAACCGCCGCTTTTAGTGTGTTATAAAAATATTCAAAGTCCCCACCCTGAACCCTGCCGAGGTCTGTTACGGCCCTTCTGGGGCAATACGGGCCCCTCCTAGGGCCATATAAACCTACGGGCGCACACGTTTTACGCGTCCATGAAACAACCGCCACAGAATGGCGAAAAAAATCGAATCACCAGTCGTTGTTGCGGTGGCGATGAATAAAATTTTTACAATTCGACCGTAAAGATGGTATCCATCGACGAACACCTCGATATAGCGTCTTTCCCGGCTGTAAAGTTTGATCGCTTTTTCTCTTGCACGCACGTGGCATTGATGAAATATCCATCTTTTTAACCACTTCGGGGAGGTGGTTTATTTAGGAATTGAGTGCCACCCTAATGCTGTATTGTCAGTGTGCGGATGTCAATAAAGAACACGTATGCCATTCGTGGGAAAAGCATATTTTGCATGTATCATATAACGTTCACGTATTAAAAGGCAAACAGCCACAAAAACGGTGAACGCTTTTGTGATCGCCATACATCATTTCATAAAACGCTCTCAGCTCGATGGCATAGTAAAACTTCATGGAACAAAAGTTGTTTCATTTTTATTATTTTGCCAAGGAAAGATTGATCACATCCGAAGCGAATTAATGAAGAACATATGTGGCTGTTGTTTAATAAAACATACATTTTGTGTAATATTTTAACATTAAAGAATCCTACTTAAATTTGCTGATGAGATTTCTTCTCTTATATTAACAAGAATAGGAGTACAAATTAAGTACTAACAAATCCCGTATAACGACAATGATTTTGCTATAATACGATACAACGCTTAGGAAAATCCCTTAAAACACAACAGTCTTACAACATACTCATGAAATGGTTTAATGTAAAAGCACATGCAACTCATGATATGCATAGTAGTTGAATGCAAATGAATCCACAGGATATTCACCAAAGCTTTCAATGCATCACAAAAAGCTGGTAGATATCCTGTATGGTGGATAAATAACGGCATAATATAGCATTCCTTCTTAAAACCAGGGGAAGCCAATATGCACCATATATTAATAATTGAGTTTCTAGTCGGCAAAAGAGTATTGAAGCCAATGTATATTATTTTGATTGAATTTATTATGTTTTTTTAAAGTTAGCGCTGCGACGATAAATTCCGAACGTTCATATGGTACGCCCTAATAACAAAAATATGCTTTTAAAACCCATCCGTAGACTAAATATAATACTCTAATGCAGAGGCACATAAGTCCACGATCTGCGCTGCTGAGTGCCCTCAGACTAGTTATAAAAGAATGTCCTCCATCGCTCTTTTGTGTCCTTAAAAGAACTACAAGGTGAGGTCACTCAAACCTCAGTTCGAAAAGGGCTGTAACAGATGGTGAACTACAGGGGCTCCCCCTTACCCATGGTACTAGTATTGGTTCGGTCGTTTGTAATACCTAGCCACGGGGGCTGATGCACTACAAGTTTAAAGAGATAGGCTCAATATGACCAGGGTGCAACGTAGAAACGCCATCAGAATGGTTGCTGTATACCGCACAGTGTTGGAAGACGCTATCTTGGTACTGACTGCCACACCGCCAATAAATCTGCTCACCCGAAAGAGATAAGCAGTCTGAAAAGGAACAGTAAAGAAGACTACCAGCCAAACAACATGGCCAAATGTGTTACCCTCTGACCCAGGTACTTACTGCGAACACACAACATTCGTCTGTCCAGCATGAAATGTTGAAAGTTATACTCTCCATGAAAATCTGGGAGCAAATACGCTCTCATCTTATAATATGATTTCTTCAGTGCTTAATGCTGATGCTAGGGCATGGAATGCGTGGTGTAAATACACAAAGAGTGTTATGCAGCAAAAGAAAGATGCTAAACGTAGGAGGAGAAGACGCCCTGTGGAAACATCCCCCATTGAGTTGACACCCATGAGCTAAGTTGACATAACGAAAATCCGATTTTAATGGGTAGCAACCCCACACTACCACCAGAATGGCGGTGTCATTAGAAGATTTCCCCCCTTCACAAACAAAAAAATAGCTAGCCATGAAGACGAGCCACCATTCAAGCAGCCGAAAGCCGTTCTCCCCTGTATTCCCTAGGCTGTTGAATATATAGTGGTATCGCATTTTGCACAAAATCACAGGTGCGCAGCCCAGAGTAAGCTTCATCTCCAACTCAAGTTAGCTATCCCAGCAATGTTTGATGAGCAAGCTGACAAGGCTGCTTTTTCCCACCGCAAACTCTTTACCCACAGATGTAAAGTTGCCCGCTCTCTTTCGCTTTTATGGGTGAGCACCGTAGAGTGAAACCCCCACCCGAAGGCAGATGTCCCTTGTCTGTAGGTAGCCCCGTGGTCAAACGGTAGGACTCGTTATTCAATCATCTAGGATTCAAATCCGCAGGAAGTTTAGCTGGCGACCACATTTTTAAAACACATATTCGCTATGTAAACTATATATGAATGGTTGGCAATAGTTCCATTAAAGTTATTGATAAAAGTACTCAAGTCAAGTCCAATGCAGTGGGTTCCAAATTACGGTCGCAGGCCAACATCAACCCGCGGGCATCACCAATCCGGTCCATCATAGTTTATTTGGATTGCATTGTAAAATTTACAATATAAACAAATCATACAAAATAATAATCAGATGTTAAGGTCAGATTATCAGAAATAAGATCCTCATTAATGAATGAAGACCTAAACAACCCAGCAACATAGATATTAAAATAAATATCTCAAGAAAACTTTCAAATTTTGATAACGATGCACTAAAATCCCTAATCGAGTCTGATCCACGGGTCCTGATGCTGGTATCCCATTGAGATCGTTTAAAGTTCATCGACAAAACGAATAGGATGAATGCTATCTAGTAGGATGGATACCGCACGCCTTGACAAAACAAATGCTAAATGACAAAATATTCCACAAAATAGTTTTGGCTATTCGTAAATTGAACTTGCGTAAGATAGCTGACACAATAAATAGATCAGAAGCTAGTGTATTTATCGTTTTGCATCAATATTTCTGCATAAGAAAGCTTTATTCGAGGCGGGTACCGCGTTTGCTCACAGTCGTTTAAAGCAACAACGCTCCGACAATTCAAAGTGCTGTTTGGAGCTGTTTCAGCACAAATATTTTAAAAAAAAAGGATATCGAAGCACTGCCAGACCAATAGGAAGATATGATGAATAATGAAGGGAATTATATTTTATAATGTTAGAGATAAGGTCTTATTAGATTTTGAAGATATTTATCATCGTCGTCTCTCGATCGCATATATCCCTGAATGCAATAATGAATTCCATTTGAATTTTAAACACCCTGTGGCAAAATAGTTCTGGGAAGCTGTTCGTTATGCCATCGTGTGGGTCAGACTTAACGCAATTTGGCAAAGCAACAGACAGACTTGTAATGCAGCTAAAGTTAGCTCCGAACAGAAGCTCATCTTACAGCTCCAAAGCAAACACATTTTCAATAATAAACCTCCCAAATCCCCTCTCGTGCCTTTTACGAACCATAAAAATTGCTTCATAACATCCACCGGTCATCGAATATGAAATCCTCCACAATGGTCGCCCCTAAAAAAAACCGACATTTTGAATGGGCCGATGCGGAATGATTTTTATATGGATGCCAGATAATATCTGACCGTTTTATGAAAGACGTAAAAAGCACGTGCCATTGCGGTATTCGAAGGTGAAGAAGATAAAACCGCGATAAAACAACGAAACCCAGATTTTAATGGGTTTCGAAAGCGCAACTAGCTTCTCATAGTGCACGTAATATCCGTTAATAACGCCATTTTAAAAGAAACCAATGGAGATTCCAAGTATTATTTTTAACGAAGCGCAGAAGTACTACTTTGTATTTTGAAAGCCCTGTAAACAATGTATGCTCATAAACAGACACAGTTTAATTTAATCCTAAAGAGCAGTTTATATGCATGTAAGCTGTTAATTGTAAGTAAATTGAATATGTGATGTACTGCAATAGAAGTGAGCTTGACAGTTACAGACATCCTGTCATGCAGCAATACAAATGCACAGCTTTATTGTGTAACAGATACAAATTTTCAATTACAAGTTATAGAGGAAACAAAGCATATATCTCTATTTTTTTTAATATAATAAAATAAATATTTTATACAGACTTTAAAGAATTGCCTTGTAAAATAAGTTGTAATCAGGGCCGTAACAAGGTTATTGCAAAGAAAGCGCTCGCCACGGGCATAATTAGGCTTAGGGCGCAAAACGCAGTATATCGACCGGGTCGAGATTTTCAAATAGTTTTTTTTCACTTGACTATTCTTCTTTACATGAATCAAAACTGATTGACTTTTTTAATAATATTTAGTAAATTGTCTATTCCCTATTTTCTTCGTTATCGCTTTAACGTTGGGTCGACCCAGCTGGCATAAACCTGCAATAAAATAAAGACAACAATATTTTTGACCGATTGTAACATGTTCAGGTATGGCAGCCAATCACGAGGCGCTCATTCGTCATTTCAGCGGTCCGAAAAGCGGACCGGTTGGACACACGGGCCCTATGGCTACTCCATCCTCTTTTAGGGATTTTTGCAGCATTTTCTATGATATGTACGATCACGGAATGATAGATTTTTAGCCGATCGAGCCTATCAAAATGAAATATTTTAAGATTTAAAAATCCATATATCCCATTAAAATTATTAACGATTTTGTCAAATGCCTTTATACATTACTAGACATCCATTAAACACAGTAATGAATTAATATTCTAGTCTAGAATTAAAAAAAAAATGATTTTATTTTTTTTTGCTTATCTTTAAAGTTTAATTGTTTAAAAATCTATTATCTAAAAGATTTTCCAAAATTTTAATTATTTATGGCGTTATATTTATTTTGGTGACGCGGCAACTAAGCTGGTCCTAATAGAATAAATTATTTAAACGCGTTTTTCCCGAAACTACTTTTTTCAACACGTGTGTCATTATATCTCAAGTTCTAATTTACTTAAAATTTTGTTCTGACCTTTTTATATATAATCTTCTATCGTTCCTATCAGATTCATATCAAAATATCATTTTTAACTATCATTTATAAAAATTAAAACCGTGGAAAAAATAAGGTCAAAATATGATTTTTTTTTAAACAGTCGCCATTTTCAAAATTTTCCCAGATTGGAATTGTGTTAAGTAAGATACGCCTCTTTTTATCTTTTATACTTTACCAGCCCGTAACTTTTTAGATATTTTTAAAAAAAATCTATATTCTAAAAATGTCAATATGTAGTAAAAAATTCGCAGTAACAATATTTATTACCTAGACTAGAATTATTAATTAAATAAAACCATTATTAAAAAAATGATGCAATTGTTTTATAAAAATGTTTTAATTTAACATTTAAACTTTCAGGGAAGAGTGACCCAACTGCGAGACTTTAATGAGCATCCATCCTTTATTCAACTACGGTGAATACCATTTTCGATTGGGTAAAGTCTCCAATAGGTGAAAACAATTAGTTATGTTTACTGGAGATGCCAAGGGGTAAAGCCCCGGGGACGCGCTCAACTTCTATGTAACCTGCGGGATATTCGAACTACAACAAAGTCAAGCAGGAGATTGTAGGTCTTATTACCTAGTCTAGCGCGACTGAAATAAACTCAATAACTATATATATTTGATGCGAAGAGAGTATACAGCTACGAGATTACAAAAGAAACCTGCGGAAGGAATACCTCTTCCCGCAGTCAAGGCTACTTTTCAATATTTTTTTTTGTTATTTCGCCCACGTCCATATCCCTTCTCACTTTTCTTCTTTGAGACACAAAAACCATTAACGAATTACGTCTACACAGATTAACAACGGCTTTACTTATTTTGAGCTTGCTCCTTAAACATGGCCATAGTTAATTCAGAAACGGTAAAAATAATACTTCACGACTACATCAGGGATTCGAACGGTCTTTTTTTTGATCCGCGTGTTTATCAGCCATTTTGTTTAGTCACAGTAAATTCTTCCGATGGAGAGGTCGTCGCGCGCTAGAAATTAACTTTTCCATGTGTAATTTCTCCAAGCTTGAAATTATAAAATTGAGAATGGCTATAATATTGAAGATATCTTATTCTTTGCATGCTGATGCAAATCTTAATATCAAATTTTTTCAGCATTAATCCAATTCAATTGCTTCAATTGTTCTTGTAGCTTGAAAATACATATATGGTGTTAAATAATTTTCCATCTATACGTAGTTGGCAAGAATAAAAGCAATATATTCTATGGAGGCCACATGGCAAAAAGGCTTTGCCGGGAGAAATATTGACCATTTGTCATCTTTACGATTTTCTTGATCTCTGTACAATGGCATGTGGATAGAACACCAAAATAACTACGTCCAAATCTTCGGCCATCACTATGTAATCTTCTCTTTATACACTTATCAGAATTCACAGCACGAAATAATCGTTTTTAATTATGTGGATGAAATTTGAACGGTTGATTCATCGCACACTCTAACAATTTTTGTTCACGTGCCAAAAGTCATACCGTCGCCCAAATTCGTAATTTCCACTTGATGACTTTCTAAAACTGCAGCAAAAAACTTTAAGAATCCCGTCGGTCACACAGGCAGAGCCCCACGTCGAAGTTTTCGTCTGGAAATGGAGAAGAGAGCCGGAAAAACTGGTCCGAGTCCAGAACAAAGTTGTCCAATATTTTCCGACTTTTCACTTCTGACCGAAACTGTGCTGCATCATCCACTCCAGAGTTCAGTCTTGTGCAAAGAGAAACTTTCCCAGGAAGCGGATATCCTCATATGCGCAAAATCCGTAGTAAACAGTGTACGTTCGGTTGTTTGGAGTCGATGGTGGATGTCAAAAGCTATTTAATATCGACTATTGGAACAAAGCCGACATATGGCACTAAGAATATCTCTTCATCTTAATATGTATATTAAATAACAATTGTTTTATAGAAAAATTCAGATTTGCCCAATTATAAATAGTTTTTTTTGTATTTCAGATTATTTAAAATAATATTAAACATTATTAAAGTTGCAAAAGCAAAGAAATGAATATCAGGCCTTCCCGCGGCCAAGACGAGTGGTCGGATCCTAAGACTTAACAAGTCTCCACTGTTATGAATAATATCTCAAAACTCAAATATAGACTCGAATTAAACTGTATACTAGAAATAAATTTAACTCGCTCTCTGCATCGCTTTTATATCCAACCACTTCGATTATTCTGGAACCATTATCCGGTAGTTGACACGTGTAAGATATTCAGTAGCGTATTTATCCGAGTTTTGCCGATTTTATATAAAACTTATCTTCTTAAAATAAAAAATGTTGAGGTATTGAAGAGGTGCTATATTGATGCTAATTTTCATGGTACATAATACAGTTAAATTTAAAAAGGATCAATGAAAGAAATATCATTTAAGAAATAGCTCGGAATATTCTATCACATCCTCTATTTACCATAGTTTTGCATATATTAACTACACTATTCTAAACTTTAGATAATCATCTATATATATATATATATATAAAATCAATGTGTGTCCGCCCATCCGTCCGGCTGTCCAAAATTTGCTAAGGTAAACAAAACCTTTTGTCAACTATGCCGAGAGACGATAATGCTATCAATCTAATGTCTGTTGAAACGCTCGGCTACGTCAGCCAAGGCCGCGCTGGACGGCTGGCGCGTAGTGGTGCTCGGTGGCTCGCCAGTCGCTATACGAAGTGAGAGAGAGCGCACGCATCCTAACCTCTCACTCCCACGCCAATACATCGCGTAGCTTTCCAACTAAGCAAGTGTTGCTAAGCAACCACATCCAAATCAATAAATAAACAAATCACTCATTTATGTATTCTAAAAGCCAGTTGGATGCATCTTCACACATAACAAATCAACCTATAGCCAAATAAACTCCAGGATTCAACACGATATGAGGTGCTATCATTGCCTCAAAATATATTAAGGACGAATGCGAACATCAAAATTAAAAAAAAAAACTTTAACAATTTACAGTTCGGGTGTTCCGCGCTAAAATTCATGAAACTCTACTTCCTTCGTAAAATTGATATAATTCTTAAAACAGCTAATAGATTGAAACAAAATTTTATTGGTGCCTCCAAAAGAGCTTACTGCACCGATATTTTCAAACAAAACAGTGGTTTTCAATATGTGGTACGTTTATCAGCGAGATAAATTCAAAAGTGATTTTTTGATATGAATTGTATGTAAAGGCATTAATTAAATGAGATGTAAACACACGAACAAAACATAAGGACAACATTCAGTTAGTTTATCATTCTATATAAAAATATATTTGAATTGGATATTTTACTGAAAATTGGCGTGCCTGTAGTTCTTCTCTGAAACAAAAATCCGCCACGACATGTAGCAACTGTACCAGGTTTTCAATGAAAAAAAAAAGATGAATAATATCATCGGAGCTACAGTTTGAAATGCAAAATGTAAAAAGAGGTTATGGCCTAACGATTCCGACTGATATGCTATTCGAATTGAAACGTGTGCAGTTTCCGGTGTGAGCATCAACAAAGAATAGAAACGCACAGGGTATGCGTGCATGCTTCTCGCATGGACAGCTGTTTGCGGACTGCTCACGCTCAAATCATTTATTACTAGACGGTGCACACCATCCGGAAAAACATTTTGAATCTAAAAGTACTTCATTCGCACGACATGGGCATAATCTTTGGGATGAATATAACAACAAGATGGGGAGCCTCCTCTGACCCGAGCTCTGTGATTGGTCCCCCTATTTGGGAGCATACCAGCCCGCTCGCAAAATGCACAGCATGGTGCAAAATCGTCAAATTAAAATTCCATGTCTGCAAGGACACGTTCCTTCTCCACTTCTTGCGGCCACTTGCGCTCTGAACGCGGGAGGAAGCTAGCTAAAGATTCTAATTTTACTTTGAAATTCTAAGCCCTATATGCCCTAAAATCAGAGAGAATGGCCACAAGGCTTCCGTGTCCAACTGATCCGAATTTCGGACCACTGACACAACGAAGGAACGCCTCGCGATCGGACGCCATGCCCGAAAATGTTCACAGAACATGGTCTGCGTCCATGGACGGATCTCTGCATGGACACTCTGAAGTTGTTGAAAGCCCAGGTGTCGCCTCAGGTGGTGCCTAACTGAGAAGAAGAAAGTGAGAGGTGGCGGCCGACGACCGACGCAGATCACCTCTCCTGCCATCTAAACAAAGCCGCTTCCTTGACGCGAGCGCGTCTTAGGCTTCTATCTGGATTTCTCTGAATCTTTGGGATGGAAGAAAATATTGGAAGTCTTTTATCCAACAAAAAGAACAAAGTGAAACACGAAATTCAGAGAGCTTACGTGATTTAATGCTCAGCCTGCATCATATCGTACATTGAACAAACCAATAGATATATCACCCACGGGGTGACAGTGCATCAGAACGCAGTCTTGAAATTGAATTACAAACGTGGTATGAAGATCAATCATCACATCAATTTTGATGGTACAAAAACCATAGTAACCGTCGAAAATTTCGGCATCAAAATTGCGACAGAAGCGATGGAAATCTAAAAACGAAGTAACTCCGTATTCAACGGACGAGAAGACGGCACTGGCATACCCAGAACTTGGCTACCAATTTTGTCGAAAATTAAGGCACTAATAACCAAGCAAAAAAATATGAAAATGCAAACAATCTAGCACGAAGCGACGGCAATGCACAACCCAACATAGCACTGGACGGAGGATGCTCACAAGGAGCATCACCGAAAACGACCTCTCAAATAATTACTAAGCGCGATCGTTTTTACCCGTTTTTCAGTGTAATTAAAAATATATAAATTCATTCCAATAAACTGAATTAAAATACATACACTTTACATCTTTAAGTGTGGCATTGCAACGCATGCCGGGCATTCGCTAGTTTTAATATAAATAATACTCCCAATTTAAAGCAAACTCGATGTTTAAATTGCCAAATTCCTATTTTAATATTCAATACTTATACATGAGCCCGTGGGTAGTTTCGTGATTTGGTTGTCAAATTCAAACATGAACGCAATTTCACGTCAAATCATTTATAAAGGACACAAACATAATACATGTTTATTTTCAATGTTTTAACTAAATTATTGATTTTTTCATATCCTAGATTATAAGAATTCATTTAAGGGTTTCTAATTAAATTGAGCACTTACTTAATCTTTCTGTGCTCAGCATACAATATCCATTTAAATTAAATTTATCATATAAAAAACGCTTATATAATGCTCAAAAACACCAACACTGACTTTAAATTGCACAAAAATGCACGATCCGGTTTTTGATATGTTAATATCAAATATTCTTATGTATGGTTAAAAAAAAGCTTCCTTTATTATGGTTACATTCGAATTTATGATATATTAATTCAATGGTAACAATAATGCGAAATGAACCGAAAGCAGTCGAAAACTGAGAGTCTCATATTGGGATTCTCCCATATCGATTTAATTCTAAGATTTCTTGAAGACCCAGTTTCCAACTTTTATCATTAACGTGGATTACTTCGGGACCGCCTTCTACATTGTAAACGAGTTTGTTTTGCCCTTAGATGCTAACGAAAATTTGAACATTCATTTTATATTGTAGTTTGGAGCATTTGTAGTGTTTCCTAATCTTGATATCGTATTTCAGTCCCCTTTTTGGAAGGTTTCTGTTTAAGATATTGCTTTATAAATGAGATATGTATAAATTCGGATCAAACTTAATGCTTCTTCCATATGAAAAATAATAACTTTATATTTATAGAGGAAGAGAGGAAACATTTACTATGGCTATTAAATAATGAGACTGCGTGTTTATCTTGATATTTATTGTAAAACCTACCCTTTGACTAACCTTTCACTCCGCCTTACAGAACCGATGGGGCTCCGCAGTTCCGAGACGAACTCGCAACATGTGCGACGGAAATTCGTATTTAACGGAGTCGGATGATGAGAACGTAGCGCAAAATTAATACATGGCGGCAAATGAGGTTTGCTGCTGTAACGTAGGCGATTTAAAGTTGCCACGTAATAGCGCTTTTGGTCTGAGCAGATTTAATTCTCCAGAATAATAGCGACATCTTCCGTCTCTCTTCAGGTGCAATGTGTTATTTTAACAGCGCCATCTCTTGTGGCCTTGCGGAGACATTGCACCTGCATGTGGACGTATCGCTTCCTTCGCGTGCACCGTTGCCGGTTGGGTAGTGACGCGCAGGAGGCGAGAGTCGTCGGTTAACCTTGACTGCGGGAGGTCGTCCCTCCTGCAGCCAAGAATGGACCCGTTACACCGCCAACAGTTAATACGACCTTTTAGCAAGGCGCCTCAGAATGAATAGACAATCCGTTCCTTATGATCGGTTGCAAGGTCCGAACAGCTTAAAAACGACTTTTCGACATATCTAACAATATAATAGATTGTCCAGTCAAAAATGTCTTTTTTTAAATGATTCCATTTTTCACCTTTCTCTTTAACCACTCTAACCTTTCTCTCACTTCAGATCTTATTTTCTAAATTAAAATTTTCACTTTTAAATTATTTGAATCATCTCTGGCATTGAGGCACACAGAAAGATTCTCCAAGTGTATCACAAATATTCCTAGTTAGAGTTGTTGCATTATTTTTTTGAATATATTCGAAAAACGTGCAACTTCGTGTACATTTTTTGTTTGGCACAAAATCCAGCATCTTGAAACGCGGTTTTTTAATATTTATTATTCACACCTAGATTGACACAAGTATATGGTCAACCCATAGTGACATGTTATGGGAGAGAACGGATACTAAAAATAGTATCCGTCCATGGCGCATTTGGCTCCGAAATTATGGCAGAAGGTCTTGAACGCCGAAAAGGCACCTGGGCTGGCCACCAAGTGCCTGTGGCCAAGAGGTCCAGAAAAAGGACCTCTGATATGGCACATGAACGCCTCTGTCTCGGCCAACATGCCCAAACACGACCACAGAACCTGATCTGCGTCCATGAAAGGATCCCCGCACACACAGTCCAAGCTATCTTTTAGTTTCATTTTTGCCAGATAAGCCGCAAAACGGCCGTGCCCCGTCAGGAACTCGATTGGGGTCAACCCATTTTAGCTTTAGGCGAGATGAGACTCCTCCTCATCCTCATGTAGCCATCATGAGGTGACTCAGACCAACTGCGTTCCCAATCGGCAATTGCCGCGTTTTGGTGGCAATAGGATCCGCAAGAATTCCATCTACTTCCTCAGCCGATAGAGTGGAGTTACCAATTTATTTGCACTTTTAGTTCTAGTAGCATGATCCCTACAAGGACAGGGAGGCTGTCTGTAGCAGCTGTTCTGTACGCAATATACAATACATGTTGTCAAAAGAGTTCCTGAAACACAACTAATGGCCAAAATGCAAATATGAAAAAGCGACATTTTCGACCAGACAAACTATTCATCTTAATATGGCATTAGAAAGCAGTTTTTTCTTAAAACAGACATGACTTTTAAAACTGAAATGATAACAATATAACTCTTATTCATTTAAGATCATTTTATAATAATAAATACGACATTTTATTTCACTATAAACCTTCGAATGTAATTTTGTTAAGAATAATGAAAGTGTGAAACGATTCCAGGAATTTAATTTTGGGAAATATTTTCATGTTTCCTTCGATATTTCCCAAGAAGACATTAAATAAGGATGAAGGTCTTTGAGAATTTGTACTTTCGACGTCTTCGAATATTTACCTTGTGTCATTCGTTTTCCATTTGCGAGAAAGGATCACTAGATTGCGAATACGAAGCCATTTCGGCGTTATTCGCTTTGAGCCAACGTGTACCAGAGCACAAATAAATTGTCATCGCAATGAATATATTTATTTATAGAACATATTCGATTTTAAATATGGCATATAAATTGAATTTTGCAAAAAAAAATCGCAAGCAATCATTGTACAGCTTTTCACCTGAAACCTGTCCTATAAATTCATCAATCAATCGGACATAAAGGGGATTACGATGAGTCTTCGTTTTCTATTCCATTATCCAAAATAAATAAAAGACAAAAAAGACGATCGATTGATAAAAAACACTGTCAATACGCCCGCTTAAATATTGCGATAAGGAAACGAAGGCAACGGCGGCGGGGGCTCCGAGGGGACTCCCTCAGGGCTCCCGGGGCCAGATTGCAAATAATGAAAGGTGTTAAGGGCCTACTTCATACAAATACTCGAGTTGAGGATCTTCTTTACACACATGATCGAGGAAGACTTCTTTTGTACGCAGTCACTTGACACTGTCCCTCATTCGAGGCACTTCAATATCCCGCGGGATTATCCCGTACAAGTCCTCGAAAACTCCGGCTATTAATGCTTTAGACGCTCACCTTAATAAAAGCGAATTTTTCACAAGGGTCGATCAAATATTTAATATGTTTTTGAGTGAAAAATTCAAATGAGTTTTGAGTAGATTATCATTTTGAGTAGAGAATTATTGTTTTTAAATAAAAATCGATATTTGATTTAAATACTTATTATCTAAGAAAATAATGTGTTAATATAAGAAAAACATATGTGACCATATGGTCACGTCCTTATTAGTTGCGAATGATGCGAATTTAAGCATGCGGTCGATTTTAGATAGTCCTTTGGATTCTGGGTGTATTGACATACCCCATCCGTAATAGAGTCCAAAAAAGCTTATCCCTCCTGTCATAGGGAAAGGAGAGTGACTGCAGTCCACCATCTGCTGCAGTCCGTCATATGCAGCAACCACGTGGCGGATGTTTGTGGTAGTGGAGTGACCTTGCATGGTACTTTTTTGCATTTTAGCGTGACCTCTTACTTCCCCCTCCATCAAGTCACCCACGGTGGTCACACGATTTTAACTGTGCTCCAGTGTGAGCATCCTGGGCACCCATTTCGTTATAATCAAGTACAGACAGACCCATGCAAATCTCGTACAGACGGTAGTTAGCTAGAGGGCGCGATGACCTCTCCAACGGAAGAATTTACTATGACTGAACAATATGGCCGACCAACACGTGGAACCAAATAAACTGACCGTTCGGTCCCCCCCTCCCCACACTTTAGGTACGCCAACTTTAACCAAATTCGCCAACTGAACAAAAAAATCCCGGTCTCGAAAGTCAGCAGGAAAATGGAAAATAACACACAAAAAATGAATTTCTAAATGATTATTTCACATTAAAAGCAAAACAAAAAAAATATATGGAGCAAAAATTTAGCTTGGAAGATTTTAAATGTAACAATGGTTGACTTGATTCAAGGAAAGAAATCATATTTCATATGGTAAGATTAATGGTGAGTCAGCCGACGTAAATAATCAGATAAAAGAGAACTGTGACATCTTCAATGCTGATGAAGCTGGGCCATTTTATAAGATGACACCCATTAAGTTCAAAGGAGAAAAGTTTTGCGGTGGAAAATTATCTGAAGAATGACTCGCAGTGCTTATTTGTTCCAATTTATATGAAACTCAATAAGCAAGTGTTATTATTGTTTTATTATACATTATTGGCAAGTTATACATTTTTAAGAACTTATATCGTTACAGAATTCACCAGACCAAGTGTTATTTGATTGCTTAAATTATTGATGTCAAAGCATTTACTTTGAAAAATCTGAATGACTGAATGTTTTAACAATAAAGGACTCTGCTGCTAGAATTTAAAAACTATTATAATTGAAAGCAATTTTTAACTTCTTCAAGGAATTATTTGGAAAAATCATCCTGCTCTTGTATGGCAAAAATCTTGCATCTGGGGCTAGTAGGCCTTAGGATAGTATCAGATCCTTATTGACTAAATCCCTCCCTTGGTCCATCTCTATCCCTTCTGGTATTGTTTATCACATTGCGTCAGAAGAGCAGGTAGACGCCCTGAGTCTCTTTCTTGTCATGTCAAGATTTGTGTTAAGCAAAATATATCCGTGTTTTTGGATCCTCTACCGACTTATAATCGTTATAATCCGCTGCGCCACCACAGACTAAGAAATCCTCAAATTGTCACAAGGTTTGTATGTCCAATCGGTCCGCCTTTCTGATCGCATGATTGAGTGTATGACTACGTTGTTAATTCCCTTTCTGCACGGCTTCGGCCGTCCAATATTTGACACGAATCTTCCAATCATCCGGTTTTTCTTGTCTTTAAAGTCTCACTCTCTTAATACTTTCTAACTATATAATGCAACCTTTTGATAGAAATCTTCATTTTTGGCAATAAAAGGATATTTTTTGTCGATATTATAAGTGGATTTTATTTGATACTCTTATTGATAATCTTTCTCTAGAGAATTTTCACATGTGTAAGAAAATATTATTTGCAAAATTTGAGCTCGAAAAAAAATATTCTAGAGCAAGTCAACATAAGAAGTCAAGCGCAACAATTTTATTAGCAAAATCTCGCTTTAGCTTTTAACCTCGCACGCAGAAAGCAGAATTTGAACTTCGCGACTAATGCGAAATTCGCATAAAATTCATACAGAAGGCACACTTTTGGACAGATTGACAAATTGAATTTCTTCCATACAAAATGCACGCCGCTGCACCCAAGTCGCGTAACGAGAAGATGCGACATTGGGACTTCCTTTTTAAATAATTGTTCGTTCAGCGACGTACAGCGAAACGACGCTCATTCATCATATCTCGCTTCCATTCAAAGGAAAACATATTATTACAAGGGTTGATTTACAAGCCCTGCCAAGGGCTCTTCTCCCCGCGGCGATTTATCACTTGCGAGCGAGCAATAAAATCACATGCCTATAATACGCTTACTTCGCTTTGAGAAACTGAAATATTTAGAGAGCAATTTTTCAGAATTCATCATCCGAAAAGCACACAGGCCGTATGTAAACTCGAAGGCACTGAATTGATCCGTGAAATATTACCGCTGAAAAATCTCCTCCGGATTCAATCGACGCCGACATGCTTTTCGAAATTGTATCAACGATCTCGATTGAAGATGTCCTTTTATCAAATACGGCAAGGATTAAGTCATCCCGTTCGCAAATCACGTAATTCGAGTGCATTAGATTGAGAAACACTGACTCGTGAAAATTCTGCCGGAACAATACAGTTTCGGCTCCTTGGAATAGTTACGTCCGTGCAGGGATTTCTTAAATAGGATCACAATTCCTGGCAGTGCTATATTATAATTGGACGTTACATTATTGAATTATCCACGGTCAATGGTCCAAGCCTACAATGGCTTAATTGTCTTAAGAAAATAATTTGAATTTTGGGTCATTGAATTCAGGCGAATTTGATTAAGTGAGCCTTATCTATAGTAACTATGTAGTTTTTATTTTAATCTAAATTTAATTTCGAGTCTAATGACGGCTCCCTAAAGGCTTAAAATCTTAAATGCATCTCTCTATTAAAACATTCAAGATAAACATGTTGACCGACCCCTTCTTCTTGTCTTGTGATGACGCGCAGGAAACAGGGAGTCGTCGGATGACTGCGGAAGATGTTTTCCCGCAGAATCATATCTGCATTCTCCCACTCCTCATATGCAATAAAAGGATTAGTTAAGACGAGAGTGTTTTATTCAACACCCAACCACCTACATCCTATCGTTCGGCTTTACTGTGGCCCGAAAGAAGAACGAACCTACGTGCGTGTGCGACTGTCTTATGTGTGAGCTGGGAGCGACTCAGTCGGGCGGGAGGATGAGGGCCCGAGAGCGCCCCTGACCCACTTTACACTGGTGTCAGAAACCCGGGTGTATCCACCCATAAAATCCAAGGGCTAAGGGAGGGATAACCTTACATCCGTGGGGAACTCCTAGATTAATGCTATAATGGACACGAGGTTAAATATAGTAAAACTTTCCGATACCTCGGAATCCTTATGGTCTACAAGTTGGCCTTCGACAAATACATAAAAGAAGCTGCGCAGAAGGTAGCAGTAAGCTCGGAAGGCTCATTCCCAATATTGGAGGGCCGAAGCAGTGCAGAAGAAGAATAATAAACAAAGTCGTACACTTAACCCTTCTGTATGGAGCCCCGATATGCTTAGATACTAGAGCAATAGGAAGAAGCTGGCCACTGTCTAACGGCAGAGAGAGCTACGAGTTACCGCAGTGTAAAGAACAGCATCTGAAGATGTGGTACTCTTAATCGTAGGAATCACCCCGCTGGATCTTCAGGCAAAGAAGAGAGCCTTGGACTTCTAAGATCCCAAAAATCGTGCAGAATACAAGCAGAAACTGAAGGTAGCCTGGCAACAAAGATGGGATCAGTCTAACAAAGGAAGATAGACCCATCAACTTATACCGGTCATAAGTCGAGGGAGGGCCCAGAAACAAGGAAAGACGATCTTCCGCCAGACACAAGTACTGACGGGACATACTTGAAGTGGATAGGCAAGGAGGCATCCACGGCGTGCCACCACCTTCAAGCGAAAGTCGATGATACGCAACACACCCACAATGACTGTGAGGTTTGGACACCCCAGAGAAACACGCTGAAACAAGCACTTGGTGCAGCTGAATTCAAAGTCGAAGATATACTCCACACCATGATGGTGAGCAAGGAAAACTGGGCTCTTTGGCAGGAATATGTGGAAGAAATTCTGAACATCAAAGAGGGCAGTGAGAGAAAGGCAGGGTATCTTATATAGGATTTCCCTCCCACAGGAAAAAAGGTAATTATGTGGCGTAAAAGCTGTCAAAGGGAGCCTTGTCGGCTTACTTATTAATCGATGGAACTACCGATCACAGGAAAAGTAAGCTAGATGCTGCAAATGACTAAAACCAATATGAGTAATATAGGGAAGAGGAACCTTACAGTCTCCATCAAGCTGTAGTTGGACTCGTCGTGGCAGTTCCTGTAATTTTGGTGGTAGTTTAATTTTTAGCCCGTTTCCTTTTTTCTCCGTCATCGCACGTCGCACGCGGGTGCGTTCTGCTATCGAGTCGTCATAGAGCCGAGTGGTGGAATGGAAGTGAACAAGTGCGAATAGAAAAACTCTCGTCTTACTGATATCTGGTTGTGGGAAGGACGTCTTCCTGCAGCCGAGGCTCTTACCTAAGCCGAGTTTAATCATGATTTTTATTTTAAAAAATATCAAAATCCCAAATAAATTATGTAAGCGAGTGTATGCATGGTTATACATATGTGTATACTATATGAGATTTGCGAGCGTGTATAGCGTACGACCTCGATATAGTTCGTACGACCCATCAGCATCACCGATTTCTTCGCATCCCTTTCAAAGGACATCATAGGTTCCATTTAAGAAAGATAGCCCAATATCATGAGATTCATAATATACACAAAAAAAACTTGGCCACAAAAGCCGAGATCGTTTTATATAAAAAGATTTATTTTTTTAGTTCTTAATGCACGTTATTGAGGGTACTAGGCTGGGATAGTTTACAGGAACGAGCCGGCTTTCCCTCTTCGCCCATGTCGTTTATTACAGAAGAAAGGGCCGAAATATGCTTTTGATAAGAGAAACGTGTTTTGTGGACGGAAAGAAAATTATTTTCCCTCGTTTCGACAAACGAAATGGATGTCCATTTCAGTGCGTGAGTTTTCTTCGGGCACAAAAAAATAAACAACGATTTGCCGGGAACGTGCCCAATATGTTTACTCTCCTAGTAGGCTCGAGTGATAGGGAAATATTTTTCACAATTTTCTATAAGGGATGTGGAATTGCGGGAAAACAAGGGCATTACTCGAGTATTCGCGAAGGTATCCTCTTCAGGGTTTAAGCGAAAATGAGATTTTTTATCCTGTTGTAGAGCGTATTTTTTGCGTTTTGAAATATGAACTTAAGCTAGCGAGGGATGTTTATGCACCCCTCTTTGTTCAATTTTCACGTTTATAAAATACAAATCTGAATTAGCCTATCGAGGGACGCCTTGGAATTTTGAGTCCTGTTTTAGGAAGCCTGTTAAATTCAAAAGTGAATTAGGCAGATTAAGATTCAGGGGTGCGCTATGAGCAGTAAATTGATAGGGACGAAGTTTGCTTATAAAAGTTATACCTTCGATCAGAGCTAATATTAATTCATGCATAGTATCCAGGATTAATATTGGAACAAAGGATTATAAAATTGTAAAAAATCACAGTAAAAGTATCCCAATACAATATTTCATACAATACACTAGACCAAGTGTTACCAATAATGGCGTTTCAAAAAAGTGTATTTAAAATTAGATTTAAGGTTATTGATCTCAATCTTAAAAATCCAAACTTAAACAAAATTATTATAATGAGCCAAATAATTATATTATTTGAAAATCTCACTTATTTTACTTGTATGGCTCATACAGTACTATCTGTGTCTTTATGGATCTGTGTTTCAGGATAAACGAGGTCTTGTTGCTACTCAAACTAAAAGATCTGTACCGTGGGTGAAATGTCATGGATATATATGCGCGCGGGCTTGAGTCCCACTTCTGACACCAATGTTGCGTGATGGTATCGCTTCCCACTACAGCTCTTTATAATTATATTGAACACATACTGTCGATATTTTTAACTTGATTATTTAAGCTTCCATGTATCTATTGATGCATATGTTCGATACGCTCGGCTGATGTTTATTATTACAAATGGCAAAACATATCTGATTGAAAATAATCCTAAATTATGCCTTATGTGTTATTTTTCATGCCATGTCGAAGCATTTCGAAGATTTTTTCGCGGATAAATCCTGCCGAAAAACATGAATATACTCAAAGAAAATATATTATTGTTATCTTGTTTACGTTCATCCTCTTATATGTTTACCGAGGCTATCTACAAACATTTATCACTTGACGGATGAACCTATGTCCTCCATGACAAACGCGATCAGATACGAATTATTTAGGTAGCAGAACATGCTCTCGGTGTAAAATTATACATATTTTATATATCTGCAGGGTTGAAAAGTGTTATTGGGTAATTTAATACGCGGAATTGAGTACGACTGATCAAATATGTTAATAAAAGAAACTAATTTATAATCAAATAAATTAAAAATTTGAATATCGTTTCTTAACAAAAGATGTTTATTCTATTATATTTAAGATTTAACAGATCCGTAATTTTAAACAAATGTTGACTATGTTGAAAAAAATGGTCATCGTCATTGGAGTCTCGCAGCTGGGCCCTCCTTGCCCAAAGCTAACACTAATTATCTTGTGTTGATTAGTTATATTTTTTATTACGCCCCAAGGGGGTAAACCTACACGCGTGGGCAGTATTTTAACTCCTAGGGTAACCATGTAGAGTAAAGGTGGGTAAGAGCAGCCTCGACAGTTTGCCCATCAAACGTTTCTAAAGTAGCCCGGCTAACATGAGTTGGGTGTGCTGCTTACCCTATGATGCTCACTCATAAATTCGAATGAAGAATAGCACTTCTCCTCAAATGGCTATGTACTACGAATTACCAAACCAAGGTAAAGTGGGAGCCCCTGTAATCCGTCATTTGTAAGTCTGAAGTTATTATTTTTTATAGTGCCTTGTCTCTTTTGTAAGACGCGGCGTGAACAGGGTAGGTCCCCGGAAATTCTGCGCGTAGAGCAACTGGGTACTAAAAGACCAACGGATGACACTTTATGTAACTAGTGCGGAGATTCCTTATTTTGATGCACCTGTAACGTGGGGATTTATCAACCCCACGTAGTAGCGCTGTTAACAGCGACATCTTCCATCTCTCTTCGTATGCAAGGTGCTATTTTAACAGCGCCATCTCTTGAGGCCCTGCGGAGACATTGCGCCTGCATACTGACCGATCGCTTCTTGCGCGTGCACTGTTGCCGGCTGGGGAGTGACGCACAGAAGCCGTCTAAGACCAACTGTCTTTTAATTTGCTTTTTTTCCGATCTTCATCCGCCATCTTCGATCAAATAGCAAACAGTAACGGTATCCATGTCGATTAAGAAGCGACCCAAACGTTATTTAATAAGAATTTTAGACGTGGAAGCACAAACAACAGATGACAGATAGATGACATGCAATATATTCAGGCCTATTTTAATCCAATAACAATGTCACAAATTGATTAAAAACAGACAGACGTACATATAATTTTAATAAAAGCGTTTTATATACATAAAGTAGCTATACACATTCGATACATGTTTTATATAATATCTTATTTTACAGAGTGAATCACTGAATTTGATGGTTATCAACACGTAATTTGCATTAGTCATAAAAAATATTCAAGAATAAGGAAGGAGATCAAATAGAATATGCTCCAGAGGGCTAGGCTACGGGTACTTGGGAATAAATTTTTGATGAACCCTTACAAGATTACATGGACTTTGACTGCAATATGATTTTATCATAATTAGTGTTAAAAGATGATGTATTTC
This sequence comes from Stenopsyche tienmushanensis, assembly GCA_008973525.1. Classification (NCBI taxonomy): domain Eukaryota; kingdom Metazoa; phylum Arthropoda; class Insecta; order Trichoptera; family Stenopsychidae; genus Stenopsyche; species Stenopsyche tienmushanensis. Next base: position 314,370 of record WACJ01000097.1, read on the forward strand.
AACAATAGGAGATATCATGAAGTACATTGGAGACTAAAAATAATATACATTTTAAGATGTAAGACATTTTTAATGAAAAGTCCTATTTTTCATGAGCTCCAAAAAGGTCCTTTGAGGAGCTCATTTTGGAAGTGTTAGTGTAGCTCTTTTTAAATTGTCATGGCTCCATTCCAAAGACTAATTTGGCTACACAGGATTATATAAAATGCTGAAAATCTATTTTCGATTTGTCGATTCAGATTATTTTCCTCGCAGACGGAATCCATTCGTTTGTATCCAGCGCCTTACGCATTTTTCCTTTGATGTAACGCAAGACGAAGCATGATAATGGCTTATTTAAATATTGAGACTATTCAAGTCTTGCTCGAGGATATTAGTCAATTATTAAGAAGACTTTGCTTGCGGAAAGGCCGCGATAATTAGTCTTCTTCTTTTTTCAGGGCGTCTTCCGCAATTCCCCAGATCGCGGGAGAAACCTCCATCTCTTCCACTTTGGACGGGCACGACTCAAACTTACCTCGTTAATTATAAACTGGAAGCATCGCCGGTACGACCAAATTAACAATTAGACACTTTTAAATTTCTGGGAGGCTTCTTTTTTCACCCCCGCGGTTGCGCGGGACACATAATTAAAATGTTTTAATGTAACTAGTGAGACCAATACGGACGGAAAATTTGTCTTGTTTAATTAAGTTGGCCAAACAAATCGTCCAAGAACTCTCGCTTTGAACGTACAATTTATAACTATGCCTTCTGGATGTCGTTTTATTTATTATTTTATATGTTAAGTTGATTAAGAGCAAAGCAAATATATTGCCAAATGTTCTATGCGAAACTATTTATTTGAATATATAGAGTAAACCTTATTTTTAATATCCTTTATAAAAGGAGGAGTAAAAAATATTTCACTCTCGGAACATGTATGCTATGAAATCACTAATTAAAGGGTTAAATTCGATTTGATTTTCATCGTTGGATCTTTATAAAGGAGGAACACCGAGGAGCTGCTTGGATGATGCTTCTGATAATCTGCCTGAATGAACCAACCAAAGGAATTGATAGGAGTCAACTCGGAAGAATCGTCTCAATACCATGATAATGACTTTATTTTTTTTTTCTTTAATTTCTCTCGATAAATCAAATATGTATTAAAGGGATTGACTAAACATATTAATACTTTTGATTTATAGGGAACGCTTTGTCTTTAATCTAAAAATTTTGTAAATTAAAATATTTGGTATGTAATAAAATAAAGCACAATTTGCAATTATTGTGAAGATATGAAATAAATGGAGTAGTTATCATTATTTATAAGTTGATCCAAATCATCCACTTCAATCAATTTGCAGTCTGATTGCCATCTAAACTATTATGGAAGACGATTAGAAATCAAAGCTAACCATAACCACAGAACCGGACACCCAAACACAATTATCTTGTACAATTAAATTTATATTTCAAGATACATCTATATACATCAATAGTGCACATTTAATTATATTCTAATTTTTGAGCAATAAAAATTAAAGTAATAAGGTAAATGCGTACAAGATGGAATAATTTGCCATCTTAGAAATATTTGCTTAGGTTGGTTATGAGCTAGAATATTTCAACCATTTAAAAATTATTCATCACACAAACAATTACAAATTGAATCGGTATTTATGAATAATTTTAAAAAACACTTTGGATATCTTCAGGGCGATATTTTGACGAGGCTCCGAAGTCATGACATCAAATCGAGAGGTCATGGACATGTACGGCGAAGCGTCAATTATAAGCTTTGTCCAAACTCGCCGTCTACATGGGTAGTTCATATAGCGCGAATGTCCCAATGATACAAGACGTCCTTTAAATATTACCAAAAATTTTATTGCCTCATGGTTTTCCTGATTTTTTATTAACTTTTTTTTATGCGATTTTGGATATATTTTATATAGCTGTATCAAAGTTATGCGGTTTTTAAAATCCATGGAACGCGTCTTCAATTTATCTATGTAAGTCATAGCTTTTTTGGTGCGATTTTCTGCGGAACGCATCTATCGCACAAAAAAAAGATTGTGTGAGCGACTTGAGTAACTATTTACTGACAATTTTAACACACACAAAAAAAATTGATCTAACGTCTGCAGTCTGTCATCTGGGTCTGTCAACTAAGTCCATCAACACTCAAAAAATGAGCATGTTAGCAAAATTGAATGCTAAACAGCAAAAATGGATTGTTGATACTATATATGATTAGAGCTTTATTTTATGTCGTGTTTTAATTTGGATTTGGAAAGGCTTATTATGATTTATGTTCGCCCGAGCGCAGTATTGCCGTTCGATGATAAATACAATTTAATGGCATATAAGGTTTGAAAATTCTCCTGCATTATTCACCAAATGCTCATATAGCATTGAACATGGACATCCGATCGGAGAGGTGGGTTGTAGGGGGCAGAGCATTCGCCCAGAAATTGCAGTGACCACAACACTATTGAGTGGTGCGAGCCTCCCGTGCTAGAACACCACCTACCCAGATATTTGTCTTGGGTAACCCTATTTGCGAACCGTTACCGCACACTAAGCGGGTTTGCTTTTAGACAAATTAATTACTTTAGTGCGCCACACGAGGACGAATTCGATTTCGGTTTGGCCCCTGGACCGTCAGATTTTGCAGCCGTTCCTGAAATCTGGGCCCTTTTCCAATGTTACTACGTGCAAAAAGATGTATTTCATCACATATGGTAACGGTTGGCAACCGACGGTCAATGAACCGGATCTGGAGCTCCAATTAAAGTTTTGAAGTACAGAAACTATTTTGACACAATTATTCTATTGATTATAAAATTGTTCAATGTTTTCCAGATTAAATGTTACCAATTTAAAATCAATTAATATATTTGTAATATTCTTTTAATGATACATTTTAGCAATCATTTTTCGGCCTTTGAATAAAAACAAAGATAAAGAGAGATGAGAATGTGACTCAAAATATGACCTCAATAGGTCTTCTATTTCTGGTGGCTACTCACTGCTCCAAATTTCTTTTAAACAATTGAAAATCATTTTACTTTGCACCATTAACGTTGGGGGTTTATCAACCCTACGTAGTAGCGCTATTGACAGCGATATCTTCCATCTCTCTTCAGGTGCAATGTGTTATTTTAACAGCGCCATCTCTTGTGGCCCTACGGAGACATTGCGCCTGCATACTGACTGATCGCTTCTTGCACGTGCACCGATGCCGACTGGGGAGTGACGCGCAGGAGCCGGGAGTCAGGAGAGTTGTCGGTTAACCTTGGCTGTGGGAAGTCGTCCCTCCTGCAGCCAGATCTCGCTCTCTTTCTTGTGTGGAATAAATAGTTATTCAGAGAAAAGAGTCTTTCTATTCGAGACCCGTCTATTTCCATCCATTCGTCCAGCAAAATTACGGCCCGATAGAAGAACGGACCCGTGCACTAGCACGGCCATCCCGATGAGCACATGGAGGCGGGGACTCTACCCCCAAAAGCACCCCCGCCTCAACTTTACACTGTCTTTCAGATATTTTACAAACCTGAAACATTGAAAATAGACAAATCGATGATATATTGGAACTTTATATTTTTGAGGCCATTTTGTATCGAAACATGGTTAAGGAAACACATACATTTTTATAACTAGAAAGTAACTGTGAATCTATTGTGTGAAACTTTATATTTCTAGTTCAAAAGTGTCTTCATCGCATAGATGAATTAAATAAACAAGAAATTTGGATACCCAATAAATTGTCGCTAATCGCACTACAACAAATAAATATAATAGTAATCTTTACGTTTCACTTGTCTGATTTCTGATTGTTTTACAATATTCCTAAGGGATAAAAATAAAGAATTTCTTTGGATCAAAAACCTATTCCTATTTACAAAAGTCTTACTCCATATGCGATGAAATATCATTGAAATAATTCATATTACATTACCTGAAAGGTGTCAGATAATCACAGTAGTATTATATTTTACAATAATATTAATTCGCAATAAATATGAGATTTCATCCAATCTAAAAATTAATACATCATATAATAAAAATCTTATCGAAAGATTTTCCGCAATTAGTGAAAATCATGACAACAAGCATTATGATGAAATCAATTCCATAAACTAATATTAAATCTTAGTTATTATGGCAAATATAATTAATTATTTAAATATATTCATAACACGCCCAAGGATATTTTCTTCAAAGATGAATAATATCAAGAACATGCTTCTCTTTCATCTATAATTATTTAGTCTTGGATAAATATAAATAAATTTTACATAATTTTATTTTGCCTTAGAGCTTGTAATAATATATATTTATAATTTATGATTATTTTTGCTGTGGATACATAAAAAATGTAATTTGATATAATGTATAAATTATATTTAATTCCTATCTATCTCCCGAAGCCGGAGATCGGCCATTTTGTTCAATCGCAGTAAATTCTTCCGATGGAGAGGTCATCGCGCACTCTCTCCATCTCCAGTCCGTGCGAAATTTGTGCGATTACTCGTTTTATACCGTTGCAGAAAAATATCACCGCACTGAAAAATATTCATAGGAAGCTCGTGGAATTTTATGGTCGTGATGTGATAAGTCGACAACATGTCACGAAGTGGGTTAGGCTATTCAGAGAAGATCAAATTGAAATTCACGACGTGGTAATGAGTGGGATACCATCAGTTATTTCTGACGAACTTGTACAAAAAATTGAAAAACAAGTGCGAAATAACCGTTAGTGTGTGTATGTTTCTACGTAGTAGCAAGTCTATTTTATTATATATTACACAAACACAGCATCACATTTTAGTTAATAAATTCCAAAATGAAAAAAAGGAATGCATAAAATTAACTTCAGAATGGGTCTCAACATAAATGGTGTTTGAACAAAAACGACACACTCCTCGATTCTTTCATTTTTCATCCCCACAAAGGATTATTTTGAATATTTAATTCATTTCGGGGACACGAGCTGCCTCCAAAACGCTTAAATTGCACAAGTCCACAGCGCCAAGATCCTATGCAAATATCTTTATGTTTATATAAAATTTGTATGTAGCAAGAAACCTCAGCAGACAAACGGTCCATTGTCAAGATTGGCCAACCTCAGTAAACCGGGCGGTTGTTAAATTGGATTTCTGTTTGTTTATTTTAACCGTGAAAGTTTTCCGCGGTGGGCATAAACTACGCTTAAAACCAACACCAGATTTCATTCAATTCTGCAATAGAACACGGCACAACAATGGTCTTTTTGCATTCCAGCCATGGCTCGCCTTTGCGGAGAGCACTTTTATTTCGTTGCTCATTTCTGCTCTCCATTTTGTGTGGTTTTTTAATTAACTCGACTCCTTTGATACTCTTTTCGTGGCGGCCGGATCCTCTTTCTTTGAACTTCCTTGCGCTTTAATGGAAGATTAATTTATACCAATTAACCGGAAAAAGGATTCTTTGGGTTGGGCTAATTAGATTTACATAAGAAGTAAAGACTGCTATTGAATGTGCATGGTTCATTGAAGATAGACCAATCGTCTTGATGAATACGAGTCATAAATAAAAGATATTATCAAAGCTGGACATAGAATCTGATTGACATACATGTCCACTTACGCCACAATGGTGTCAGGTGTAGGCGATCTTCCAAATTTAAATACTTTAAATTAATTTTAATGTAGGATTTCAAGACTCTCTTCATTAAAACGTAAATTTCAGCTTAGTCCATTGATGAACCTACTCTTTAACCTTTTGAGGAATGAGCAAATTTAAAATCGATGAAGTCGTTGATGCCATTATCCCTTTATACCGATTATTGTCTGTCAGTTCCTATCAGCGTAAGACAATACGAATCAATTGTAAATAAACAATGTCGATAGCATACACACCAATTAATTTCTTTACATAAACAATACACAAGAAATCGATTCATTTTATCCTGCTTTACAAGGAAATTACAATTGGATAAAGACTTGAAATACATCAAAAATCTTTTTTTGCAACCTTTCTCTGTGCGACCTTTTTTTGTGCGACCTTTCTCTGTGCGACCTTTTTTTGTGCGACCTTTTTTTATGCGACCTTTTTTTGTGCGACCTTTTTTTATGCGACTTTTTTTATGCGACTTTTTTATGCGACTTTTTTTATGCGATTTTTTTTATGCGACTTTTTTATGCGACTTTTTTTATGCGACCTTTTTTTATGCGACCTTTTTTTATGCGACCTTTTTTTATGCGACTTTTTTATGCGACTTTTTTAATGCGACTTTTTTATGCGACTTTTTTTATGCGACTTTTTTTTGTGCGACCTTTTTTTGTGCAACTTTTTTTGTGCGATTTCGAAGTTATGCGGTTAATCATATTACTTGACTCAATTTTTTTTTAACAGTTGTTATTTTTGTGATTTTTTTTTTAGTGACATCTTTTCTAATTATGAATTGTATTGTTGGAAAGAAAAAAATTACTCAGAACAATGATGACATTGACACTGGGTATACTATTTCTTCCGAAGAAGAGAGCAATTTTGAGTCATATCTAAAATCGCAAGGAAAATTATCATAGAGCGATGATAGTTTATAATTAAAATAATTAGTATTTCTCTAGTGGATGTCTGGCTTTTTTTAGATGCTAGATGTCAGACATCCTTAAAATTTTACCAATGATGCAAAACGTCCTTTAAATGTTATCAAAAATATTATTTGTTTAATTGCCTTATTGTTTTCCTGTTTATTCATTAACTTTTTTTGTGCGATTTTGGATATATTCTATACGGCTGTTTCAAAGTTATGCAATATAATATTATAAAGGTTTTTAAAATCAATGGAACGCGTCTTCACTTTTTCTATTTAAGTCATAGCTCTTTTTTATGCGATTTTCCGCGTAACCCATCTACCGCACAAAAAAAGTGTTAGTGCCACATCTTTACTAATTAAGATTTTTTTTGTTATTTCAAATGATTATAAAGATTGGAATTGTGTCAACCAGCAAACGCCCTTTTTTGCCTCTTACGCTTTAGTAGCAAACAACTTTTTTACAACAATATATTTAATAGATGTTGCTTTAATAACATAGTCGTTACAATTAAAGAAACTCAAGCATTTTTATTGAAATTCCCTGCACATGCTTTTGATTTTGATGTGCGCAATGGGTTAATCAAGCCGTTTTTATTATATTATTTAGTTCATACGCATTATAATAGTGGATTTAAAATAGATATGAGATGTTAAAGCAGCATTTTGCCACGAATTGTTTTAAAACACAAGATATCTGTATTCATATCATACGTATGAATACCCTTAAATTAGAGCCTTTGAAATTACAAACGAGGGTCTTTTATTTAGCTTCCGTGTCCGTGGAAGACAAAAGGACATAGTCCATGGCCTAACAGCCGTGTCCATATACAAACTCCCATTTAATTTAAAAAAATAATTATAATTTAAAGAGGGAACGAGTTGAGTTCCTCCCAGCGATGTAATATTCTGTCGATTTTCGAGATGAAAAAGTTTAAAGCCTGACGTGAGTCGAATCCCTGGACCAAACGTGATTCAATAAGTGCTGACCGAACCGAGTGAGGTGACATCTCCGGAGACTGGAATGAATTTCGCAGACAGGGAAGTTGAGATTAATAGTGCTGTTACTTTGGCAGATTGTCGGGAAGTCGAGGCTCAGGCCAGGATAAGGCAGACCATCACTTTTGATTAATACGTTCAGCCGAGTCATCAGATTAAGGAGATCTGCGAGGAACTAATTCCTGCTCCTATTAAAGTTTCATTACTATAGGCAGACGGCTAAATGGCATCGCATTTGTAAACGTCCGGAGATTCTTTAAAGTAATGCCCACCGAAACCTCTAATAGGGCCGATCCATCATCGAATGGGATTCAAAAGCCGAAAGATTGCCCGAAATGTAAAGTTTTAATGCTGGATCTAATTATTTTCGACGTCTCAATCAATTAAATCATCGGGATTAAACGGGAACCGAGGCAATTTCGAACGAACAAAGATAATTTCATCGATGCCCTTTTAAAAATCATTGTTTGAATTGAATTGAATCTTTCGTTCTAAAACACAATCAACCCCCCTATAACGTTCACTTCGATTGTGACATCTCTTATGTAAGCAATGCGTAAAATACGCAAGGTTAATACCCCCTCATGCCTGTTATTAACAAACTAAACACGTATAAATTTTGTATAGGTACATAACTTTCTATAGCGTTTTGTTTTTATAGCGTGGTCCATATCTCGTCACTATAGAAGGGCTGACTGAACTTAAAAATAATATATTTATCACGTGTTCATTTCCGTTTGAGAGGAATTGTATACAAATACGCTAACGTATTTGAATTAATAATTCCCTAAACTTTATTTGCGGTTTAAATTAGTAATTTAATTTAAGCTCAAACACAATGATTTGATTTGAGCTGAATAATAAATTAGTATTTCCATTAACGCCACTCACATTAAACATAGTTTGCTATTGACTCAATGCGCAAAACGTACTTTTTAATTAAAACTAATGTTCTTTTAAAAATAATTGGATTGACGGTAATAAAATTCGGACGTTAATGCAACGATCATGGCCAATTTAAACAGACTGTCGTCTATATCAATAAAAAATGATCGTTTAACCATTAGACTGCTAAGAAACGATATGTCGTAGATTGCGATCCGGTCGACGACTGCTTAACTGACTGACTGATCAAACGTATCTCCATTTATACATCGCACATTCATGACCATCTTCTATAATATAATATGTTTTTGACATTTTGTGCACGTATCTAAAATTATTATTTTGTTTGGTTATATTGGTCAGATCAGTGTTTTGTATATTAATAATTTATTTCTGGCTGAAAAAGCACTGCGTCGACGAAAAGTGTAGTGCAGCGCCCCAAAGACTCCCAATGCAGGGGTTCGAGCCGTTGTCCGAGGGTTGATGTAGATGGTGTTGGTAGATCGTGTAAAAATATATTAAATAGGTGAATTTAAAAGTGCCTAAAATAATTTATTGCATAGGTAGGATTGGATCATTTTAATAAGATAATTTCCACCCCCGAGTCCGTCAGCGTACAGACTCCTGTACATGCTGGATGGGTTGGGGAAGTTGTTGGAGAGATTTATACTCCAGCGACTCCAGCAACACATCGAAACGGGACTCTCCCCCCAGAGCAGTACGGCTTCCGTGTAGGCCACTCCACAATCGACACCATCACCCAAGTTGTAGACACGGTGGAAACAGGCATGGTGTGGCAGCGTAAAAGCCAGTCACGATAATGATTGCGCTAGATGTCACCTAATCCCCAGGGTCTTGAAGGAAATTAAAGCCCCACTATATCTCACCAGTAGTGGAGAGCTACCTGCAAGGGAGAACTTTTATCTACACAGACGCCGACGGGGAGAGAATAGAAAAACCAGTGACGGCAGGCGTTTCACAGGGATCTGTGCTTGAACCCGCCCTGTGGAACATAATGTACGAGGGACTGCTGAGGACACCACTAATGAACGGAGCCAAAATGGTCACATTCGCTGATGAAGTTGCCATCCTAGTCACCGCCAAATCCACGGAAATCTGACCAGGTTGATGCCCAACATTGCTGGCCCAAAAACAACCAGGAGGCGACTCTACAACGAAGTAGTGAGTTCAGTACTGTTGTATGCGCCGATGTGGGACGAGGCACTACAAATTGAAAGGGCCAGGTATCAATATGGCCAGAATCCAGAGAAGGAGCGCAATCAGGGTGGCTGTTGCATATCGCACAGTGTCGGAAGACGCCGTCCTAGCACTGGCTGCCATACCGCCAATCGACCTGCTCGCCTATAAGAGACAGGCAATACAGAAAGGAGAAGACAGGAAAAACGCTAAGCAAAGGACCATGGCGGCGTAGCAGTTCCAATGGGACAACTCCGCTAAAGATCGGTGGGCGCATGAGCTAATACTGAACCTGAGAATCTGACAAGACAAAAAGCACAGTGAACTGTGCTACCACATGACCTAGGTTCTCACCGGGTACGGCTTTTTTTGTAGCTACCTACACAAAATAGGCAAAGGGACCGGCTCGGAGTGCCACCACTGCGAAGCGGAGTACGAAGATGCTGCACATACGACATTGGTCTGCCCAGCGTGGAGCACTGAAAGGTATATCGTGCGGGAGAAGCTGGGAATCAGCTCGCTCTCCTCTAGCAACATGGTACCATGGTGGAATAACAATAAATGAACCTTAACACTGTTGATAGTACACAATTTTCATACGTTTCATCGCATAAACATATACGATTTACATGTGTGTCTTCAATTTGAATAACAAAATAATGCTGATAAATTTGGACTGATAGATACAATAGCCTTAGACTGAGTTTTAATTATATAATTTTATATGTAGTCTTCTATTATTTATTACGATTCTAAGAAGACCACCAATGACGACTATTTTGTACTCTATGAAGAAGAAAAAAAATCAAATATTGTATTCCTTTATAGAAATACAAATGATTCTTTGTGCTCGTAAATCTTGGTCGGAAATTTAAATGAAACACAACAAAAGAATAAGAGAGATATTTGAAATAATTATTATATATTTAGACGTGTAGGGGTTCCTTTACAACACGACTTTGCCATCGATGTACGAGTGTAAGACACCCGTCTCTGTTTCCGATTCACTAATCTCCGCACTCGATGTGCGAAAATGTTTTTTCTATATCTATTTCTGGTACCAATATTGGTAAAATCTCATATAAATGTTTTACAAAAATGTTTTTTCGAATATTTCGGGTCCCCGTTGTTGAAAACTTCTCTCTTAATCATTCGAACGGTTCGAATGATTATTCTATAAATACTAATTGTATGCCAAGACAAATAAGTACATGAATCAAGCGGCTTTGTGTGAATCGTGTTTTAGTCGGATTAAGCACTTTCAGAAAAAATAGGGCATAGTTAAGGGCCGGCAGCCACGGACGAATAGAAAGCGTCCGTCGAGGATTTGATAGAGAACGTACCATTAGATGTTCAGTGGCGTGCAGAGAAACACTAGCCGGATTGATCGTTAACTGATTCCGGTAATAAAACTGACCCCGGTGAAAATAAAGTAATAGTGAATAACGATAGATTTATTATCGGCCATTCTATTAGATGTTTATGGGGCAGATGTGAAATTTACTTGGCGCATTAAATCAAAGCAAGCAGAAGCAGATTGAACGAATTGAATTTTGAGACTATTGACTCACAATTTTAACCGTTCGATTCCAATTGAATTGAATTGAACATTCAAATATAACCCGGAATTTTGCTTATTTTAATCACATACCGACATGAGCAGCACAGCGTCTGAGAGAATGAATAAGTAGGAGCTCGGATAGATGATATCTACACATATATTCGCTACACCAATATAGCCATTAATGAGCGAGAAGTAGCATCATCTGTTGCGCAACGCGTAATTATTCGATTTCTCCTAAAGTCAAGTAAAATTTTGAGGAGACTTAGGGCACAGTTCGGTGATACTACTCTAAGTAAGACCCAAGTGTTTGATTGGGTACAACAGTTTCATGAAGGTCAAGATAATGTTGAAAATCAAAGACATAAACGACATCACGACATGAAGTACGTGAAACGCTCATAATTTCATCATCTTCAAAAACGCGCTGCTGTGCTAAATAAATAAAGAATATTTTTGTCTTAGATTCAAATAGCACACGAATATTTGCATTGTTTATTTTATTTTTGCTCGGCTGCCTTCTATTTTAAAATCAGTTATTTTTGTGATTACATTTTGCGCTTGAGTCGCAACGCCAATAAAATAAATCCACGATGTAGCATCATTTTTTCTACGAATCAAATATTTTACATCGAATTTCTATCAGAATTTTTATGAAAATATTCAGATTTTCAGCTGTCGATTCAATTTATTTAAAAAAAAAAACCAATTCAATCCTCTTATTGTATTACCTCTCAATAAAATGATTGCATTACCTCCAAATAAAATTATTATCTCCCAAATATATTTTTAAATATGCAAATCGGACCCAATTGGACTTAAATTTAATATAAATTAAGTTTGAATAATTGTTACAGAAACAACTTCATTCATTCACAATGATAAATTATTTAATATTTAAAAATGAACGTAAATCAGTTCTGCCATGCGAGAAGAGGTTACAGTCACGAGATTGCGACCGAATCTGCGGGAAGAAAACCTCTTTCCGCAGCTAAGGCTATCCCTCGACGCCGCGACGTCTATAGACGCTACGTCGTTGCGCCCTTCAACTCGTCGCTGCTTGTCCTCCCCGAAAAGAAGAGTTACTAGGTCGAGGATGAACTATCCGTCTTTGATCCGGGTAAGTTTTGGACACCTCTGGGCGTAATTATATGAACTATAGGTGCGCGAAAGTAGCCTCATCAGTTTGTTCATCAAACGCTGCTGGGGTAGCCAGGGTGAACATGAGTTGGGTGCATAGCACAGGGTAAGCTGCGTACCCATAAAGTGGAATATAGAACTGCAGATTACAAAAGTAGGTGAAATATATGTTGAGTGACCCCGTTAGATAGGATCCTTTCAATTTAACTTAACCTCTATCCTTCCTTCTCCAACGCACTTTCGGGTGCGCGTGATCTGAAGCTGGTCTTCTTGCCAGAACCTCACCTCCCCTGGAGAGCACGGAGCAAAAGGCGTGAGCATCTAAACACTCTGCGCGTAGCGCCTTTTGTGGGGTTAAAAGATCAGTGTACGGGGAAACCCGGAACAGATCTCACAGCGGCGCCGATAATACGGTCCAACATTAAAAACCCACTACACCATAAGATGCTGTCTGTCGCATTCTGTCTCTGTCTTTGACGTCCGAAAGCAAAGCTTGATCCTGCATAGAGGATGAATCTCCTAATAACACACTATCCATTTCTATCTTCATAATATTATATGTACATGTAACGTCCTTAGGCGGCTCTCCGCCTCTACTTGCTCGTCGGGATGGCCGCGCTGAACGAATTGATGGGTATAGACAGGCCTCGAATAGAAAGACTCTCTTCTCTAAATAATTATTTATTCCACACGAGAGAGAGAGATATATTTGACTGCAAGAAGGATGACCTCCCGCAGCCATGGCTAACCGACGACTCTCCCGACTCCCGCCTCCTGCGCGTCACTCACCAACTGGCAACGGTGCACGCGCAGGAAACGATTGGTCGATATACAGATGCAATGTCTCCGCAGGGCCACCAGAGATGACGCTGTTAAAATAACACATTGTACCTGAAGATATGGAAGATGTCACTGTTAATCTGGCGAACTAAATCTGCTCAGATTAATAGCGCTACTACGTGGGGATGGCGAGTCGCCCACGCTACATACCTAATATTGCAATACTTCAATCAAATTCCTGCGCCACAACTTTAGCCACGTCTACCGAAGCTCCAGCCACCTTGTATCGAAAATAGACCACGTTTATTAAACAATATTTGATGTAAACTTTTTTTAGATAAAAAAAAAACAGATTTGTGGATTTTAATTTAATGCAAGTATGTATTAATAAAATTATTCCGGTTTTGAAACAACAGCTTCCATATTCTCAATGAAGTGTCCTCAACATCAATAGAAAATCATCATCATAAAAATTCCGGTTTATTTTTGAGCCCTCCTTGTATTTAATATTGTGCTAATATTATAATATAAGTGCTTTTTTATTATTATAGTTTTGATCTATAAAGGGATGTGGGTCGAGTGCTTATTGCCCTAAAAAAATGGTATCATGACTGAATGTTGATTTATTACCAATAATTCGCATTAACCCGGGGAATCACCGTGCTATTTATTTAATAGAGAATACGGAGCTAATGGTAGTTGGATACACTTTGATACAATGCGATGTACAAATTGTCCCTAGAATTGCGTAACTCGATCTTCTTCGAGTGGGCCGAGCTTTTCTCCGTTCTGACCTTAGCATTTCCCGGGAAATTTATGGATTGATTGAATTAGAAGTCGAAGCAGGCAATAAATGTCATTTATCCTGATTCGGGATAAAATATTCGGCACTACATCTGCAGTCAGTTCCTCAGATAGATTGCCCAAGGACCAAATCGTAGGCTGTTAAGCACGCACACGGACACGTGTTTCGGCACCGGATAAATTACGGCGGAGCAAAAGAGGGAATGGTATTATCGGATGTTCCCTTTTTTTTAGGGATCGTGTTGCCTTATCTGTCATCGCTTTTTATCTTGCACCTCCGGCGGTAAACACCACTGGGGTAATAAATTTTAAACACCTTCCACACCTTAATGGCTAAGAGAATTAGAGGAAAAACAGTCCGTTCTCACATCTGTACCTGGAGAGAGATTAGATTCTCTGCTGTTGCTCGCTATAATAGGGCTTTACATTAAATTAAATTGCACTATTTATGTTCGAAACATGCTATGCAACCCTTGTGGCTGCACGTACATTTTTCTCACGTGAAAAATAAACTGTGCTGAAAAAAACTGCTCACATTTGCTATTGTGGCTCAATTATATAGGGTGTTTTTAATATAAACTAAAAAAATTGGTTGGGGGCTAGGGGGGTTTTTGCTACGTTGCACACATGTCCTAAGTGTCAGAGCTGTCGAAGTATAATTATTTTTTTAGTTTAGGATTTAATTAGGATCTCTTTTGTAGACAGTTCTACCATGTAAATTAATTCGTTTGGCGGCCCTATTCCACGGAACAGGCTCGCGCGATCTCTAGACTTGACACCACTGGATTTTTTTGTCTGGACACATGCTCTATTCCAATGCTCTGTGGCTCGCATGGTCTCCAGATCTGACACCACTGGATTTCGTTATATTTTTTTGCGAAGGAGGGGAATATTCGTAAGACACCACCATTCTAGTGGTAGTGTGAGATTTTTACTCACTAAACCCCTCCTTCTCTTCGGCTGCCACCAGACTACTAATTCAGCTGAGACGTTAGCTGAAAAAAAAATCAATAATGTAAACAAACAATTTCAAACAAGCCAACGTTTCTAAGGGCCTGAGAATCAACAATGGGAAAATCAATATTCAGTTAATTAGTTCAAGCTTTAACATCCCGTGATGCATCAATTCACTTAAAATGAGTTCTTTCCTTGATTGCACAATGTAATCTGTCTGTGAATCACTTCTCGCAGCGGCAGTCATAAGCCGCTCAACCGATCGGTAATGGCGTCAACAGCCGCCTAACAACGGACACCTCGATCAAACTTGCTCACGTATCTCACAAACAAAAGGTCACTCCAGCTCCTTTTGGTCCCCCATGTTTTGCTCTGTGCACTCTTCATTTGTTCACGTGGCATTGCCACCACAAACACAACGAATCCCGCACAAACGCGCACTTAGTGAGACCACTCCAAAACACGACCGCACTCAACCAGTAGTACAGTAGTAGATCGTTATCTAGGAATGCGCCCTATTTCATGGCTTGCATGGTCTTCAGACCTGACACCACTGGATTTATTTGTCTAGGGACACAATCAATTTACACGACAGAGATGCCCACAAAATAATTACTTTTTACTCTAATAGCGTTCTTACGGAAGCACATAAAAAATCTGCATTGCACGCTTCATCAGTACATAACTGAGTTTTCATATTAACTGGATTTCTTCAAATGCCAATGAATATATATGCTATGATTAATTTCAAAATTATATTGTATCAAATCGATCGCTTTTCGTATGCTCTGCAAAATGATGATTTTTTATTAGACATTTTGCCATCGGACCAAATATTTGCGATGAATCTGCTCGCGATTAAATTTTATCGGATGTTTCCCGGACGTCTTTTTAATTAATTCTTATGCCCACACACGCGTTAAAACAACTTGTCTAGTTATAAATTGTTTTCGGGATCCGGATACTTGTCTTATTAAGGAGGGTGTGTATCGGAAAGGCCCTCCCGTTCCGTCCCTCTTCTAAAAATATTCTATTATATATAAGGTCACGTAAAAACGTAATAAATAAAAAGAGATAAATTAAACATTAAGTACGTCATAAATAATAAAATAAACAGCTTGTTATGGATAGTTGTATTTTGCGCCGGATCCTATTCGAGTAGCGTCGAGATGATGAAGATTAATATTTTATGTATCGAGCTTTCGTCGGGGAGCTTTTCCCGGCAGAGCCTATTGAATATGATGTCGGAGGTCATAAAAAAAGATTCGGATCTAATTTCGGGAGCTTGATTTATTTTGTTTGGCCGTCGGAGACGATCCTGGAGCCTTCGGGGATGCCGGCTCGCAGGATATTGGATTTTTATGCGGAGCTGATCGCAAATCTTTGTAAATGGCGTCTAGACTCGCCGTTGGTGGGAGTAGATTCACAATTGAAAGCTTTCGAATCGAATCGAAAGCTTTCAAGCTGATTTGTGCCGAGCTAATTAGCCGCGACAAGAGACTGGCTTTCGCAACAGCTTTCACAGCAGCTTTCGCAGCAGTTTCAAAAGCACCAAAGCCTTTCAGGGATAATGCTCTTTGTCTCCGCTTAGACGATTAGATTAGAATATTTCGCGCTCGGTATGAGAGCATATAAATAACAACATCTAAAACGATTCATCACTAAGATAAAACACGTTCCCAGTCGCTCCAGGAGTATACGTTTCGTATAATTCAATATTCCCATTCAACGAGAGCCGGTGTCACACGGGGGATTCGAGCTTCACTAACGTATGTGTGGGCCAATATTGCAAATTCACAGATTAAATAATTTGTTCCAATCGATTTACAAAACCAATTCGGTAAAATAAGTTTGCAAGCTATCGCCCACTTCATATGCCAGTGTCATAGACCTCCATCGCCAGCTTTTTGTGTAGGTGTAGTGACACACCCAAGTCTCATCCCTTGTCACGCAGTCACAAAAAGCTTTTCCATCCTGTACAAAATTATCCAAAAATTCGAATACCATGTGCAAATTATCAGCCTTATACAATAGCAATTTACAGCGACATCTTCCGTCTCTCTTTAGGCGCAATGTGTCAATTTAACAGCGCCATCTTTCTGTGGCGCTACGGACACATTGCATTTGAAGGAACGACAACGATCGTTTCATGCGCGTGCTTCGCTGCCGGTTGAGTCGTGAAGGGTCGTTGGATTGGCTGCGGGATAACGTCCTTCCCGTGGTCAAATCTCTTTCTTGTCTTTAATAAAGCGTTATCTAAGACAAGAGTCTTTCTGTTCGATGCTCATCTACTCCTATCCATTCATCCGGCTACATAACGTGAATCTCGATGAAAACGTGAAAGCGGGTGTCAAAATCGGGATTGTTAAACTTTTATGTTTACGTCCAAAATCACCTATATCAGCTGCCAGCGCTCCAGCGTAATGGTTTTCTGTGACATCATATTCCTCGACGAAGTTGGCACCCCCTGTGGCAGCTCAACTCCTCTCCATCTTATCAATAATGCGCAAGGCCTTGTCGGTTGGAGGCCGGCAGATCCTCGGCCCTACAAGCCCTTTCTTCTTATATACGCCAGGGTGCTTTGAATCCGACGAAGACGGCGCATCATCCACAGTGTCCTTCCAGGGCTGGATTCCAGCGGATTCTCAACCATCCTGATGACTCTCATTCAGAACAATTTACTATTCACAGTCCGCCGATTCTGACACCAGTGTAGTATAGAAGTGGAATCGCTCTGCTTTAGGGCGTGTATGTAGACGTGCGCATGGGATGGATCATCGTCATTGGAGTCTCGCAACTAAGCTTTCCTCGCCGAAAATTACTACTAAATATTGGGAGTATCGAAAAGTATTCGCGGATTTTGAGACCTTAAGTTTGAACTCGGTTCGTGTCCAGATACAGTGACGGAAGCATCTTTGTAAGTTATTTTATTTGTAGAACTATTGTTAAACATATTTTTTATGCAACAGATTTTTTAATAGTATTAAGGATAAAAAGTCCAGACCCGAAACTAACAAAATGCATATCTGGTATTGTAATCTGTTTCTTTAAATTTAGCTTAGAATATCACAAAGGCCAGTAAAATATTCAAAGATATTTATAGTGAGGTGATAATAATTAGAAGTTATCTATATATTGTAGCCGGACAGACGCATAGGTGGGGGTGGACAGGCGTCGGACAAAAAGATTCTCTTCTCTAGGTAACTTTTTATTCGGCACGAAATAGAGAGATCTGGCTACGAGAAGGACATCCTCCCGCAGCCAAGGCCAACCGACGACTCTTTTCGACTACTGCTTTATGCGCGTTACCACCCAACCAGCAACGGTGCACGCACAAGAAGCGATCGGTTTGTTAATTGCAGGTGCAATGTCCCCGTAGCGCCACAGAAGATGGCGCTGTTAAAATAGCACATTACACCTAAAAAGAGACAGAAGATGTCGCTGTTACATAGGGATATTAAAATGCCCGCGTTATAAAATAATAAATAAAAGTATACTTTATAGTGATTTTCATAAATACACGAATAATTTTTGATATCCCTAATATTTAATATTACTGCTCTAAAAACCTTTTTAAATAATCTCGGACCATATATAGGTGATCAGTTTTAAAGTTCTCAACACATTATTTTTATCCAAAACCGAGCTGATTTTTTGCTTTAAAAAAATGATAATTTTGTGACATATGTATGATTGAATTATAAAGCACTATTTTATGAAAAAGATATTATTCGTATTGTGTTGCGTGGACCAAAATTTTCTGTCGTCGACGTACATTTTGGTCCCGCGACAGATCGCCACCTCGGATAAAGGCCGCGTGCCTCGCGATAGTCGCCAGTTTGCGATATAGAAGGCAATAATTTGGCATCCTTAATTCTTCCTTGGAGCTCTTCTTTTATGCATTAATTTAAAACCACCTTAATAAAACCAATGACTAAAGCAATTACGTCGCAAAGTAAAAATGACAAAATATGGCTCAATTTTGTATATAATCTGATAATATGAATCATTTTCACCCAAAACATTATTCGGATACCAGATTCATTGCTCTGATATTTCGTCGGTAAATAATCAATGCATATTCAAATATATTCTGTGCAAGCTCTAGAGCATTCTGACAGATGCCACTCAAATGCACTGAAACAAAATTAAGCCACATGCTTTCGAACAGAAGACTGGAAATGACAGCAGTCAAAAATGCGAAAGAAGATATTGCCAAAAGTAATTTTATGCATCGAAGCATTCGACTGGAATACAAATTCATCTGATTCATATTCATTTTCGTCTCCATATTCAATTTGCAATAATGGCTACTGTTCTCCGTTGAATGCAAATTTATCACAATTAAGGCACGCTGCATTGGAGAACATCATCCAAGATGTCAAAGAACTCTTGCATCCATTCATCATATAATTCGTTCTGCATTGCTGAAAATGTCAAATGTGCAAACACCCAAATCAAATTATCGCCCTCATTTTATTTTCATGAAGCTATAATTTGTTTAATACGTCCATTCAGCTTTGACATGAGTTTAATGAATATTTTATATTCGGCCTACATATAACACATCCGTCCAAATGAGGTTGACCACACCAACAACTCCCATTTTGTGACAAATATTTTTATCCAATTATTTATTAAACGAACGGATGTGCTTGATTAGCATTAATGTAATGGCTTAAAATAATGATTCTCAAAAATATTTTGTGCGATAAATAAACCTATATGTACTAGAAATTGAATGAACTCCATCCAACTTATCAATATATCCCAGAATCTACCGGACCGGAGAGGTTACAGTCACGAGATTACAAACGAACCAGGTGGAAGAAAACTTCTTTCCGCCACTAAAGCACAGAAATATAAACAAATACGCAAAACAGTGACAATATTTATGTAATTATTCCTATTATACAAAGCTAATTTTTTTCCTCATTATTTTGATATTATAAGTAAGCAAAACGGCAATCTAACGCGATGATGTTGTTGCCGATATTTGCAACATTTTTGGTTACCTATAAATAAATATTATATAAATGTCTTACACCTACAACACTAAAACTATGTTGTGGTTGCTTATAATTAATATTTTATGAATTTAATATTGTAATGCTTTGAAAGTTTCAATACTTCAATAAAGTTCCCGCGCTATAACTTTAGCCATGTCTACCAAAACTCTATCCACCTTGTATCAAAAGTAGATAACATTTATTTAATAATACTTAGCGCAAACTACTTGCAGACATAAAAGCAGATTTGTAGATTTAATGTCGGCATGTAAAATTATTTTTTCGTTCGACTAAAGCTTTCCTGATTTACATTGCATCAAAACTGACTGAAATTAGGTTTGTAGAAATGGGTGCAAAATTTAGGTTGCTGCTTCCCATACTATTAAGGAAATGGGTCATCGCCATCGGAGTCTCGCAGCTGGGTCCTCTCTTAATAAACTACCCCCTTACAGTCCCACCAAATGCATAGCAAAACTTTTTTTGGATATAGGCCAGGTTTAACTACAGTTAAAGCTTCTGTACCCTTGGTTCAAGACCGTTTACGTTGGATATTCTCATAGAGTATCCAACTTATAGAGTATCATCTCCAGTAACAAGTCTCTTCAAAAAAGGTTGAATATTATGTCGTTGGAGAAGAAGATCGCATGTTGAAATACGCTGAAGTTTATTTGAGTCAGTCAGTTCATGAGGAAGCCACACATCTGAACGATTGATGTAGTCCAGTTTTGTCAGGTGAATATGGACCGATGTTCGTGGAATTTCAAACTTACATATTTCTCCAACAGTATATTGCGGATTTTCTTCAGCCATGGCTATGATTAGATATGTGTTCATTTGCAAAAAAAACTTATGGGACAACCTAATATTATAAGCATATAATTGGCTTGGGGGAGGGGAAGGGGAAATGTTATAAAAGTAATCCCAATCCTTATTCTAATCAGCGCACAACTTTTGTTTAACACAAGTTTAACAGCGACATCATTTGTGATGGTGCAAACACATTGAAGAAAGAACAGCATCTATTGCTTTTTGTGCGTACACCGTTGTTGGTCCGATATTGACGCGTTGTTGACCTTGGCTGCGGGAAGACGTTCTTCCTGCGGCTAGATCTCTCGCTTTCATCTTCAATACATAAATTAGCTAAAATGAGAGTATTTATATTCGGCACCCGATCACCTCCATCCCATCGCATGGCTCTCTTACGACCAGGGAGAAAAACGTATCTGCGTGCAATTCCCAGACAGTCACGTTACACTGGTGTCAGAAGTGCGATTTTACTAATACAATTGAGTAATAGTTATTCATAAAAAATATATTCGTTCAGGCTAGTAATTCAAATTGTGGGGTATTACCATTCTGATGATGCAATATGGTAATTTTATAAATTAAATTGAACGCCGCGCGTTTATACGCTCCGCAATGAAGTCACTCAAAGTTGCAAAACGTTAATGCCTCTACCTCGCAATTTAGACGAAATTACGATTTGAACACAACTCCCGCGTCCCTAAATTATTCCCCGGATTAATAAATTCAAATTCGCCGAGCAACAAAAAGGCGATTTCCATGTAGCTGGGAAAATCTTCTTTTTACAGCAGTCGCCATAGGGCAGGTACGAAATAAATTGCAGCTGAATAATAAATAGCATTAATTACCGTTCGGCAGGAGGCGTTCTGGCCAAACTGCTGAAATGAAACGAACTTGTTTTATTGGCGGGTGCGTAGATGTGCCATTTTATGTATTGTTTGCATCATTAAAGTTGCCCTGAAATACCTTTTCGGCTATCTGAAGCCTTCTTTTATTGATGGCCCCAATCATTAAGCAACTTGGCCCGGGACAGGTAGTTTGCTGGCTGGCGTAAAACGACCAAAAGGAGCGAGGAGTTATTAGTGGTCGAAGAGGCATTAGTTCCAGGACCTCCGGCTCCGTAAGTGGAAACAGCCTCGCAGACATTTTATCTGCAGAGTCTTAACTGTTGGCGTATACAACGGCGATTAATCTCACGTACGAGTGTTAAAAACAGCCCTCAAATCGCGCAGAAGGGATGATACGCTGGGGAGGTCGCGAACAACCCGATCTTTAGTCGGCGAATAAAAGAAACGAGTTTATTGCGGGAACTGCCATACTTTATATCCTCTCTTTATCTTTGAGATCCTCTTTTTTGATATATTAAGTTCGCCGGAGAATATAAAGGGCGCCGGATTTAACGCACCCCGAGAGCCTTTTAAAAACACGTAATGGAAAAAATAAGTTCCCGATACGTACATAAATATCAACATGCAACATTTCATCCCCCGCGAACGAAAAGCGTAAAAAAATATTTCACCGTGAATTCGAGAACATCCAGATTTTACAGATGGCTTAACACGAGTATTTTGGGGCGGTTTTTTTATACCCCTCAAACTATCACAGACAGGCGTAGTGAAATGATAGAGCTGAAAAATATTCATTTCGATGCCAGATTGACGATTGATAGTCTGATAGCATTATAAATATTTAATGTGAAATGTTGAGCCCTACAATATTACACAATTGAATCATGTAGAAATTGTTATATATTAGGAGGACCCGAAAGTATTCGTAAATTTTGAGACCTGATGTTTGAGCTCAGTTATCGGACATGGATGAAATACATTGTTTTTTTTATGCGATGCTTTGACATTATCTTTCACATTTGGTTTTATCAAAATTAGATAAATAAATAGGCATTTTCTATATGAAAAGTTGTGATATTATCATATTTTTCAGAAGCAGAATATTTATAATCCCCCAAATTTATCGGTAGGATGAACATTTCTTCCACAATCTGATTTCGATAATATAAACTCTATGCATTTACAATGATATTTTAAAGGCACTACTAGCGGAATCAAATCGTCGATAAACGATCGAAGAATTATTAATGAGACTTGGCTCAAATGGTACAGAGAGCGATCAAAAATTCTGCATGAATAACCATCGACAACCCTAGAACAGCGAAGAATTAATTCTGCGCCACCAGGCTTTGCAATTCTCGCTAAATTAATGAGTTTCTAGACAAATTAAAACGCTCTATAAATGTATTAATTTTAAACTATTTTTTGTTAATTTTATGCAAAAATTCATGCTGAAAATTTCAGAATAAAACGCGAAATCTGCTTATAATACTATCTGTACTGGCTGCTATAGTGAGAATAACGATGCTGAATGTATTACAGAAGACACTTCTTTACTACAATTCAATTCAAGTTGTAAATTCAGTTCAGACATATACTTGGGATATTCAATAAGTTCTCGCTATTGCAACGAAGGATAAGACGTGCATGTGCAAATCTATTCAAAAATTTTAAATATAACATCCTTTAACATGCAATTCAAAGCATTTTTAAAGTAAAAATAATATATATCTATTGAAGTGATCAATGTTACTAATTAGGGCATACCACATGAAGAGTCGGAATTTTAATTGGTCAAAGATCGACGGCGATTGAGAAAGATTCTGTACAATATTTTACAGAATTTACTATTTTAAATTGACATTTATGATGCATCTATTTCTTATCGTTCTGCTTCGATAGTGATCATTAAAAAACTGGATAAGACCAAAAATTGAGGCGCTTGGAGATGTATTCTTCTATGATTATTCGTAATGATATAACTCCATTTTTCCCTATGAATTTCGAACGTTCATCTGATATGCTCTAATGATAATGCCAAAAACAATGGATATTTTTCGCTGTGACTTGAAACTCTGCTTACAATCTTTGGATATTTTTTCTCCGAAGCAGCATCAGTTAATCGACCATAGAAAGGGTCGTCTTTGCTGACCTCTCTACCCTTCATGGATTCACTTGACCACTTGTGAATGGAGAATAATGAAGGCTTGAACTCTTTATAGATGACATCTACTTCGTTTTTAATGATTATTTGCGTCTTTCCCTGCTTTGGGTATTTATCATCGTCAAAGAATCCCTCGTCCTCTAGAATTCTTATAGTGACTGTATATAGGATAGCTGTATTTTGTAAATAAAATCTATGTATTATTGCAAATGAGTGACATATAGTTAGTGCCACTATTAACAAGTTCTAAAGCATTGATTTTTAATGGGAAAAAATCAAATCGAAAATCAAAAGGACAACGTGTCCACAATTCAGAGCGCTGTTTGGAGCTGTTTTGCGTTCAATAAAAAGGATTTTTTCATGCATCGAAATCATGCAGGGCATCGAAATATTAGAGAACTGTTGGAATAAATATATGTATTGCCTTTGAAAAAGACAATGTTGATGAAAAAAGTCAAAAATTTAAAAATCGTTGACAATAGAGGCGCCAACTATATGTTATCCTACGAACTTATTGAGTGATATGAATATTGACGAGGTATTTATGTAAATATATTCAGTTTAAACAGTGAGGGATATTTTATTATCTATTATCGGGCTTAACATAACAAGGGAGTGCGCGACGATCTCTGTGTCGGAGGAATTTACTGTGACTGAACAAAATGGCCGAAAATACGCGTTATACATTTTATCCACTATCTGGATTTAAACCCGAACCTTTATAATAAAATAAAAAAAAAAACAAAAATTAGTTTAAAATATACTTTTAACTCCTATGTCGATGTGGCTTCGACATTTTTTACTCCAGCCTTGATTACAATTATTTAGAATTATTTTGATGTATTTAATTTTTGAAACATCGGAGCAATTATTCTAGAATAAATATATTAATTTCTACATTTGTGCTATATTATGGAAGCTTCACTACACAGGGATTGATTAGACCGTAGCTATCATTCACAAGCAAAATAGTTCTGCACCTTTTCAATACTTTGCCACAGATGATTCCAAAGTAAATCATATAATTACCGATAGATTTTATATAAATCTGATATTGGCTGATGGGGTGGAAACCTCTAACCAATTAGCCACATAGTACTGATTTAGCCATAAGACATTGGAGTGATGGACAAAAATGTTTTTGTTTAGCGAATTTTAAAAATTGAAGTGAAAAAATCTATTTAACCGTTTTTCCCTAATTTATTACCATAAACATAATAACCAAAAATCGCTTGGGCTTGCTGCAATACTTTTTAAAAAATGCTTTGGAGTACAAAAATACCAATGATTGGTCTTAAAATATTTATGACCAAAAATCACATAACTGAACATAATGATTGAGTAATAAAATCTCATTTTGTTGAAATTTAATTCCAAGAGCATGTTCAATAGATTGGCTAATAAATTCTTCCCCGAGCTTCATCGAACAGTTGCGATGCATTGTTCATCAAACCACCTTGTCAACATGTCTATCCAAAGTCTTGTTGCAGTGGAGAAACCTCAACTGTGGTGCAAATAAATTAATTGAAATCCTTGTTTTATTTAAACCTAGCGAGTACCCGGCAAAATTTGCAATGCCACGCTTAAAAAATAACGACTTGGTATTTTAATTCAGTTTATTAGAATAATTTTATATATTTTTAATTACACTGAAAAACAAGTATACGATTTCAAATAAACGTCTTTCTGATATTTCGAGTCTCCTGTCGGACTCATGGACGCTGAATAATTGCCGCTGCCTTAGCGATGCTGGTTGTGAGCATCCTCCGTCCAGTGCATAGTACATCCGTTAAATGTCTCGCAAAACAAATTCCGCACACGAATAATACTTTTTCTAATTTAATTATATTTTTGAATATACATTCAATAACTCACCAAAGTTTCATCGCAATTGGATGAACGGTATAAGAATGTATCTGGAACAAACATCGCCCTGCACGCTAACACACATTCATTTTTATATGTATATAGATAATATTATTTATTTTAAAAAATGGAGATTTGAACAGACATTATTTTATATTAAAAAAATGAAGCAAATACAAGCATTTATAAATTAATTTGCATGCTACCCCGTAAAATAATGGATCAATTCCTGTTGCCCCTAATATAAATCGCATCATTCCGCTGTCATTAAGTTGGGAGCCCGCTTTTATTGACAGTGAATCGTAATCACAGGATTACGGGAAATCGGGACACTTTAGACTGATTGAAATGCCTCCCGTTTAAATAGCGATCACTTTCATTTATTCCTGCATCCCATCTCACAAATTCCGCCCCTTGATAAATTACAATATTTTAAGAACACACGGATATTTCATCCTCAACAGATTTATGCTAATAAATACTTGCTGTAATTAAAGTTATTTGCGGTGAAAACAAGACGACCATAATTCGCCTGCGAGGCCGATAACTTTCCGCGGTAAATTCGCCAGTGCTAATATGGACTTGTAACTAAAGCATTAAATTTTGTTTATTCATAACCAATTTTCTTTGGAAAACAAAGGCTGCTTTGAACCGTATTCGGAGGATTTACACGAGCGGGAAATGTAAGGAAAGGGGTTTGTCGAAAAATCTGTTAAATTCAAGGCCAAATCTGAGTACCATTCGGTGTTATTGAATTTCAAGCATTTTTCTGTTTTATTTTTTTCTCTCTAAAAATTCTACACAAATGATCTGATTCTAGTTAATCATATGGAAAAAAACGAAATGAGACGCTACCATATGAAAATCTTCTATATTGACCTCAATCTCATTTCTGACACCAGTGTAATGTAGAATGGGGGCGCTTTTTCCTTTGTGTTTAAGTCCTTGGGCCACTGTTTACACATGCGGTTTGGTTATATAAATTGAATTCAAATATAAACAGGAATTATGATTTTGCTAATAAATTTTTATAGCAAAATTTCAGACTATATTTAAATCTCCCTCGTATTTTTGGGACGCGGTGATGCCGAGCAGTGAGATGGAGGTAGTCAAATGCTGATAGAAACACTGTTGTTTTAACTAATTTATTTTATTTATGGAAAGAGAGAGAGAGGTTACAGCTATTAACCAGCGGGAAGAACATCTTCCCGCAGCCAAGGCTAACCGACAACTTTCCCCTCCTAAGCGGACAGAAAACTACATAGAAAAAATGTTAATAGGCGTCCTTTCAGCAATCATAAAGACCACATTATTTATAGATCACGCGGGCGACATATTGGTGTCATCTGGGTGAGCCAAAACGGGAGTTCTTATTCAACTATAATACAATGTATTAAATACTGATGACATATCCGGGTGGGTGCTAGGCTTCACGGTGCTCAATCATAGAACTCCGGGAGGGGGGGGGGGGGGTGGCGCCAATCCCACGTATGTGAGTAACGGTCGAACCCATAGGAAAATAATGTGGAGTAGAGCAATCGTAAGTTACCTCGACGTGTTACTGGGGGAACCCCGCTAACATGAGTTGTGGACGGAGCTCACCCTGTGTTGCGTACCTGTACATGGAAATGTGGAACTGCTGATTACAGGAGTATGTCTGTATAAAAGGTCACCACACGTCTCCGGTGACTAGTCTCCGTGGCTAGGTACTTTTTTTGTTTTGTTTTCAAAGGAGAAGAATATTCATAACATACTTCTCTGCACTCTTGCTAGATTGAGCCTGATTTTTCCGAAGTGTAGTACCTCGGCCCAAATCGGAGCTCCGTATAATAGTATCGAGTGTGGCTAGGTACTACGAATGATCGAACCGATACGAGTACCACGGGGAAGGGGTTGAAGCCCCTGCATTTTGGCCTTCTGCTTCTCTCTACAGCCCCCTTCAAACTGAGGTTGGACTAATGGGGGCAGTGCCTTTCAATCCAGCGTGCCTTTGGGTACATACAAAATCGGAAGCTGTACTCCTTGCAGGGACCTCGCCTCCTCTGGAAGAAGTGGAGTGGAAAGGTCATGCACCTGGAAGCTCTTGCGTGATTGTCAACCTGCCGAGATAAAGTTCAGCTGTGGCTAGTCCAGGGTAACCCAGAACAGACCGTACGGCAGCGCAGGATAGTATGGAATTTAATCCATGGGTGCCGTCAGCCGCTGTCTGTCCCAACATGTTCATATCATGTCATTGATTCATTTTATTTGTAAATATGAAAATTATTTCATTGATTGTATTTTTTCAGCTGAAATTAATTTGAAGGTCGCAGATAAATATCTCAAATCAATTGACTGAAAAATTGTTTACAGTCAAACCGAAATTTAAGGTTTTTCCAATTGAAAAATGTTTTGACCATACGGTTTTAGTAGACCGCAAAATGTGGTAGGCTTTCAGCCATCTGTGGGCTTTTGATTGTCAGGGGGCTTTCAACCCTCTGACCGCGCCCTCTTCGCGACCAGTTCTCGCATATGACTCACCTTCCACCCCTTTCATCATAATGTAAACATCCACAAGCCTAAATCCCTGCCGTTTTTAAGACCCTAAAGTTTATTTGGTCAACGCTATGCTGGCGACCTTTTATGAGAACTTTTGCCATCCGAAGTGTCAAAGGACGTTCCGAGAAATATTCGCTATAATCTGTCAAGGATACAAAGGCGATATGAATTTATCATTGGCGATGTTGTAAAAGCATATGGAGAAATATTTTAGACCCTCGCCCGAAATGAAGGATTCTTTTTATCGGTGATGAATACAAGACCATTCATTTAGGTCTAAAAAAGGGACGGCGAATAGAGCTCAAGTTATTGCAAAAAAATTGTGTTAAAAAAATAGAGAGATTAGACTAAATTACATTCCTTTTATCTACCGTTTTTGAAAATCAATAAGTCGATTTAGATATTCAATTACAAAATGTCTTAGAAGCACAGGAGCTAAAGGGATTGAAATCCCGTTCCATCGCCTCATTAACAAAACAAACTCACAAGAACTCGTCTAAGATTGATTAACAACTCGCGATATGTGTCTCAATAAGACTCTCAATTTATGAAGATTTTACATACAATATATTATTGTATTGTGTATTTGTTTCTTAGCATTCTGATATCTATACATTGTAACAAAAGCACATAAGCCAAATAAATTGAAATTCTATTCTATCAGTCAACCAACAAGATAAACTTCGAAGATATTATTTTCTTCGAATCTCAATGGGATTCAATTTGAAAATGTTTCATTTGTATAGCGATAATCAACAAATTGTGATACTGGGTATTCTTATCTCATACAACTCAACGGATCAAC
This sequence comes from Stenopsyche tienmushanensis, assembly GCA_008973525.1. NCBI lineage: Eukaryota > Metazoa > Arthropoda > Insecta > Trichoptera > Stenopsychidae > Stenopsyche > Stenopsyche tienmushanensis. Next base: position 343,289 of record WACJ01000097.1, read on the forward strand.
TCGTAGAGATTATTTTAAAGTAGAATATAAAAATATTCATCAGACAATCCTCCGGTCTATTAAAAATAATCTTCTTTTATAAAAAAAAAATAATAAAATAACTTTACTTACTGACATTACTAACATACTTTCATCACATGTGGCAATGAAAGGCACTATATAAAACCCATGAACGTACACAATCTTTGACGCCTTGCGTATACAAATCCGATGTTAATTTAATAAATTCTGATCCATATGACCCGGTCAAATGCCATCGTATTTCTTGGAGATAACCAGGTCCGGCTCAAGCTTGGTATTCACTGCCAGATTTATGGGCAATATTTCTTCGGATACCCTCAAATTGAGGAAGCGGTGTCGTTAAGGAGCGATACGTCCGAATGGCTCATGGTCATTTTGAGAAATCGTAAAGAAAGAAAAAAAAGCGACCCTCTACGAGACGATGCCACTTGGGGATGCTTCAGCATGAGCCGGGTAATAAAATCATGGCTTAATTTAACGGAGGCCAATTTGCAATTTTGAGCGAAACTTGAAAGTTATTTCCGAAGCTGTAGTTGATTTAGGAGCACGTATGACAAAAAAGAGCTTTTTATAATGTCGCGGCTGGAATATTTAACGAGTCTTCGTGCCTCACGTGCGCGTATTTAACCCCCGTGTTGTGTGAAAAACATCATTTAAAATTATGCACAGGGGTTGCTTCAATAACAGTCCGTAAACATTACAAGAGCGTCAAATAATGAAGTTGAGATAAAGCCGCGTTATAAGCTCTATGTACGAGGATCATCTGAAATGTAAAGTTTGTTTGGTCCCGCGTGTTAATCGGCCATTTTGTTCGGTTACAGTAAATTCTTCCGATAGAGAGGTCGTCGCGCGCCCCCACCACTTCCCTTGCGTGCCTATAATACCACCGCGAATATCCATCGGAAGCTCGTGAAAATTTATGGTAGTGATTTGATGAGTCCATAATTGTCCATTGAAAATATACCCAAAATAACATTAAAGTATCGAGTGTTTCGTCATTTATTTAAATGCTAGTTCGATTTGATGATCGTGTGAGCCCCCATTTTCGTATAACGCCGTCAATGTGACTGATAAAATTCCTTTCTGCTGAGACACGGACTAAATTCTCGCAAAATTCCCGATTTCCCGACAAATTATTTATTTCCGACGCTGCAGATGAATACATATATACTATAATACTTTGATGTGATTCTTAATTATATTACGGAAGAATACAAAAATTCTAAACCCCGTATCTATTATATTTCATATCGATATTCCCATTATTAGAGTCGAGGTGTAGTAAATACATCACCGGTAGGGAAAGGTTAATATAACAATAAAAACTGTCCGGGATCCCGGGATGGGGAATTGTATTCCCTACTCACGATAAGGTAAAGGATTGGGAAACCATCAGTTATTTCTGACGACCTTGTGCAAAAAATAGAACCTAACCATTTCACACTAAGAATAAATGCGAAATGAAGAAGAATTTCCTGACATTTCTCCTCAAATGTCACCGATTTTTCTTCGTTGATATTGTGTCGAAAATTTTTGGTTAGTAGAAGTTGTGTGCAAGATGGGGGTCTAGAATACTTATTTGGAGTACCGTCAATTTCGCCTGAATTTTTGGATCCTTAACTTTCGTAACGTAACCTTACTTTCTGGATGACCCTCGTAAATACACAGACGCGTGAGAAGCAGAAAGTAATACAATTTTTAATTAATGCGTTCGACTTTAGTTTGTATCGAGACACGGTTCAGGAAACACACTTTTTTATAATCATTGAAAAAATGAAATTTTATTATTTTATTTTAAACTATATTTTAGTATTATAATGAACAATTTTTTATAACGTCTTTTACGACAAAAAATAACTATTAAAACCTCGTGGAGTTGCTAAAATAGGAAGGCTTTTAAAATAGGATAATGGTCATTGGATTGTCACTAATCGCATTACAACAACGAGTGACAATATAAATCGTGACTTTCAATGAGTAATTAATATTTTAAAATAATTCTAAACAATAAAACAACCCCTAAATCATCACAGACAGTAAAAAGTATATTTTTTTAATGTAAGAATGAATATCAACAGAATCATTATAAACTATTTGAACTTGATCTCATAATAAAATATCAGTTTTAGATAGATTTTAGACCTCGCAACCCGTTGATGAGGAATCCCGCATATGCTGCGAACGGACTCGAATAATTTAGAAAGAGCATTTTCGCACAGAGACAGGCGTTTTGTATCTCATCATACACTCGTACATTGATTGCAATGTTATGTTGTAAAGACACCCCTACACGTCTAAATATTCTCAAATATTGCGATCTGTATTTTAAATACCATGCTTCTATTTCCAATACAATTATTTACCCAAATCATTGTTTCAGCCATAAGGAAGTTATCACATAAATCTTCAAATTATAATGATCCGTATCCGTTTGAAAACCGTTAGGTATGAGGTATTTTTAGATTGTTGGTGGTCTTCTAAGAATCATAATAAATAGTAAAAAGCCACATAAACCAATTATATACTTAAAACTGAGCATGATAACAATTCTATTTGAAACGCTATTGTGGGGCCCAACAATATCAACAGTGTTAAGGTTCATTTATTGATATACAAGCATTTTTATTAGTCGTTGTAGCATTCATTTTGAAATGGTGAGATGAAAAGTCTGAATATATATATATATATATATATATATATATATATATATTTAATTTAATCTTTTATAAAAGTGGATTGTACCACTTTCATACTTTCATAATCGGTTCCACGTTTTCCGTCTTCCGCCGTGATTATCTTTGCGGCCTTCGAGTTTGTATATTTTTGTGACATTTGAGCTGTATTTAGCCAAACAAAAAGTTCTGTGTGTGGGTTAACAAATTTTGTCTGTAAAAGCTTTTAAATTGTTTTTGGTCTGCGGTCAAAGTTTTCAGTTGAAATACATTCGTTTTGTGTTATTCACTTTAAATCCACGGTAAATGCATTCACTCCTCTTGTTTATTGACTAATTTTATACTCAGTTTTGGGAACAAATTGTCACGAAATTCTGTTTTGGCTGTAAGCAGACTTTCAAACAAAACGTACGCTCAATAAACTTTCCGCATTGATCGCGAGCGACGAACGTTTCTGATGCTCTTTTGGAAAGCAACAAGTACATAACTACCGCATTATTGATGTCTACATTGAAGATTTATAAGATTTAAATATATTATATTATTTCTTTGTCGATAGATGCTCAAGAATGGATCGTACAGTCGTACATGTCCATGATCTCCGTATCAGATCTTTATTTAAATCAAGCAATAGAAGCTTAAGGGATGAATCGAGAACTAAACGACTTCCGAATTTTGATAAGAAGTCAGGTCCACAATAATTCCGTATTTATTAAAAGTCCGTATTTATTTAACAGAAAGAAGACGATACTGAGAGATCTGACTGCAGGAGGGACGACTTCCCGCAGCCAAGGCTAACCGACGACTCTCCCAACTCCCGCCACCTGCGCGTCACTCCTCAACCGGCAACGGTGCATACGCAAGAAGCAATCGGTCGGTAAGCAGGTGCAATATCTCCGCAGGGTCACAAGAGATGGCGTTGTTAAAATAACACATTGCACTTGAAGAGAGATGATCTCTCGTCGCTATTAACAGCGCTACTACGCGTATAACATGTATATATAGCGCTGTTGATCTGGGCGAATTGAATTCGCCAGATTAACAGTGATATCTTCCGTCTCTCTTTAAGTGCAATGTGCTATTTTAGCAACGCCATCTTCTGTGGCGCGGCGGGCACATTGCACCTATAATTACCGACCGATCGCTTCTTGCGCGTGCGTCGTTGCCGGTTGAGTGGCGCGCAGGAGGCGAGAGTCGAGAGAAGTGTCGGCGGTTGGCCTTGGTTGCGGGAAGACGTCCTTTCCGCAGCCAAATACCTTTTTCTCGTGCGAATAAAAAAAATTACATAGATAAGAAAATATTTTCGTTTGACGCCCGTACATCCCCGTCCAACCGTCCGGCTTCGGCGAAACATTTTTTTTTTTCAAATATACAAAAATTGAGTGGATATCTCATAAATAACATTTAAAAATTGAACATTCTTATTGAAAGACCATATCCATGGGTCTTCTTTAAATTTATTTTTAAAACATTTTCTTTTTGTTTGAAACTCAAGAGCTCAATGATAGTGGATATATCCATAATATGCTCTATGGACCAAAATTCTTCAAATAACCCTTTTATCGGAATATCAATGTCTTGTTCTCTATTTCCCGGGCATGGAGCGCGTACGGAACGGTTTCCCACCCCCTAGCACTAGGGTAGGCAGGTCACGTACATCGACACATATCGTCAACGACGTTATCCAGTGTTAACGAATTTAAAATAATTCAAAATTGAAATGTGATCCCACGCAGGGCTCCAGAGCCCTGCGCCAAGTGTGACCCCCAAAAACTATACTTTCATGTATAAATTATAGGAGTTGCCGAACTCCTACACGGCCGGGCGCCAAACAAACAACAAACGACGCATATTTTTCGCCAAAATTCCTATGAATAAATTATGTTTTCCTCTGTTTTACATTCTCGCCATTTTCCACGGCAGCTCCTCAAGTATTCTCATCATATATTAATATCTGGAGGCGGCCTCTCTCCCTTTTCATTGCGTCACACCATGACAGATGATCCATTGTTTCGTGTCGGAATATTGAACATTACGTTTGAACATTATTCATGTTACCGTAGGAACGGCTCCACGTGAGCCTCCAGGACGAATGTCTCGCTTTTTGTCCTCGTGGAGGGCGTAATGACACTTTTCTTGGGGTCGCGACTTCTAAGCCGAGCCATAAAAAGAGACGAAGATGGCACGATTTCCATTTAATAGCGATATTGCAGCATATACAGGGTGAAAATCATTAAAATTATGTTATTTCTTAACCCCTCTAGATCAACGAATGTTTCTATTGCCTTCCGTCAATAAAATGGGTCAGTCCCAGTTTACTAGCACTTGCTTGCTCAGCTAGCTTGAAAACCAGCCTCGTGTGTACCGAGCATTAGTCTGTCGTTTCTATACTCTCCGAGTATTTGGTCATAACCTTCAACAACGTCAACACTTTCTTGTAATATAGCATTAACTGTGGCTTTTGGGTTTCTCCAATAACTTCTATTTCACAATGGAGAGTTGACAAGGGGATAACAGCTTTTGATTTTTTATAGATCTTTTGATTTAGATCAATGTTTATAATTAGGGAATACCACATGAAGAGTCGGAATTTAAATTGGTCAAACACCATTGAGAAAGATTTTGTGCAATATTTTACAGGATCGACTATTTTAACTACTAGTTTAAAAAGCTGAATAAGGCCAAAAATTGATGATTTATAAAGTTATAACTCCATTTTTTCTCAAAAATTCCGAACATTCATCTGATATGCTCTAATGATAGTGCCAAAAACAATGGATATTTTTCGCTGTGACTTGAAACTCTGCTTACAATCTTTGGATATTTTTCTCCGAAGCAGCATCAGTTAATCGACCATAGAAAGGGTCGTCTTCAATGACCTCTCTACTCTTCATGGATTCACTTGACCACTTGTGAATGGAGAATAATGAAGGTTTGAAATCTTTATAGATGACATCTATTTCGTTTTTAATGATTTTTTGCATCTTTCGCTGCTTTGTCAAGAATTTAATGACTACTCTGCAGGTTTTATCTTCGCCAAAGAATCGTTCACGTCTTCTAGAGTTTCTATAGAGACTGTAGTAAGACGTAGGATAGATGTATGATATATTGTTGCAAATGAATGGCATATATTAATAGTTAATAGCGCCACTATTGACAAATCCTAAAGCATTGCTTTTAAATGGGTAAAATACCATTATAACAAAACAATGTTTTGATTAGGGTTATTCAAACTCTGCTACATCAAGAAAAATATGGGAGAAGTGATTTACTTGGTCGTTCAAATTCGGCACCTTTTCCAAAAAATATTTCGAAGTAGGTACTTCGTTAGCTCATACTCGATCAAAAAAGACAATGCGTCCATAATTCAGAGCGCTGTTTAGAGCCGTGTTTCGCTCAATAAAAGGAATTTTTTCATGCCATATGTACTCCAGAATTAAATCGTAGTAGATCGTTCATCGAAAAAATGAATAGGATGAGTATTATGGGGTAGGATGGGTATCGCACGCTTTCATCGACAATACAAAATATTGTTCCTTTTTTAAATAGCATTGTAATTGTTGATGAGAAATGACTCATTTACGATAATATATGACGAAAAAATCACCAATCAATACCGCGATTTGATGTTGCTAAAGATTTTGTGGGTAACATAGGCATAGTCTAATATATAAAAATCAATGTTTGTTTGTTCGTATTTAATGCGCTGCCATACCGTTCATTCGATGGCGATAAAACTTTGGCAACTTATTGTTTGCACTTTTTCAAATAATATAGGTATAGTACAAAAACTTACAGTAGATCTTATATATAAAAATCAATGTTTGTATGCTTGTTCATATTTATAATAAAATAAATTTCATTATTTGTATCATTCCTAATTAAACCAGATAACTCTTTCACATTTCAAATGATATTTTTAGAATAATTACTTCTGTGGCGGCAACGCGTCGGGTACCATCTAGTTTGCTATAAATTTGATAAACAAAAATGTGTTACGTTCAAAATTTTCGGTATATAAAACAATAACAATCTTCAAAGTCATCAAATCAGTTTGTGTGACACCCATTTGTTAAACTATTTCGCCATAAATCCCCCTTAATCTGAATTATTTTACTTTCAACGCGATTAAATATATTTTAAACATGCATTGGTTTATATTGGTATTGGTTCGTCTGATCCCAGCTTTAGCTTGATTTTGAGAATCTGAGAAAATAAACCCTTGCACGATTTATAGTCGAAGAAAACCGCATTTAATTAAAAAGTAATCTAAAATAATCTTTGCAGAGATAAAATCTTTAAATTTTAGTATAGTGATTTATTTCTTTTAATATCAAACAAGGCTTTCTATGTTTGACTGATTTATTACATTAATTAACACATTTTGGTCGTAGACTCATTCAACGAGCAGCGGCAAACGGGACGCAATTAAATAAATAAACACTGTAAACAAATAACAAACGTGAAATCAAAATCATTATTAGTCGATAAATTTGGGCTAACGATATATACAATCGTGCGATGAATGCGGGGAAGCTCTCCGTCTCTGTCTCCCGAACTGCTCTACGGTCTCTGTCTCTGTCTGTCTCGGAGCTCAATGTACACGAGTTCTCTTTCTGAATAGTGGAGGGGGGATCCCAGGCCCTGGGATAGTACTCCTTTAGGGGTTAAGACTCATCATTAATGAATGCAAAACAAATGTATTTTATTGGCTGTTATTCTAAAAACTACTGAGGAACGATTACTACTATGAAAAGATCATGCTGAATACATCATGATCTTGGAAGTTCCATCATCGTTTTGAGCGTTCCCTCGAGAACCCAAGCAAACTGACAGACAGACAAACGATATAATGTTATTTATGTCCATTTAATGGCACAAGTAAACGTATATATTGTCGAATTTGCAGTCAATTGCGTCTTTAAATCCATTAAGCGTCGACATTTGCCGTTCCTCCGTATACAGGGATTTAGTATCATTAAATAAAAATGTTAGCCTGCGCTCTTCATTACAACATGGCCATTCTTTTTCGTCGCTTCGACTTTTAAAGACTTTAAATTACACGATTCGTGCTTCCGGGGCGTATCGTCGCGGAGATATATCTTCTTCGCGCGAGCAAAGTAAGACGCAGCTCCGGCTATATTGCGGGACATTACTTGTCAGCGGGAGGAAGTCTCTATAAATCGCCATTTTGCCCCGATGGTAATGGCGAAAATTCGAGAACTATCTCAAAAATTTATCGAGTGATCCCAGACGATAAACAATAATTCAGCGCGTACGTCCAGGATAATGGCGGCGGGAACAAAACGGCTTCTCCCGTAATCCAATCCGCAGGTAGCTATGGCTCGCCTGTAATAATATCTGGGGCTTCGGATGCTGAGTTTGGGCTTATCACGCAAAAGATGATTACTATCTGCTCTTTTATTTGATTTCTTCAAATAATGGGATGTTCGTCTGGGCGTCGATCTTCCATCTCGCTGCCCTTAAATCCATTGGGAGCCATACTTGGTTATAGACGATATTATATGCTACATTTTATCATTTGAAAATCTAACAAGACCCATTTTAAATATTGTTTTATATCAAAAATCATGATATATATATTAAGTATTTTTTTATTTTTATTTAAAAACATTGACGTCCGTACTTGTACAATTAACCCTTCTATAGCGTCCACACACACAAGCTCAATTAAAATTTAAAAATGTTTGATTTGCTGATTTCCTTCAAAACACAAAATACAATCGAAAGAACCTAATCTTAAAATTTATATGGGTGCCTAGTTTTCTATAGCGTTTTTATCTAAAGTGTGCTCTCTATCCACATAGAATGGTGTCACCAATGGTTCGCAAACTTGATATACCTATAGACCCCTTCTTATAACTAAAACATGACCATACTTGACCCCCGAGTTAAATAATTCTACACAGCTGGAAAAAATACAAATTTAATTTTAATGTTTATTTCAATTTTTTTTTTTTCAATAAAATGAATGAGCTTGATGGAGTGATATGAAATTATATATCATTTCGTTCGCTGCGACGAATGGATAGGTATGGACGGGCGTCGAACAGAAAGACTCTTCTCTAGGCAACCTTTTATTCAGCACAAGAGGGAAAGAGAGATATATCTGGCTGCGTGAAGGACGTTCTCTCGCAGCCAAGGTCAACTGACGACTCTTTCAATTCATGCACAATAGTGTACGCGTGACAATAGTGACTAGTATTTCAATCACGATTTCTATCTAATTTCTATTAGATGTACCGACATCTGTTTGGGCTCAAAATAATTATTGATCTGTAAAATGTCAAAATCAGAAATCGATCAAAATCACATTCGGCATTATATGCTACTATTTTTTGACCAGGGATTGAACACGTGTCAATTTTGGGTTTTCAAAATTACCCCCAGAACTGGAAAACCCTCAATTTTTTATGACGTCATATCCTCAACTAAGCATCGAAGAACTAGCGTAGAGGATCACCGTGGTCGATAGCCCAAAAGCATTTAAACGTTTCGGGAAGATTAATCTATTGGAAGTTTGGATGCCGCACGAACTGTCCGATGATAACAAACAAGGGCAACGAAACAAGTTCAAAGTTTGCACTGAGACAAATACCAATTCCGACTGTGAAGCCTGAATTGACGACCCGCAAGATTATTTTATTCAAGGCATTATTCATGATGAATGTATGAAACCAGGCAAAACGATAATTGCAAATGTGTATTGTCGGCAATTGGAGAGGTCAAGGAATCAAGGAATTAAAATGGGAAGAACTTCCACACCCTTTATATACATCAGACCTGACTCCGATGGATTATCATCTTTTTCGATTTTTGGATAGGATGGAAGGATAAACGCAATTGAAGTCGAAAATCATATTTGTGCATAATAGGTAAAGCGGAAAGAAATGTCATTTTTTTGTTATTTGGAGAAAAAATTATTTTAATAAAAGCTGTACACTATTACTCAATTAAATAATTTTCATTGTTATTTATAATCGTCTTCCACAGATTATATAGCTTTACAATGCCTTTTTCATAAAATTCGGCCGGTTTTCCACTAAAGTAAGAATCCAAATGATTTTTCCCTTGTTCCACCGAAATTAATTTTTTATCGCGAAGCGAATGTTCTAATGACTTAAAAAGATGAATTATCATCTTTTTAAGTCAGTGTTTCTCAACCGGTGCACCGCGGTGCACTGGTGCACCGCGAGCTTATTACAAGTGCACCGCGAAAAAATTAGTAAAAACGAAAAATTCTGCAAAACAGTGAAAACCGAAAAAGTCGTTGGCAAAATTATGAAAGTCAACGAAAGAGTTAATGTAATTTTGAATTAGCCAAATCAATTGCGCGTATGTTAACCGTTTAACCACCACATGAAAAAAGTCTTCTATGAAGACCATTTGAATATTACATAATAGGTTATTTTGAAAAAAAAAAATTTTAAATTTGCTACATTTTTGCACAATCAAATCAGCACCATTCAATTTAGTGCCAAAATAACAGTAATATAATGATATTATCAATATATATGTGCAAATAAAATCAACAAATATTAATTAGAAACCACTGTAATATACAAACAAGACTGAATAATATTTAAATAGTAACATTTTATGCATTATGTATTTAGCTCAAAGTATGAGTATATTTGAAAACTTCGGTATTTCGGATTGATATTGCGCTATTCGAAAGACTTACCTAAAACAAAGAATTTAAACATCCATTAGACCAAATATTTTGTGTGTATATTTTAGATGACAAATTAAATGATAGCTCAAATTTATCTTGTAAATCTTATTATCCTTACCTGAGAGCTCTTACTGCATGAATTTTGAAGTCCTGGACACCTTTGGAATTTGGTTCACCAGCAGTTCTTTTGAACCACACTGTACAATTTTTCACAACGTCCATCTAAACTTAAGACTATTGATTGATCAAGGCTGGTCGATTTCGTAATCAAACAATTGCGGATTGCTTTTATATTAAACACGATTTCATACCTGAAATTAAATATTTGACACATTTTAGTCCAATTATTTAGCTGATGATATATTTTTAAAATGATATATGATGTATTTTCTTTAATCTAAGAAAAAAATTGATGCTTAATGAAGCTTTTAGCTATAAAATGCTAAATGAATCACTTCCGAATATCGTATTTTACATATACATTTGAATGTTAGTCGTAATTTTAAAAAAATGATACAAAAATCGGACCTAAATCCTACATCTTAAAATAGACATCTTGATTTTCCAATCCACTATGAGTATTATTTCCGATCTGTGTTCTTGAAATCCCAATGCAATTGTTCAACATTAAACATTTCGATAATAAGCCTAATAATCGTATTACAATATACTTAAAAACTATGACTACTTGCCTCAATATTTTAGCTGCATAACGATCAGGATACAGTCTGGAACACGGATCACATTCCGGAACGGCACAACACTCTGTGTATTAAAAAATATCACTTAACATACGCACATGCACATCCTAACCTGTCAAAATAAAATATAGCTCTGCACCTAATATTGTTGCATAGCATAAACTCGACGCCTAAACTGGACGGACAAATTGAAACGCATTTATGATAAATTATTAATATTTATAAGAAAAACTATTTTTTTAAAATCATGGGATTAAATAAGCTGCTGCGATATATTCCCAAAAACATTATTTTTCAAAAAAAATCACCATCCTTTTCGTTGCATAAATACATTATTTTTTAATGAATTTCAAATTTGATAAAAATATTTTTGGGAATATATCAAATGAGCTCATCTCAGAAAGAATCTCATGCATTCTTTCAATAGTTTTTCGTAATAATTTACATTTAGTATTAATACATTTATATTCGTACGCTCAGTTGAGCCGTCGAATTAAGCTAGGCGACAATCAGTGCGTGTTCGGTTCTTAGGTTATACGGTTTGGCTTAATCGTCAGAGGGATATATCTTAATAAATAAAGTGCAGTGTTGTTCCAGAATGCGTCCCGTACTCCAGGATCTATCCTGAACGTCATGCAGCGTCGATACTCAGGACTTTTGGATTTCTGTCCAAAAAGAATATCCAGCTCTTCACGCGGAGGCACTGAAAATTTTGTTATAGTTTCCGACATCATATTTGTGTAAGCTCGGTTTTTCAACAATAACTAATATGAAAACTAAAAAAACGAGAAAGATTTACGAATTTAGACGAAAAATTGAGGGTAGCTCTATCAAATATTCGACCTAAAATTAATGATATCTGCAAAAGCCAACAAGCTCAGGTAGCACATTAATTGATTTTTGATTGATCATATAACTTCTATTGTGCGCGTATAAATATTAATATATAACTAACTAAACTAACTAAATATATTTTCAATGTTAAACATTTTTTATATAATTTGACATAAAAAGAAAATATGTAAAAATGGTATGTAAATATTTTTTTTTTAATATGTAATAAAAATTATGTCTATGTATATAATTTTTTTCGACTTCTTCTGGTACACCGCCACTTTTTCCCATGGTCAAAAGTGCACCGTGACTTCAAAAAGGTTGAGAATCACTGTTTTAAGTCATTAGAACATTCAGATTACTGAAAGTGAAATATCAGGAAAATATGATGAACATTGCAGCACTTCCAAATCCAGCTCCCTTATTTGGTTCTGCGTAATCTTTGCTGCGTGTGATCTTGCAATATCATTCTGTAATACTCCTCTTTGGTTGTTAACTAACACTGATCGCTTTTTGAGCATTTCCGCTTCTAGCCTATTTAATTGTGCACAGTATAGATTTTCTGTGACAGTTTGGCCAAGTTTTAATAATTCGTAGTGAATTACGCCAAAAAAATCCCACCAAACACAAAGCAGGACCTTTTTCAAGGATAATAACGATCGAAGGGTAGAAACAGTTAATCGATTTGAAGAAAGCCACTGTTTTTTCTTCTCGGACTGTTGTAGAATACCCACTTCTCATCCCCAGTAACGATCCTTTTTTTAAAATAGATTAGTTTCATACCTGAACAATAGCGATGAAAAAATGATTATCCGTTGTTCCAAGACCCAACCCAAATTCCCTGTCTATGTTTTTTCCGGAGTCTTTTCAAATGGTCTTTTACTGTCGACCAGGGACAGCCAATGTCTAGCGATAATTTATTTATTGTTTTTCGAGGATCAGATACTACCAGAGAATTTAATGTGTCATCATCGATTATTGGAGGTCGTCCTGATTTATTTTATTTATTTTTCAAATCTCTGTCGCCACTTTTGAATTTTTTGAACCATCTATGGAATTTTAGAATATTCAATATGTTGCCATATGCATCACAGATGCTCTGGGTGGCTTCTTTTGCTTTTAGTCCTTTGTCGAATAAAAACAGTAAACAAGATCGCAAATGGGTCTCATCAATTTCTGCCTTGGACATTTTCATTATGGCTAAAAAAATATAAAAATATTTGAAAAATTAAGACAAATAACAGAGCTTCAAAATGACATCAACCTTTATGTATTCACTCGACAACAATCCGATGTAAACTGACGACAAAGTCGCAACCATAAAAAAATGACATTTCTTTCCGCTTTATCTAATATTTCGACTCAAAACCAGATTAGAATATTTCAAAACAATAATTGAAAAACTCGAAAACCTTTGGGAAATAGTAACTAGGAATGAATAAAATTATGGTTTCTCAGTTTAATATTAATTAATTTTACCATTATACAATTTCAAAACAAATTGTTATGAAAGATTACTAAAAGTTTCCTTATGTGAAGAGTTTAGAGATGTTATGTAAGCGAAGTACAACAAGGAACGTCGAAAGAGGTTACTGATGTAAGTAGCTTTGGTGTTTTTGCAAAATTTCTGAAAGTTTCGCAGACTTACATAAATTTCAAAATAATATCCTGCGAAGCACCGAGTGTTGATTCAACGTCCATTTAATTTCCTGCCAACCGTATGATGCAATTACGATAGCGTAACACGACAGGAACGCGGAAGTTGGTGCAATATGCAATATGATTGGTTTTTTGTACGTTTGATGCACACAGGAATACCTATAGCTGCCATATGCCGACCATATTGGCATGCCAAACTTTGCCCAAACGAATTGAAAGCGTCGGAGATTTTCAGCCGTTTGCTTTTAGCAATTAAGCCAAAAATTCATAATGGAATTCTCATCTGAAACGACGCATTAATTGTATTAGTCTGGGCCTTTCAATCGAATGAATTGCAGTCGACATTTTGGCAATGTCGTCTAGACTTTATGACCTCTGTGAGACGAAAATCAAAACAATATTATCTGTCTGGAAGATCGCTCCTCAGCAAAAGATTTTTTGCAACTTACTCGAACGAGTTTGTATAAGGATTTCAGCGGATCAAAAGAGAACATTTGAATATTTAAGGGCGAACTTATTCATGGATTTGCAAAAAATGCGATTTTAAAGGACTTTCTGCCGCCGAACAAGGCGATGAATTATCCAAAAAGGTGAGGTGTTATCTTTCGATCATCTTAGAAGTTGCCGAATTACGGTCCTGCAAGGATAAAAAGCAATTTAAATTAATTCAGAAACAATTTTGGTCCCTCTTTATTATCTTCGTTTAGCGCAAAGGTAATCATGACGTCCATTTTGGCATTCAATATTCAAATTTAAAAATCGCCTGGACGTACGCATTTGTATGTCTGTCTGTGCGTTCTGAGTTTCTAAAATTTCGATCCTGGGATTTCGGGATTGCATTAGATCAAAAATTACTAATAAGTCCATTTGTTTAATATAAAAAATAATTTGAAGACAAAATAATTTTATTTATTTAAGAAAAGATTTTGGTAGCCAGGCAACTTGTTGCTGAAAAAGCCCGCTCAGCCTCCACACTCGTTGAAGGTATCGTCATCAGATATTTAAATGCTAGTTCGAGTTGATGAACGCGTGGGCCCCATTTTCGTATAATACCATCAATGTGACTATCAAAATTCTCGACTTTCCGACAAATTATTTATTTCCGTCGCTGCATATGAATACTTATATACTCTAATACTTTGATGTGATTCGTAATTATATTACGGAGGAATACAAAAATTCTGAAGCCCGTATATATTATATTTCATATCGATATTCCCATTATCAGAGTGGAAGTGTAGTAAATACACCACCGGTTGAAAAAGTAAATATAACATTTTGAAAAACATATATGTACTGTATATATGTTTACATAGTTTAGACAGTTACTGCCTCTAAACGTCGCAAATTAGTAGTTACGCCACTGTTTCCAAGCGACCAAATTTCGGCGGGAATATCTCGATTTATTAGCCTTCATCGTGCTGGTGACGTGTACGATTTCTGTTTTATAATAATCTACAATATTTTAGTGAAATGTACTCCTTATTTGTAATATTGAAATACATTTTGTGACTAAAATTCACCAGAGACTCTTAATTAACTATTGGAATAAAATTACTTAGAAGCTACGATCATCGTACCCAGTCTTGATGTTTACATTTTAAAATCATTATAATACAGCAACCGTCGATATGCTATATATCAAGCGTTCGGTCTTCGGCGGACTATGCCGGGAGATAATATTGAACCCGGTTCGTTTATATACTCAGACAATTGGTGCAGATACAAGGCTATATAATTGCATGAAGCTGCAATTATAAGTAACCTTAACCTTAACTCGTAAAAGTCCAGGATCTAAACCACTATAACAACACTTTGTCAAAAAAAAATATAAAAGCACTTTAATAAACATAATTAAAACATAGATACAGTATTTCTTTGTGTGGCATTGCAATGCATACCGGGTACTCGGTATTTATTTTTAAAAAAATAGAATAAAGATGCATAAAAATCCAAATTCTAATCCAATCAATCAGTTAAAATCATACATAATAAATGGGCTTCGAACCGTTATTTTATTCATTTCAGTTTTCATTTCGGTTCAGTTCCAAACATTTTTATCGATTTTATTACGATTTTTGTTTCTGGAATAATAACGGTTTTTCTGATTTTTGACACAGCTCCGGATAATTAATGTTTTATTTTCATTTACGAAACATCAGCAGGCCATAAAGAGTCAACAGGATGAACAAAGAGTGAAAATAACAGAATTATTGATCATTCAAGGATGGTAGACGATTGACTGGCCCACGAGTTGGCTGCAATGAACGACGGAACGCGCTTAGGATGTAATCAGTTCAGTCAGTCATCATATGATTATCATCTGATAGGCTTAATACTTTAACTTAACTATCTTTTCAAACCATTGTAACGTTGAGGCAGGGGCGCTCTCGGGAGCAGAGTCCCCGGATGGCTCGCCGTCCCCACGTGCTCGTCAGGATGGCTGTGCTAGCGCACGGGTCCGTTCTTCTATCCGGGCTGCAATGTTGCTGGACAAATGAATGGAAATAGACAGGCGTCGAATAAAAAGACTCTCTAAATAAATATTTTTTCCACACGAGAGAGAGATATAGAGATCTGGCAGCAGGAGGGACGACTTTCCGCAGCCAAGGCTATCCGACGACTCTCCTGACTCCCGCCTCTTGCGCGTCACTACCAAACCAGCAACGATGCACGCGCAAGAAGCAATTAGTCGATATGCAGGTGCAATGTCTCCGCTGGGCCAAAAGAGATGGCGTTGTTAAAATGACGAAGAGGCGGAAGACGTCGCTGTTAATCTGGAGAATTAAATCTGCTCAGACTAACAGCGCTATTGTGTGGAGATGTTAAATCGCCCAGACTACACCATCATGTATGGGGTATCCTTAGATCGTTGAGGTCTTCTTAGAATTATAATAAATAATAGAAAGTCACATAAAAAACATATATAATTAAAAATCTGTCTGATACCAAAAGTGAATCCATTTAAAACGCTATTAAGGGGCTCAACAATATCAATATTATTAAGATTAATCTATTGATATACAAGCTTGACTCACGCTACGCGGTTCTGGGAGAAATGTAGACTTGTGTGAATGATAAGTGGTGAACATCTGTTTAACTCAATTTAAAATTAACTTACTATTCAAATGGTTAAGAGGGGAAAACGTGAAAAAATAATTCTAAATAATATGAAATAAATTGGGACATCATGCATCGTTTGGGATATGTTGCACAATGAATTTCGCAGCTCAATGACATCGCATTAATCACTCGATTGGATAGCAATCAATTTTTACGTAACAAAATGTGATTAATTACTTTCGGCATTTGTTCAGCTGCGTTTTAAGTATGAAAATAATTCGATTTGAATTATAAACGGGTGTATCTTTTTCAGACGTTGAGCGTTTTCAGATGTACACGGCCTCCTGTCCCCCCATACATATTTACACATCCTTAACTTCGGATTTCAGATTTTCCCAATGGACCCGGCATCTTATTTTATGATACATGAAGCCCGAGATAAACCTCAAAATGAAACCTTTCAAAGCGTGGATGTTTGTTCTGTAACCCACGCACAAAAGGATGAGAAATTCACGCATCGTAGGTGAATTGCGATTTTTACTATACATGAAAACATGCTATGTAGAAAATGCGTGGATTTATGAATATTCACTTGAACAGAAGGGTATAAAGTCGAATTGAATGTAACTAGTGAGGTTTCAGCTGAAAAACTCCCCTTCGCAGAGAGGGATGGCCTGCGAGCCTTTTTTTCGGGAGAGCGAAACGGCATGTGGCATTAACAAGTATCATACAAAACACAAGTCCTGAGCTGAAATTACTATCGTTATTTTTTATATGCAGCACGTTTATGTTTTCGAGGCCCTCGTATAAAATCTAATGGCTATCAGGCCATCTCGAAAATTCCAGGGCTTTGGATTCCATTTATTTATCTCCCGGAATCATCAAGCGATTTGAAGCCTGAATTGCTTTGATTCGAAGATGGCTAACAATCCCTTTATCTCGGTAGACCAACATCATTTCAAAGGCAGACGGGCGTGAATAGATAAGAAAGTGCATTGAAAGCCTCCCAGGAAAGAGCTCTTCATGGCAGAAAGCCTTTAGATGAAGATTGCTATGATGCCATAAGTTGCAAACGTGTCAGATCATAAAGTCTGGAGGCGCTCTCGAACTTCGCTTCAGTCTTTCGACATCTACTTTAGAATATACCCAATATCATTTTAAGCGTACACTTTTCGCTTTTTAAAACGCTAAATGCGCGGAAAATCTAAACCATAAATCTTTATTTAAATATATATATAAATGGATGTCTGTATGTGTGTTTGTTTAGTATACGTTCATATACCATTCATCTGATTGCAATAAAACTTTGATGAGTTATTAAGTGCATACCCGAGAAGGTTTTGAAATTAGCACAATCATTGTTTTTGGGCGAAAATCGTTTTGCGAGACATTTAACGGTTGTACCATATTGACGCATTGGTGAAGGAAAGCAGGCCGCGATGACGGCATAATTTTGGATCCTAGCCCTTCAGCTCACGCTACACGTGACCTGAAGCAATAAATCGCGTAACTGTAATACTGCATATCCTTTCAAATAATTCCTAAGCTATGCCAAGGACTCTAGACATTACTATAAACAGGTTTGAAACACCAACTTCCGCGACGAAACCTTAGAAATCCTTGAGAAATTATGAATGTTTTTTAAGTTCAATATAATATTTCTGATATCTGTATACACCATTTTTAATTAATGTAAATATGAATGAAGTGATAATACGCACAGATCTGCGCGCGCGGTATTCATGGGGTTAAAAACAGTAAGATTTACTTAAATATTTGCATGCTTTCCAAGTGTTTCCACGGAAACATCAACGATAGTTTGCTGTTAAATTGGCATATATTTTATTTATATGAAGAAAAAAACTGAGAAAGAGTTGCGTCCATTTTGTATAATATACGCTTTCTGCACATGCGCACAATCTGCATTAATTCGCCAATAAAGCCACATGATTTATAATGGTGGGACAATTTCATTCCATGCTACGCAATTGAATTGAATCATGTTATACCATAAGTGGCAAAATTAACCATAGACTGTATGCCAATAGAAAATATATTTTTTACAGCGCTTTCTTCAATTAATAATGTATGGTTTTAATGTCATTGTAGCGTGGGCGATTTATCATCCCCACGTAGTAGCGCTGTTAACAGCGACATCTTCTGTCATTCTTCAGGTGCAATGTGTCATTTTAACAACGCCATCTCTTGTGGCCCTGCGGAGACATTGCACCTGCTTACCAGCCACCTGAAAACTGATCGCTACTTGCGCATGCACCGTTGCCGGTTGAGAAGTGACGCGCAGGAGACAGGAGTCGGAGGACTCGTCAGTTAACCTTGGGTACGGAAGGTCGTCCTTCCTGCAGCCAAGTCTCTCTCTCTTTCGGTTGGAATATATAGTTACTTAAAGAAAAGAGTATTTATATTTGATGCACATCTATTCCCATCCATTCGTCCAGCAACATCACGGCCTGATAGAAGAACCTACACGTGCGCTAGCGCGGTCATCCCGACGAGCTTGTGGGGGGTAGAGAGTCGCCCGAAAACTCTGCCCTCTAGAGCGCCCCCGCCTCAACGTTACATAATATTTTTTTTAATCAGTTTTGAACACATTTTATAAAAACATCACCGACTACTTTAATGGCTTTGGTTGATAAATCTTTTTAAAAAATATATATTTCATTACTTTTGGGATACACCTTGTCTGTACCAATGGTTCCATTTAAAATACATGATAAATAATTGCTCTTCCACTCTGTTAGTTTATCATCAGATATTTACAAAGTGTTCATGCATTTACATTTTCAAAGGTTTTCCATTATTTATGAGGCCTGGCAAATTTATGTGTGGCTTTGTTATTTATAAGTCTTCTGCGGGATTAAAATTCATGGTATCATTGATATATCGCTCATGTACGCGGGCGCCCAGAAATATTACCGCCCGGTCACACTGCACCTGGGCCGGCCATCTGGCGGAATGCTCGATTTTTAAGCCGTCTGTAGAGGAAACCAGGGACCCAAATTTCCTGGACATGTGCGATGCCAAGAGGGCGCGAATGAATCTTTGAAGTGCCCAAAGTGTTCCGGCGAGCACGAACGCCAATAAAA
The DNA here is from genome assembly GCA_008973525.1 of Stenopsyche tienmushanensis. Lineage (NCBI taxonomy): Eukaryota > Metazoa > Arthropoda > Insecta > Trichoptera > Stenopsychidae > Stenopsyche > Stenopsyche tienmushanensis. The sequence continues at coordinate 363,039 of WACJ01000097.1, forward strand.
ATATCAACACGGGCGCCACAAATGTGCATTTTTGGCCCCTTTATTCAGCCCACCGAGACTGCATGAAATGTTTGCTTTCCCACTGCTTCATGAAGAGTTAACGAATTTTCGGTCGGGCGGGTCGAAAAACGACCTTCTGCTTTGTGAGAACATTTTTCCTGCAGAAATTTTGCACTGCGACTTTAATGCCATCAAATACCAAATTATCTCCATTGAAAATATTTTTTCATCCAGCGAATTTAATAAATTTTAAAAGCACTGAAATTCCAAAAGGACCTTCGTTCCCGGCGAAGTTTCCTTCGGTTGCAATGAGATAATTTAATAAAGCGGCTAAAGTATATTGAATCGAGTAATAAAGTCTTAAAGAAAAATAAACAGGGAGAAAACGTATCCAAAGCCGCAAATTTTCTATCAACCAAATCGATTTAATAATAATGAAAGCACCAGCTACTATTATAAAAGGTTCAGACGCTTGTTGAAATAGAGGAGGACATTTAAAGGGTCATCCAAATGCGAAACCTAGATAATGTGTATTCGTGGCATATTTGGACAAATGGATGGATTCATCAATGATGTCTATACCCAAAAATTCACTGTTTAAATAGTGTAAATATATACAAAATCATCTTCAAACCATTATCGAGGGACTAAAATTAAGAGTGATTTATAATATAAATTAGAGTCGACCAATAGTCTTGGCCGCGGAAAGATTTGTTTTTCTCACCGGTTCGCATGTGATCTTATAGCGGATCCCACTTCAAATTAAATAAAGGCATTTTTAGCACTCATTGAAAGCTGGCTGATATCAACATTTTTAGGCATTTTATATGTTCATCAAATTATTACGGCAATAAATATGTGCCTCAGCATTTCAAATGTATCCTCATTTTCATATCAGAATCAGAATCCAATACAAGTTCTTATTTGATATTGTGTATCAATATATATGCCCGGACATTATGCATGCTCACAATAGGCGCATCGCGCATTGAAAGGATTAACGAATCTATTAAATTGGAATCTCGATAAGTCCAGCTCATTTATATTTGGCTTTTGATCATTATAATGCCATTTTCCGGGCGTTTACACATTGATCTCAAATCATATCCATTGTGGATTTGAATCAAATACGAGGATAATCCCAGAAGTACCCGACCTAACAAAGAAAACTTTTAAAATATGGAAAAAATATCTTCTCAACATGAATCGACGTAAAAACTCCACTTTATTGCTGTGAAACATCGCACAACACACGATTGAAACATCCTCACGAAGCTGTTTTTATTACATTGTGAGCAAACGCGGCACCCGTCTTGCGCACGGCTTTCTCGTGTGCAAATTTTCGATTAATATGCTATGTACAGCACTTTTTGAAATGCTCACCATGTTTCCTAGTTTGCACACTTTCAGATAACAGTAATCCAATACCATTTTGTAGATTTTCTTCACAAAAGATAAAAATACAATTCAAAAATAGATAAATAAAACACCAAAAAATTCTAAATTATTTTGAAAATATGCCTGAAGTAACATTAAAGCATCGAGTGTTTCGCCATTTATTTAAATTCTAGGTCGAGTTGAGTCCCCATTTTCATATAACACCATCAATGTGACTGTTTAAATTCCTTTCTGCTGAGACACGTACTAAAACTCGCAAAATTCTCGATTTCCCGATAAATTATTTATTTCCGTCGCTGCAGATGAATACTTGTATACTATAATACTTTGATGTGATTCGTAATTATATTACGGAGGAATACAAAAATTCTGAAGCCCGTATCTATTATATTTCATATCGATATTTCTATTAATAGAGTCGAAGTGTAGTAAATACATCACCGGAAGGGAGAGGTTATATACATAGATTAGACAGTTCATCATGCTGGTGAGGTGTGCGATTTCTGTTACATAAACATTTCAATCCCGATTTTTTTTGGAATTACGTTTAGTAATGCCGGGATTCATGAGCGCCTAAAACTGTCCGGTATCCCGGGATCCGGGGATTGGATTCCCTAGGTGAGATCACCCTCGTATAAGCTCCGATGGGTAACAAAATAACAACAATGAATTTCATCAGAAATACAATTAATATTGAAATCTTGAACATTTTCGCGTTTAATTTTCCAACTTCTCCCCGAAGTAACGTTTGCAAGCAAATATTTATCTGCAAGTTTATAACAACATTTCCAGAGCAAGTTTGCAAAAATACTGGCCTGAAATTTGCAATTTATTGCGAGAAAAATGGCTCGACGAGCATTTTTTTTTTTGCTTATCGGACATCGCTTAATTACACAAACCAGAGGCATGGGAACAATTTCGCCTCACTTGTTAACAAGTGCAATTAATAGTGCCACCCCTTGCCGCAGACTCAATTTATGGTCGCTTGATTTGCTTGGGGTGGTTTTCCACACAATTTTATACAATAATTCCTCTATGATCTTTAACATGCTCATTGCTTCAAATACATCGCTTTTATCGAGTCAAATGTCAATATGCGGCTCCGTGTGCGCGTTTACCTACTGTACTTCATGCGCGCGCAGCCAATTTTTTTAAAATGTGCTTCCATCTTGACATTTGTTATCAATTTTTATTGAATTTAAAATTTATAGGTGCTCGTAAAACAGCACTATCTCTGTGCCCCCAAATCACTTTGCGCCCCCTGTAATAGGCTCCGTCTGCTCCCGTTCCAAACAAAATTAGCATACACGTTTGCAAAATTTTCAAGAATATTCCAAAAATGTCAAAGCACATAGGTTGCGAAAACATGACTGCAGTCTGCGAATTCGTTGCCTTGAAGCATAAATTACCAAAACAAATTCCTCTAGACAAACAGCAACAGACTCCGGACCGAACAGCACGACTTCAGATACAGCAGAGATGCAGATCTGAATTCAGTCTCGAATAAATTTTCCATGCATGCAAATATCCTGCCAGATGAACAAATATCATCAAAGTTCCGGGACGTGATGTGAGGCCCGACACACTGCAGCTAATATCGTTTGAATTATGCATATGGAAACATTTAGCCACCCCCCCACAGGTGTGCCAAAAATTCTTTCACACATTCGCCTCAACCCTACTATCATATAAATCCGTAATGAATTTCGACCTGGATGATAATGTAATTTATACAGTCTCTGCACCAACATACGGGAATAATCCGAGTCATTAGAGATTCAGAAAGGAGCCTGGGGAAGATAGATGAGAATAGGAATGCTCGCGCGATAATTTATTGGCACAATTTCTGGATACTTCCCGGCGCACAAAATTAATTAATTTGAGTACTAATTATTTTAACACTTTCACACTAGATTCGGCGCGGCATTTCATGAAAGTTTTCAAATTATATTAATTAAAATACGCCCGTCATCTGTCCGTTATTCATCGTTAATGCTTCCGTGAGAACGCTAGCTATAGTTATCATATAAATCCAATGCACCGTTATAGTGCAGGATACGAGGGCAATTCAAATATAACTCGGAATTTATTAATTATGTATAAAAAATAATTTACTTAATCGGATAGAAAGGTAATTGATCCCGTCACTGAAGGAAAAAAGCAAAAAGTAGCATATTCTGTTGCGCAACGCGTAATTATTCGTTTTCTCGTAAACGAAAGAAACTTGAAGCACATTTGGAGGAGTGCTCTTAGAGTAGCCACAGCATACCGGACGGTATCAGAAGACGTCATACTGGTACTAATTCACCGGGTGGGTGTTTCACTCTACGGTACCCATCCAAAAAACCCCAGAGGCCATACCCTACATCCCTAATTTAGTGTAGAAGTAAACAAAAAAAAACTTATCGGTTTGCTCATCAAATACTACTAGGGTAACCCTGCTAACATGAAGTGCATTCAGGGGAGAACGGCTATGGCTACTCGAACAGCAACTCGTCTCCGTGGCTAGGTACTACAAATAACCGAACCAATGCGAGTACCATAAGGAAGAAGGAGCCCCTGCAGTCTGCCATCTGCTGCAGCTCCCTTCAAACTGAGGGTAGCAGGTATGTTGAGACAGCTCCACTAGATGGACTCACCGCCTGCTCTCAGACACCAAAAAATAAAGCATGTGGAAGTATAGCCAGCTGTGGCATTGATATTTCAACAACTATCTCCAAAAAAAATGGAAGGAGACAAGTCTGGAATGACATAATTGTGGAGCACCCCCCAATGACGTTCAACACACGATCTTCGACTGTACCAAGTGGGATGCTGAAAGGGATGTCCTACGAGAAGATTTTGTTGTAATCACTATAACGCCACATACACTACACATAATATGGTACCCTTAATGCTTATATGCCAAAGGTATCAGTTACTGAGCCCAATAAATAAAAGGACGCACACTTGGCTGCGACCCTTGAACAATACAATACTAGTGCCCGGGTGGCAGCTGAAGAGGAGGTGGAGTTTAGTAGATTTAGTGGAATAGTCTCACGCGCCACCAGCGGTATTATCTTTGGCAGATTTCCCCCCTCCGCAAAAACAAGTAAGACACAAGTATTTGATTGGGCTCAAAAGTTTCGTGGAAGTCGAGAAACAGTCTGCTGGAAAAGTAATGGCTACGGTATTTTATGACTCGAAAAGTATTTCATTAATTAATTTTCTACTTGACTGCCAGCTTCTAGATGACGCTAAAGCTGCTTACATAAAAACGAATAACCACGCGTTGCGCAACAGACGATGCTACTTCGAACGCGTTCTTTTCGCAGTGAGGTGATCAAGAAGCTTCGTATCCGGTGGAATAAATCTATTCCTAATGAAGGAAACTATATAGAAAAATAAGATTTGTATTTTTATTTTGCATGCAAAATTCCGGGTTTATTTGAATGGTCCTTGTAGAATTTGCTAAAAAATAATAGCCAAATTTCATAAATGGCTTTGAAAGTTGCAATACTTTAATCAAATTCTCGCGCTATAATTTTAGCCACGTCTATCGAAGCCCTAGCCATCTTATATCGAAAATAGATTATATTCATTTAACAATAGTTAACGCAAACTACTTGTAGCCATAAAAGCAGCTTTGTAGACTTTGTTAAATCGACGTTTTGTTGTCTCTCATCTGGCATACTTCCCGACTACTAACCACACTTTTTATAGATTTGAACCCAAGGTAGTTCAGTTTCTAGATCAACTATCAAATCACAGGACTACTTTAGGGTACATATAATATATATAAGGTATAGTTTGCTTTATCTAAAATATATAATTAAGATATTGAAACTGGTATGCGTGTCGTTAGATATGAAAGTTAATCAAAGGCAATATAGTTCATCGGTACTAACGAAGAACTCATTTTGACTTTAAGGTCGTAAATATATTATGTATTCTAAGGGTTAATACTATTAAGCATTTTGATTGGAATTACCTGATTGTGAAACCGAATTGACGTACTTCAGGTTGAGATCGCGCCCATCAAAGGTACGTCGATGCTAAAACAATTATGTTTTATTGAAGTAATTTTCCTTGTCAATTAGGCGACGGTTGAGACTACGGTTAAGAACGGCTACACGTGTTAACAATCGGCTGGCTTAGCGCAAATTAGTTTTATAAGTTGCCTTTTGAAGGCGACCACAATATCCGAGGTCCTCCACATGTATTCCACGGCTACCGAAAATAAATTCCGCTTTTATTTTTTCAATATGTTCGCGTCCCGTGGCGAAATCGAGTGGGCAATGTGCGATGCTGTGGAAATGGTTATTTGTATGGAAGATATGGGAGATTGGCATCGCCGGAGGTGCTTTAGCTCGCATCAAGTACCAAATTCGGTTTATCAGGTGGGTCAAACTTGAAACGAAGGCAATCTTGTCCGATGGCTGGCAGATCTATTAAATTGGAAAGCAATCCATAAACCGGTCAATCTATCAACCCAGACGGATAAAGGGACCTCTCAATAAATCTTCATGAGGGTTGAATTAACCTTCCAATATATCATGCTTCGGACCTTTAATACTCGAGGCCAAGATTTCCAATACTCCCCATGCATGCCCCATTAGCGCCCTTCGCCATTTCGACCTGGATATTATTCAAAAATTGCCTTTGAGCAATCATCTTGAAGCTTAAATCAAACGTAATTAGGTACATGTCAAGGCTTCCTCGTACATGTAGGGTGGGTGAGTAAAATTGAGACCAGATTGAACATTGAAGAATGCAAACCTCGAACAAATTGGATCATTACGAGTGTTCTAATAGTTGTAGAAAGAAGATCAGACCCAACCCCGACCCAATCGGCATAAGCCCGCAATAAAATAAAGACAACATCATTTTTGACCGATTGTAAACTTTAAATAATCCACTCAATCAGTCTTTTTCGGGCAAGTTCGTTTCATAATGAGAGTATCCAAACGCGAGGCACTCATTCGTCATATCAGCGGTCCGAAAGGCGGACCGATTGGACATACAAACCTTGTGGCTACTCCGCCCTCTTTTAGAGCTTTTTGCGACATTTTCTATGATCTGTACGATCATGGAAGCAACGTAGCATCTAGATACTTTCTATTATAGTATTTTTATATTAAGAAACACATTATAATAGTATTTAATATATTGCATTTATAGTAGTATTAATTAATTTTGAAAAATAAATTTAATTTCCGGGGGATGGGGGCGAAAATTAGATTCTTGCCACAGGCGTTTCATACCCTTGTTACTGCTCTGAAGAAGATGATAATCCATTCAATTCGTCTTCTTCCAATTACTCAAGTCCAAATGTTCGGTATTCCTATTAACCTGTTGATTAGTAATCACGCATATATGCGTTTTGACTCGAGTGATACAGAAAGATCATTTTCGCACATTAAATGCGAATATTAGTGAGTTAAAGACAGAGATGTAGATGGAGAAATTTTCTTGCGTCTCATCATACATCGCGCTATTGTGGTACTCCTACACGTCTGTATATTACGTTTATTGATATACAAGGTTCACTCACACTGCACGGTCCTGAGAGAAAAGTAGATTTGTGTGGACGATAAGTGGCGAACATACAAATATAGCATCTATGTTTAACTTAATTTAAAAATAATCGTCTAATAAAAAAGTGAATAAACTTAATCAATCCAATAGGGATGAGGTCTTCTGATTGGTCGGCTGTCATTCGGATCTAATTCTAAGATGGTTCTAAAACCTCTATTCGATAACATCCATGATACATAAGACGACAGTCTCGGACGAAGCTAACGATTGACGCTACGTCAAGCATGTCCATGACTTCCAGGGCCGTAACTAGGGCGTGTTCTCTTCGTGTTCGTATTCTCTCTTTCAATCTTTTCATAATTAATTTTTAGATCAAACCCAGTGACAACTCCATCGATAGACGATCCCCATTTTTAATATGGACGTGCATTGGATAATTTTAAATTCATTTTTCTATCGATTAAAACTAGTTCTGTTTTGATGTATTCATTTTTTTAAAAGTGAAACTCCAAGCAGCAGTTGGTAGGAAAGAAAAAGAGAATCATTTGTATTGTGTGTGCGCATGCGCCGAGCGTCTCTGCTATGTGTATGTGTGTGTACATCAGTAGCGTACCTATTTTATTATATATTACACAACACACGGTCACACATTTTAGCTAAAAAATTCCATTATAAAAATGAAAAAAGCCATGCATGATATGAATTTTTCCTAGGAGCTAAGAAACTTCACGTCTACCGCGCTTTTTCTATCCCAAACTAAATCATATGGTACAGCTAAATTAGCCATCGATCATTTATCAAACTGCGTGACCTGCATATGGGTCACCGGGTATATCTGAGTTAATGCTAAAACTATAACAAGTATTTAATTACATGTGAACATGCACCTCATCACCCTCCTATCTCTCTCCATAATCTACTATTGTGGTGTTGTATGGCGAGTTTAACAACGTGTACATGATGTCTCTCCTCTTCTCATTTATTCATTTATTCGCTTTGTGGAATTTAAAAAATGCAATATCTCCCAATTGTATGGAATTAAATTCATTCATGGAATTGCTTGTGTGCATTTTTCATACCGAAACAAAATATGTAAAAGCTTTGTTCTAAAATACATATCATATCTATTAAAATGAATTTGTATCTGTTTATAATCTTAAAAACTATCCTTTAATTTAGGCTTTCAAAATCTAATTTTTACATTATATTAAATATCATTCGCTACTGATGATTGAGTTACTAGTCCAATTGCTTAATCACAAAAACTACCTACAGGTTTCCGTTTATTTTTGATCATACTAAGAATTCCCATAATACAGGGTGCAGCAGGGAAATCACCTAATTTTAAAAATGAATAGGACAAACAATATATAATATATCGGTTTAATTCTCTTTATAATGTTATAAAGAGACATGTATGCCCGGTGTACACGAGCGTGGTTTCTTGTGCATGATTTACTAGCATCCCATAAAATGTTATTTGTAACAAGGAAATTATATTGTGTTGAAAATATGTCTCTCAGGTGATCATGAACCCAATGCCCGGTACACACGAGAATAGTTTTCAAGCTAGTGATAAAAAATCAGCAAACCAACAACATATGTTTTAGCTCAAATATGGAACCTCGAAGCTTGAAAACAAGTCTCATGTGCACCGGGCATAATTTCAATGGTTTCATAAGGACTTTTTCAATGGTTATAAATTCTAAGCTTGGCTAATTTGGAAAAATTGGGAAACTTATAAGTCAAGTTATGGAAGAAATTATAATTGAATTATGTTTTCCCTTGTAATTTTTAGCCAAAAAATGTGCCTGGGTAAATAATATTACAAGTTATAATAATACTAAAAATAATAAAATTTGCAGAAAACCAAACTATTTAAAAAAAACTGTCCTTCAAACATCTTAAATTAATTTTTAAAAGCAGACTGATTTCATAAAGAAAACATTCAAATAAAATCTATCTAACAAAATTCTTAGGTAGTTACAAAATATTTTATTCATTCATTATAAATATTTTATAATCAAAAACCATGATACATGCACATATTTAAGGAATATTTCAGCTGGAGTGCCACAATATGCATAGTTCAGTGCGCAATATGATAGCGCCACTACAATAAGTATTCGCGCTATGTAAACGCTCCCAATTCGGCTCACCCAGATGATGCTGACGTATCACACGCTTGTTCGAATCTATGATTTCAAACTCATTTTGCTCATTTAGATATGGGAATAAGTTTATTGAGTTTGGATACTATTGGTATGGTCTGCATGTTCCCTATTTTTTCGTAGGGATACATCAATCTTCCTGTCGTCCTTTGTTCGTTTATATTATCTTGACTGAATTACGTTGTTCTTACCGGCACATAATATATATCCAGGCATATTAATAACAATGGCGGATTGATAGAGGCAATACAATAACCATAAGCGAAATAACAATTTTTATCATTGGCCACAGGGGGCTTCCTTCTACGCGATTACCGCAAGCGGCTTTTCCGTCACAATGCGCTCCTCCATTGTGCGAAAACTATAAGAGATGATGGAGCAGACCATTATACTACCACTATTTGATGTAATAATTCATCCCTATGGATGTGGCAATCTGCAGTGTATTATCCGAACATAATAAAGGCTTGCACGGGGCTCTAATGTGGGTGAGTCGTGCTCCGGGAGCATTATCCGGGAGCGGCTGCGGTGAAGGTGGATCCTCAACACACAATTCATTCCACACACACATTTACATAAATTTAGTTTAAAGTCTGACATTTTGTCTGTTTCATGGCGTGCAGATGGCTTTTCTAAAATTTCATGCAGTACCATCGCATAGCTTTTGGAGTTTAATGAACCGAAAGCACCTGTGGGATGACACAAAGTACAGTTGCAACGGCATTGACGTCCTCCACATGGAGGCAAGTGCTTTTTGAGGAACTTTTCTATTAAGTCGTTAAAATTTCAGCGAAAATTGAGCCATTTAAAATTTGAAAATGGAAAAATTTACTAGGTGAATTCACCTCCATATTCCAAATAAATTATATTCCACTATGACTAATTAAGTTTTATCGCCAATATGGATACATTTTGTAAGAGATTAAATCAAAGTAAATCATAAAAGATGGGGATTATCTTCTAATGTATAAAAATGAATTGGGTTTTGTTCGTTCGAAATGCGCTGCCATACCGTTCATCGTATTGCGCTAAAACCTCGCCCTCTTATTGCTGAGGATATTGCGAGTAACATAAGCATAGTCTAATATATAAAATTGAATGTTTGTTTTGTAATATATAAAAATGAATTGGGTTTTGTTCATTCGAAATGCGCTGCCATACCGTTCATCGTATTGCGTTAAAACTTCGTCCACTTATTGCTAAGGATTTCGCAAGTAATATAAGCATAGTCTAATATATAAAAATGAATGTTTGTTTGTCCGTATTTAATGCGCTGCCATACCGTTTATTCGATTGCGATAAGACTTTGCCAACTTATTGTTTGCATTTTTTCAAATAATATAGGTATAGTATAATTAACTTACAGTAGATATTATGTATAAAATCAATGTTTGTATGTTTGTTTATATTTATAATAAAACCAAAAAAATAAAATTATTATTTTCAATACACCTAACACATCATTTCGGTATTATAATTCGTATCATCATAGTGATGATGATATATATACGTAGCACAATGCAACCAGTAGCACTTTTAATATATTACATAAATATAACTTCGTTTTCTAATTTGTGAGTTAATATGATTTATATCTTCCAAATTTATATATATTGAATGTAATATGAGCTTAAAGCGAGCTACGTCTTATCAATCATCTTTAAAAATGGAAATCGGACAAACTTTCTTTGAAGCACTATTTTCATTTGTATGTTTACCAAGTAAATAGCTCCCATATTTTCTGTCCCAAGTGGTACATTTATAAAACGCGGAGAGATTGCAGAATTTGTCACAAGTTATAATATGCTTACTTCAGAATATAACTTGGGAAACGAGATAATTTATGAAGTTGGTGGAGAGTTTGCTGCATTTTATGAACGGAGCAATGCAACGAAATTATGGAATTGTATTCACTTTCTTGGGATACAATTTTTCAATTTAAAATATTTCCTGGAAGCGTATTTAGATTCGCACATCAATGGAACTATTGAGAATGTGAGATGAGACGAATCAATATTTGGTTAGTACCCTCTCCTATTTGTTCCTAATAAGGGCTCTATCTGACTGTAAATATACGACGAGGGTATTTCGTCCAATATTAAATCCATATTTGCATACGAAAAGCACTGTTTGCTGATGTTTAAACATGGACTCGTTTTGCCCTTTGAAATATCCTTTGAGTATTTTGAAATTCTTTCCTTCGAGGCAATGATTTGTTGTCTCCACTAGGAGCTATTGTCGATAGTTGTCGTATGTATTTTCAAATAAAAAAAGTGATTTGGATACGAAAGCATGATTTGCTTGTCGTGTACAGGTGAATCGACTGGGAAAATTGCAAAGTTTATTCAAAGATAGGAACGTATATGTTCGTCCCTTGGTTCGGTCGGTTAGATACGAAGGCTTTGCTGCTTGCAGTTTCCCATTTGGCAGCTGATCAAAATTGCTATTTGAGATACAGAGCGCTTGGCACGCGAAGAAAAGCTCGTTTGTTCGGGAACTATTCCCAAGGAAAATTGCTGTAGAAAACTAGCATTAGTTTTCACAGCTGCATGTCCCCATTTTTTTTTTTATTTCAAGTTTATTGATATCCAATCCATTTTATTCGGCACAGAGGCAATATATAACAAAATTAGATAATATTACACTTATGGATAATAGTAATGCAAAGTGTGGACAATTTAAAAAATGGACGCACATCGACGCAATAAGCATTAACTGCACATGAAACCAAGCGGGAGAAAAGAAATGATCAGATGGTAACACGAACACGCTCATTTTTATTTATTCAACGCATAGAGAGGTTACAGTTACGAGATTACAAATGAGCCCGCGGGAAGAACACATCTTCCCACACCCAAAGCTATTTGATAACTCTCTATACACTTTACACAGTATTAATTTCTAATTCAAGTCTAAGTCTAAGTCAATAGTGGAAATAGTCCTGCATTCATATTTTTGTCATCGCCTTTTTTTCTCATTCAGAAAAGATCGGCTTCATTGCGATCCACAGTTTTCTGACACCAATGTAACGTGAACACATAATATAATTAATCTATATTATTTTGCTGTGCACAGGGAATATAAATAAACTATATAATTAATAAAACAGAGGATTGACGGTTGTCAGGTTGTAACGTGCAGAGCCGTAACTAGGGTATGAAGCGCCCGTGGCAAATATCTAACTTAACGCCCTCTTCCCCGTTCCCCGGAAATCCAATTTATATTTTAAGTTAACTAATACTATTATAAATGCAATATACTAAATACTATTATAATGTATGGTTTAAAAAAATACACAAAGATATAAGACATCCCAAAAGTACCCGACTTAAAGTATAGATGGCGGTTACTGTTGTAAAAAAAATACTATGATAGAAAGTGTCTAGACGCTACGTTGTTTCTGTGATCGTACAGATCATAGAAAATGCCGCAAAAGGCCCTAAAAGAGGACGGAGTGGCCACAAGGTTTGTATGCTCAATCGGTCCGCTTTTCGGACCGCTGATATGTCACATGCGCGGCTCGCGATCGAATGCCATACCTGAACGTAGCGATAATGAAGAAAATAGGGATTAAACAACTTGGTATATATTGTAAAAATGGACAGTTAATCAGTGTTGGTTCATGAAAAGTAGAATGATTAAGTGTGTTCCGTTGTAGACCGGGCGCTTTTAATAGCTGTAGACTATGTAGCGCCTATAAAACGATCTCAGAACAAATTCTAGCAGACACATTTTCCATAGACGTTCTGACTATGGAAAAGAAGCGCCGATATAAGGAAAGCACTGGAAAAGAAGAAGCTCGGGAAGAGTCTATCCAACAATAGCAGGATTGCTGAGACACAAGAACTAAGGGAAGGTGGACATATCAATGCCCTCGCGTAACCCCTCTTGAAGTAATGCAGTGGGTGGAGAAAAACGTGTGAGGATTTAGTGGGTTTAGTGGAATCCCACACTACCTACTGTGGTTTTTAACTGATATTTTTCTGAAGATTTCCCCCTTTCAGTAGAGAAAAATACTATGTGGCGCAAATTTAAAAATATAAACAGGGGATTTTTAACCATACCGCTGAGACATAATTTAATTTACTGTTTTAGTTTTATAAAAAATATAATTAGCTATCATCTAAAATTGTTCGTCGGGATGGCTGAGCTAATGCACGGATCCGTTCTTCTTTCGGATCATGTGTAGCCGAACGAATGGATGGAGATGAACAGGCGTCGAACAGAAAAACTCTCTTCTCTTGATGACGGGACTGCGTGAAGGACGTCCTCCCGCAGCCAAGGCCAACCGACGACTTTGCTCGACCCTCGACTGCCGCCTCCTGCACGTCACCACCCAACCAGCAACGGTGCACGCGCAAGAAGCGATCCATCGGTATTGCAGGTGCGATGTCCCCGCTGCGTCACAAAAGATGGCGCCGTTAAAAACGAATTAAATCTGCTCAGACTACCAGATCTAATCTCACTCGATTGATTCCATAAAGATGTCGTTTTAATAAACTCAATCTATAGCAACTATATCGCTTTGGTGACACACCAGGGAGCTGTTTTTAAGCATTATAAAAACTTTTTTTATATAATAATATTAATTTAAATGGATATTGTATGCTGAGTACAGGAAGATTAAGTAATCTAATATTAATGTATACTTTTTCATACAACATTGGCCTGAGACGACGATTTGCCCAGTTTACTGAGAAACACCCATTGATATCTTTTTAAATGTGCCGTTTTTGTAATCCCAAACGGTTCGCTAATTGATCACACTTCCAGAGATAATGTCGAGATGTAATGGGACGCACGACGATTGTTAACACATTAGCTATAATCTGTTATTCAAACACATTTCTAGAGTATTTGCATACTTGTACAGTGGCGAAGACTGTGGATACGTCTGAGCTTAATGCTAAATAAACACCCTCAAAACACGTCGTCTTCCACTAATTGACAAACAGACGCATAATTGACGACGAGAAAACGATGACACAAACAGGATAAATTATTTATGGTGTTGATTTTTCCGCAGCTTCCCTTCTCGACAAGACATCATCAGCGAATGTACCTATTAATTAACTCCCCATGTGCCGCAATATACACTATATCACGTGAATACAAACATGTCACTCGATTAAATTAATTTAGCTTCGGCATTGACATCGTATCATCCAGACGGCCTTAGATTGCGTTTGAATCCAGGGAGCGAGATTTGAGATTCGGGTAAAAATGGGAGAAAATGAGAATGAAAACGAATGTAAAGTCCATTTCAATTATTTTTCATTGCCGTAAAGACGAATATAAAACGTAATCTCTGCGCCGGAATTTGGGCAGCATCTCGCATCAATGGACCACATTAGGAAATTACTGTCATAAATATCATCCCAGACATAATATATATTTGTCTCCCTCGAATATTATCTCCACTTCCGTAAATAATACTTTTACAGCGTGCCTACAAAATTTAATGAAGTCCTAAATCACCCCCTAAACGCCAAAAAGAAATAAAAAAATGACAAAGCGTGTTAATATTGAATAATTCAAGCACACAGCATGCTCCAAAAACAAAGAACATATTTTACTTTTATGTATTAGCATTTATTTTACAGGACGACGAAAAAAACGCGTGCCATAAAGAGGACATAAAATAACTCGGTACACACACGAAGGCACTTAAATAATTAAAAATTACTGACGTAATGAAATGCTTATGTTAATTTATTCCCAAAAACGTAAAATAGCGCCCTTAACGCTCTCAGTGCCCGACGATGATATATCGTCGTTGTCAATGTTTGCGCAAAATTCCCGATTTCCCGACAAATTATTTATTTCCGTCGCAGCAGATGAATACTTATATGCTATAATACTTTGATGTGTTTCGTAATTATATTACGGAGAAATACAAAAATTCTGAAGCCTGTATCTATTATATTTCATATCGATATTCCCATTATTAGAGTCGAGGTGTAGTAAATACATCACCGGTAGGGAAAGGTTAATATAACAATATAACAAAAACGTATATGTACAGTATATATGTATACATAGATTAGATAGATACCGCACCTAGGCGTCGCCTAAGCTCGCCAATTAGCAGTTACGCCACTGTTTCCAAGCGTCCAGATAACAACTTATTTAATTTCTATTTAATTGAATTAACACATGCATATAAAAAACAAACAGAATATAAAAAATATATATCTAACATATAAAGACATAAAATTAAAATAACTAAAGCATTCATTAAATTATGTTTAAAATAAAATATATCATTATATTATGTATTTTGGACAATTAGAAAATTTAGGATGTTGAGATCCTTTTTACATTTTTTTTTTCGCTTCCTGGCGATCGAGAATTTATCTCATATTTTTGTAACAAAGAGTGCAGGCATTTTTCAAGCACAACTATTCTCCTACTAAAAGTTCCCGGAATTTTCTGATTTGAGGATAAAAAATCACTGATATGCTTGTCATAAAAGTATGCTTTTTAACTGAATGAAGGTTGAAACGAATTACAAATGTTAATTTTACGAACGTATTTCTATAATGTCTTCCAGATGACAGAATACCCTTGTCTATTCGCATTTGCTTATCTTCATTTTGTTTTTGTTAATTTGACAAATGACAAATGAGTCAAGCTTATCGATCTAAAATAAAACAACACCTGAGATAAGATGCATCACATTTCGTCCGTGTTTATCCCATGCGTCATAATATCTCATCGCTATTCCTTCTGTTTACGCTCCGACAACACTGATTCACGTTGGGCAACGAGAGTGTTAAATATAAGCTTCATACGCGCCGCTGCGGTCCTGACAGATAAGAGGATTTGTACTGATGATAAGTGGCGGACAAGCAAATATAGCATCAAAGACTATTTAGATTTTAAATTAGCTCACTACTCAAAGAGTTAATGTTGCCTTTGTGTGAAAATGAAATAGTTAATAATAGTTATATTACACTGGGCATTTAATTTGTTAGAGACTTACCGGTTTTCGTTCCTTTGTAGAGATCGTTTCGAATGCTGTGGACATTTTTATGCGGCTGTTACTAACACTGAATTTTCACTGCCACTCGCGTACTTTTTATGATAACGCAAACTTAATTTAATTGACATGCACTGACGGTTTAGAGTGGGAGGGAGGGTTTTCTGCGTGTGCTCGTGATGCTGACGAACACGAGAGGGACGCAATGAACGCAGCGATGCTCTCGCTCTGGCGTAGCCGAGCCAACTGTTTAAATTTTATTGTCGACCACAAGTATTGTTGTCTTTGTATTATTACGATTTTTTTATACGGACGAAAATGAGGAGGGGAGCACTAACTGAGGGGCGTAGTCCCCGGATACTCGTGATGCTGACAAGGCGAGGCAAGTCTGCAGTTGCGGAATAGGAAAAAAACATGAGTAGTACAAACGTCGTCCTATAGCGAGCATCAATGAAAACAACATTCGAGCCGTGAATACGCTTGTGGGGGGCGTTGATTGCACCAGTAATGAATATTAGTATTGGAAGTGTCCATACTATTATATCACAACATCTTGGATACCGAAAATATCAACAAGGTGGGTTTCACGTCTGCTCAGCAAGACACAAAACAATGTACGAAAAGACATCTCTCAGCGACTTTTGAATCGCTATAAAAAAGGAGAGGCTTTTTGGATCATATTAGAAATATGGGGCCACCATTGCATCCCAGAAAAGTAGGCGCCGATCAAGGCAAAACTCAATAGTCTGCTGGAAAGGTGATTGCTACGTGATAAACTTAACCAATTATACTGGGAACACCCACCTTGGCCGTACAGACTTGGCCCAAGTACAGACTTGGCCCTATGTGACTACTACATGTTTATAAAGGCGTTAGAAGGGCAACGGTTTCAAGACAACGCTGCGGTCGAACAATATGTGCGCAACTGGTTTTTGGAGTTCCCGCGCCAAAAGTTTTACCGCCTTCGTTCAAAAACATCATCATTCTTCGTTCTATGCTGATTATTTTTTAATTTGGCCGATACAAAATATCAGCTCGAATTAATACAATAGCTTAAACGACGGTCGTAATTCGGAGCATGAATGACCATAATAAAATTAACGACCATTTCCGTTCATAGGTTCGGCGGAAATAGCTATATTTAATATGAATTATGATTTGACCAATTTAATGTTGAATATTATACGGTTGCGCTAGTCTATAAAATATCCGTATTCTATATTAAATATAACTCTGAACTTATTTCGATAAAACGGCGGTTTTCTAAAATTATATTTTTCATTCTCTGCATATTATATAAGAATTGAAATTGAGCGACATCCTGCAAATCGCACCCTACTCCCGGAAAGAAGAAGACTGGGTAAAAAAAATACAACTGTTGACTCCAGGTTTTTATTATTACATCAAAATAAAGACCGCAATTATGATAAAAGAGAAGCCAGGGAGACGAAGCCTTTCCGCGGCCAAGACTATCGGTCGGAACTAAAGATTTAATTAGCTTTCTTTTATATCCGATCTATCTTATTGTTTGTTCCAATATCGTTTTTATCGCCTGGAATGCTATTTTAGCCTTGCCGCGAACGCGCGACGACCTCGCCATCGGAAGAATTTACTACGACTGAACAAAATGGCCGACAAACACGCGTGACCAAACAAACTGACAGTTAAAATACCCCCTACACGCCAAGTGTGCCAAATTTAAAACAAAAAAAATCCCACGGGTCTCAGAAGCCCTTGTATCCCGACTTTCTAGATGACCCTCGTATTTTAAGGGTGCTATGAGTATGATGTTTTATTATCCTGGCAACACTGGCCTAACGTATTTCCGGCGATGACATACGACGTTGCATTTGTTGGAGTGTACGAAATAAAACTGTAGCGTGAGGGTTTGCAGGCCATTAGGACAACGTCTAGGCCTTGCGGGATGACAGCGTTCGTGTTAGCATTAAGTAACAATATGTAACATTTCGGCCCAATGAACACTCTGACCTCATCTCGAGATAAAACCCGACGCTGAAAAACGACACCAATTTGTTAGGACGATCTCCATTCGCGAGTAATCGTGTCTGCCATCAGGCGCGCCTTGCTCCCCCAGGATATGATCTACACGTTTATATTTTTGCGAAATGAACCGCCATATTTTAGCTACCCCTTCTTGACGCCGCCGAATGAAATGTGACGGGGGGGGGGGGGGAGTTGTTCGCAACACACTCGAACGCCTAAGTAAAATGAGCTCATGAGGTCGCAGTGCGATAAATTGTCGGCGTGGCACTCACACCCCGCGAAATTACCGGAATGGCGATGCAAACATCCATTTTTAAAGATCCATTGGCGAAATTGTCATCTTCCGTAACGGTCGCTCTCATAACCTCATTTCAAACGTCAAACGATTCATATTCAAACGACGTCGCTTCCGTCTTTAGTGATACTTTGCCCCGCGTTTTTATTATCATTTCCAGTATTACCCCAATGTACGAGGGTCATCCAGAAAGTAAAGTTGCAACATTTATGTAGACAGAGACATTTTTCTAGTCAGCGCAACAGCTTTTGTATGTCAGTCACCTATGACTAGGGAATCTACTGAGACACGGACTAAAACTTGATATATCGTCGTTGTAAATGTTTGCGAAAAATTCCCGATTTCCCGACAAATTATTTATTTTCGTCGCTGCAGATGAATACTTATATACTGTAATACTTTGATGTGATTCGTAATTATATTACGGAGGAATACAAAAATTCTGAACCCCGTATCTATTATATTTCATATTGATATTCCCATTGTTAGAGTCGAGGTGTAGTAAATACATCACCGGTAGGGAAAGGTTAATATAACAAAAACATATATGTATACATAAATTAGACAATTACTAGACTAGGCGTCGCCTAAGCTCACCAATTAAGATGCACCACTAGATGCGCTTATTTTTGAAATTTTCTTACTTTTAAGATGATCCTCGCGATTCAATGCAAGGCAAAAACCTCTCCCTCTTTATTTTAAGCTAATCTCATACATAATACCCCAAATGTTATTTTATTGCCTTTTTACTCCCTCAGACATTTTATTTTAATGCCATTTTATTGTGGCTTTTATTCATTATTTAAATAACTTATCTTACACAATCAGCAGTACATTTGCTGCTGCATCTATTGAATTTAAAAAAACATATTTTAATAACAATAAATAAATTCATATATAGATATTTACATTGTATATTAGGTTATCCCGTAAGAAATCTATTTATTTCAGTTTAAAACCATTTTTTGTAGATAAAGTTTCTAAAAGTATATTAATTGCTATAATCTAAAATGAATTATCCTTTATCTATAAGTACGCTTTAAATAAAATTCATATTTGGCCCTATGCGCATACCGTGCGCACAAATCTGTACATTTTATATACCAAAAATTTATCCAAAAAAATTAAAGTTGCGTGAGATAGCTGACACCTTAAAGATATCATAAGATAGCGTAATCACCATTTTGCATCAATATTTGCACATGAGAAAGCTCTGGTCAATGTGGATACCTCATTTTCTCACACTTGATCAACGCGTCCACAATTCAGAGCGCTGTTTGGAGCTGTTTCAGTACAATAAAAATGTTTTTTTCATGTGGTATGTGACAATGGATGAAACATTACTACTCTCTAGAATCAAATCGTCAGTCAACTGAGTGGATGGCAACCGACAGAAGAACCGAGAAAATAGTATTTTGGAATGCGCACCGTAAATTTGCACGAATTAGACTTTGAATTGCTTTTGAATCACCGTATTCACCGGATCTGGCTCCTAACAATTACTATTTGTTTGCAGGCCTTAATTCCAGGGAAAGAAATTTGGCTCCAACGAAGAAGTGATTGCTGAAACTGAAGCCTTTTTTGAGGCCAAAGATAAAACATGCTACAAAAAAGTATTAAAATATTAGAAAAGCATTGGAATTGGCGTTGGAGAAGCATCCTACGAACTTATTGAAAATTTAAATTTCAAAAGTTTTTTGCTCAAATTCTTTAATCCTTAACAATATCAATTTGAATAAAAATAATATTTAAAAAAATTTGAGCAAAATTTTGCATTTGAGTGACATCTATATATTTTGCCATTCTATAAAAAGATTTTCACGCCCTACAAATGAAACGATTTTATAAATTATAACATTTTATGCTGAAAAATATTGCTATACAATAGGATATTGGCAAAAGATTTTAATATATTGACTACATATTGAGATTTGTAGCCGCAATTATTTGTGGAGAAATCACATTTAATTTTTAAAAAAACCCTTTTTTGCATCAATTTTTATAAAGTTAAAAATACATTTTTGCTTTAAATTCAATACAGCCACGTTCGACTTAATTTGAATAAATGTGAGGTTGAAATGA
Organism: Stenopsyche tienmushanensis; assembly: GCA_008973525.1. NCBI lineage: Eukaryota > Metazoa > Arthropoda > Insecta > Trichoptera > Stenopsychidae > Stenopsyche > Stenopsyche tienmushanensis. The sequence continues at coordinate 383,488 of WACJ01000097.1, forward strand.
TTTAAATTTAATGGTACCTCAATGTAATTTGTATTTATAGTCCTGTCATAATTCAATGAGCATAGACAAATGCGTGTATATATGCGAGTGATGAATTAGGCCCACTAGACGAAGGGATGCTTCCCCATGGACCAATTGGATTTGAAATGCGACTTTAACAGGTTACGGTCCGGGAGATTCCGCACTGTATCCGTAGTGTATTACAATAGGCATGTATGGTTGTCGTATTGGATCAATTTCTCATCATCATCTTCTTCTCTATGTGCTCTATCCTCCAAGAATGCAACCAGAAGTCTCATCTCGACTTTGTCGACTGCTACCTGGAACAATAATCTTATGCCAGGACCGCTCGACTTAAGCCATAATGGCTTTCGCCGGATCTGACTCCAGTGAACTATGATCTTTCCCTGTACTATCAGACGCAGAAGGTCATATTTTTAGTTTTTTACAACATGGCCATAGTACTCCAATTTGAGTTTAGAGATCAGGCAGCTTGGCGGTCGGTAGGTCAGCAGGGTGGTCTCAGTAAGAGTCCCAATTGAATATTCAATATTCGAATATATTTGTCCTTTTTTCAATATTCGTAAATTCGAATATTTATAAAAATAATCGAATATTATTCGTTGTTTTTTAGCCTGTTGATGAGCATGGACATACATGTATGTCCGAAATCTCATGTCCCAGAAAGAGCACCTCCGTAGCACATCCGCGCCTCCGTCTCCCGCGCCAACCGCTGCCCCCACAACTTCACCGACCGCGCCGTCGACGCCCCGCCGACCACATCGTGCTAAAGTGAAACTGTTTTAAATTAGTACCGTGTTAAGCGAGGGATGGGTGTATAATTCAACAAATTTTCAATAGTAATCTCTTTAAAAAAAACTCGTATTTTCCATACATTTATTAGTCTCGCTTTACACGCCAAATATATTTGTAAAACATTAAATCATATTTTTTTTATAAAATGTCTCAAATAAATATTTTTTAATTTTATACTTGATGCAATTATTAATTGTTTATCGGATAAATTGAAGTTTATTTTTTTGTAATGTTAATAACGTATTTAAATAGCCAATTACAATGTTTATTTGTAAAAACGGTGGGTGGCGAAAAGGTTTTGCAACCACCGCGGCAGCCATTTGCTATGGATTGCATGCCGGTTTGGCCGTAAGCGGCGATATTGTGGGCATCGTTAGCTCGTGCGCGGTGCGTGCGGGGCGCCTTTGTGTGAAGAGGAGCGACGGTGCGCGGACGTGATTGAGTGTCGGAGCGCCCCCAGCGCCCCGTGCTCCGAGCCCCCCCGGAGCCCCTGCGCCCCAACCATCCCTTATGCGGGTGAGTCAACTCCTTTGGCATCATTTGCACTTTCGCTGATCAGCTGTTCCTTGTCAATCGATGTTGACATACAAAAAAATTACGTAAGTTGTTTAATCCAGGGGTTCATAACCAACGCTCCCGAAACCTCCAATCTTCGATGTGACAAATGGATATTCAATTGCAGCATTTCGACGTCGAAAAATTCGAGTTGCAGTACGCAAACGCGAGATCCAGCTCGAAACCCGCACCCCGATAACCTCCATTATGTCCAATAAGAAAAGTGTCTTGTTGGTTTTTTTAATTTATTTTAGCCCTTTTAGCCCAAATAAAATGTATTCAGATGTTATAAATGAGGCTAAATGTGATTAAATCTAACATACGGACCATTGCTCATGCTATTCTATATCCAAAATGGACTCTGGTACATTTTTTACAAATCCATATAGGATCAAACCAAATCACCATACTCCAATATGAATCCAGTTAAAATAAACAATACATCATAAATCTGAATTAATCCAACCGAAACTAAATATTTAAATCAATACTTTTATTTTATTATAATATTGACTTAAAAATATATGATGACAGTTGAGCACAATTCATAAATATCACATTGTAATATAACGTCTAATGACTGACAAATGTTTAAATTTAAACGAATTTCTCATTTTAGATTTTCAAAAAATATTCAAATCAACAAACCCGAGTTAAACATGAACAGCTGATTACCGCAGCCGCCAATATGTTGCACCACACTGTCACATGTTTACGTATAATTTAATACTACCCGTATTGCATCATACGATTATACATTGATAAAATTAAAATTATTAAATGAAACGTAACTTCTAACTGGACCCCCATTGTATTTTGTATTCATGCATTAAATTGGCATATAATCGCTTAATTCCACGCGTTAATTATACATAATCGGATTAAAAAGACATTCAATTCAATTTCACAGGTATGATATAAATTAAATAAATGTTCTAGCATTTTTAGGGGTTGTAATAAATATTGGAATTATCGGAAGCTCCACATCGCTCAAAAATAATTTAATCTCGAATACCTTTTTTCATAAAGAGACCTTTTAGAGAATTATATCCCTGATTAAAATCTAGCTGTTCACCAATCCACGTAGGGTTTAAATCTTTGGCAGAAACGTCTACATTATGTAGTAATTTTTCATATCAAAAATGACGCGGCGCCGGGTGTCAGTCAGAACGCATGTGTTCAATACATTAGTTCATTGTATCATCATTGGGATTTTCTTGGGAGAATAATGGAGTTGCAAGATAAATCCCATTGTCTGCTGCCCCACAGTAATTCCGCAATGGATGTTGGCAAGGTATCTCTGAGCTCTGACTGTGCTTCTTGTCAAGCAGCGGCACATACTCACCAATATCCTGAGGTCTTCGTTGTGTTGTATGATATTTCATAGAATATACCTCATTATGGGACTACCCTCAATACGTCTCAATGCTCTTTGTGAAATGCGTCCATACAGGAACGTTCCTGATGCACTGCAACTCCTAGGCAACCTGAATAATGCTGTATAACGTGCGTTATATTATACCCGGAGATGTCGCATGCTGCTCTGTTGGAAGTGTGTCTAAAGCTCTTCCATATGGATACGGGTGGGGTCTTCTCGTATTGAAACACCATCACCACTGACTTAGATATATTGAAAGTCAGTTTGTGCGTGATGGTGTTATCCACGCAGACGTTTAATAGCACTCTCAGCGCCCTGATTGAAGGCGCCATGTCATCTGCCTACAGGATGTGGTTCATGCACTTTCCGCCCACCTGGCAACCAACTGCTGTCTCTCTGAATGCTTAAAGGCTGAAAAGATCTGGCGACATAGAGCCTTCCCTGTCTAATATCCATATTTGTTTCCATTTTATGATAATTTTACGACGCAAGCTCTTATCACACCAGATTTGTGTTTTACAAGCGGAACAGTTCTACATCTATCCAATATCAACATCAGTTAACTGCATATAATCGACCCACGGTAATCTGACAAATGTTTTTTGATGCCTTGTAGTCTGGAACTTTTTGGAAAGAAGCACTTGTAATCTGAAAAATTATTAAAATGGTGAGATATATACGGATAACATAAGGTTTCATATTATAGAATTAACGTCACGTATGGCCGTAGCAGTATTCCATGCGTTTGAAGCGTACCAACCATCTCTCGCTAGCTGCAAAGTTGTCTTTTTTGTTATCTCCTTATAAAAAAAACTTTACTTTCATGGCCAATATAGAAATAGGTGTATGCCTGTTTCTTTACTGAAGAGCTTCCACCACCTCTGGATGTTCAGCTTTCTTGAAAGAGCGTCTTACCTGGCTCATAATCAATGGTGGAGACAAACTGTGGATCGTTCTACGTTGTACTCATTTTACAACTAATAAAAAGATTAATTACGATTTAGGCGATCCAGAATCTCACTTTACTGTATACTGAGATTCCCAAGGATGTCTAAGTCGTCTATCCTGGATGAGTTTAAAATAATAACAAGTCTGTAAACCACATGCTTAAAACGTATCTTACGATTCATTACATTATATCTTCGTACCATAGATGTGCGTATTCCGATCTACCATCCTCCCTCGTTATTGCTTCCAATGTGATATTAAAAAGAATCGAGGAGAGGGAGTCTCCCTGTATAATTCCCGTCGTCACCTAGAAAGGCTCCGACAAAGCGCTGTTGGAATGTATAATGCTGATCGATCTGCTCACGTACATCCTCGACAGCCTCACCAGCTTACTCGGCATTCCCATGTTTCCCGATTGATACTGTTTGACTTGTAAAAGTCTACAAATATGTTGTGGGGATTGACACCGTATAAATAGTTGGTCCACAGTAGACGTGCCAGGTCTGAAACCACACTGGTATTCTCCAAGAAGCTCCTCTACAATGGGAGACAGCCGTCCGATGAGAGTTCTTGTTAACAATTTATATGCTATATTTAGAAGGGATATGCCCCTGTAGTTGAAGTACAGCAGAACATTCCCTTTCTTATGGATGGGGCTTATTACGGCCGTCCTTCACTCAGAAGTCACAACATCAATCTGCCATATGGCAGAGCGACGGCCATATAACCTGAGGACGTCCTCCCCATTTCAAAAACCCCACTGGGATACCGTTCACTCCCACGGTCTTCCCTCCCCGAAAATCCTGTAAGCAGGCCTCAAACTCATTTAAAGTCAGAGGGGTAATTTCAATGAATTTATAACGACTCTCAAATCTTAACTTGACTAACGTCTTTTGCCTAAGACTTCCACGTGTCATTCGAGAACGGCCTCAATATCTGCAATTCTACCCATGTCTATTTGCAGAACCCTTTTATTATACGTCTGCCATATTTTTGTTAACTCAATCAATCACAGAGCGATCACTAAGCTATTGATCTAAAATAACCAACGACTGACAGAAGATCTGACACAGTCGCATAATAGATGTAATGATTATTCGTTTTATTACGTCTATAAATAAATCCCAATAATTTCATCGGTCTCACATGTAAATTCTAAACACGTATAAAATTTGATCTTGATGATACCAATATCGCCTTGGTTACCAATGGTATCCATGTTTCCTAAATAACATTTAGAATTGTTATAAATTACACAGTTTCTAAAGATAATATCCAAGCCAAATTCAATTATTCTTATTTATAAGCGGATTAAATAGCAAAATTGTTTATTAAACAAGTATTTTTTATTTTTTAGCACTCAAATTTATGCCTTAATTAATAATTACTCACTGATTACATTATATTTTTTAGGTGATGTAGCCTTTTGTGAAATTGTCAGTTACCAACAAAACAGCTATGGAAGACCCAATTGAGTGTGGTGAATTTACATTCCTCCGTGACTTTGATTCTGGGAATTTAGCTCACGTTGATCAAATTCCTAAAGAAGAAATCGGTAATGGATTATCAAATACGTCAATATTTATGCTGTATATTTGATTTGCCGTCTATTAATTGAATGCGTTCATCAGCTCCAGGAGTTCACTTCAAAACGAATGCCATAGAAATACCCGATTATGAATTCAATGTGTGGACGCGGCCGGACTGCGTCGGTACGGAATTCGAAAATGGAAATAGGACGTGGTTTTATTTCGGGATTAAATCTGCTCTTCCTTCAGTTATCGTTAAGCTAAATTTAGTGAATTTAAATCGACAAGGAAAAATGTACAGTCAAGGTATGGCACCCGTTACTAAAACGGTTCCCGGAAGACCACAATGGGAGCGCATAAAAGATAAACCTGAATACTTTGTAAGTTTGGAACGCATTAAATCAATATTATATATTTACTAACTAAATCTGTTAATTATCTTACTCTCCACAGTCGGACGAAAACATCTTTACTCTGAGCTTCAAATTTCGTACGCCCGATAACGTATTAGCTACTACGTATTTTGCATTTACGTATCCTTTTACATACGTGGAATTGCAAAAGGAACTTACTGCGATTGACACGAGACTTGCCGCATCCGAGTCGGGAAACGACGATGAAATCTATTATTGTCGTGAATGCGTGTGTTATTCCCTCGAGAGGAGGCGTATCGATTTATTGACAATTACATCGAGGCACGGTATAACGAATCAAAGGGAAGAACGATTGAAAAATCTCTTTCCCGATGAAAATGAACGGCCGCATAAATTTTTAAATAAAAAGGTTTGTTACTTTTTAGCATATTCGATGCTGATTAATACGGAATGTCATGGTGTATATTTTTTCCGTAGGTTATATTCGTATCGGCAAGAGTTCATCCGGGTGAAACACCATCGAGCTTCGTATTCAACGGTTTTCTGAATCTGCTTCTCAATAGACATGATCCGGTTGCGATAGCACTTCGGCGGATGTACGTTTTCAAATTGATTCCGTTTATGAATCCGGATGGAGTAGCTAAGGGACATTATCGTACGGATACACGAGGCGTCAATCTGAACCGAGTTTATCAAACGCCATCATTTGAATTGCATCCGTCTGTTTATGCTGCAAGGTCTCTTATAAGGTGCGTGTAATACTATTTCTTTAATTTATAAAGTGTTATTTCAGCTTAACTATATTATTGACTATTTTTTCAGATACCATCATTTTGGTTTTGAGAAATATGACAACGCATATGACACCATTGCTGAACAATCGTTTAATTCGTATGAATTTCCACCCGTTGGATGTGCGGCACGAAAACCACGAGAATATTTGAAACCGGATCAGGTAATATAATATTTGGGTTTTTATTAAAGTTTGAATTAATTCAATGTTTTCATATTAAAATTTGTTTGTTTCAGGAAAATGTTACTTCCAGCGAATTAAACATGAAGAATAAAAACACAGGTAAAAGAGATAGATGGCAATCGACTCCAGATCAAATATATCCATCCAAAACTACACAAATTTCAATTAGTAATTCACATATTCCAAAGATGAAATTAGCTATTGATAGTGAAGATGACACATCTTGCTCAATGTCGACTAATAACACGACTCTTGTAGAACAAGTAATTTTAAAACATTCTCGTTGTAATGGGTGTGTGAATAAGTTCCTTTCGTTTTTTGTGAAAACAAGTCAATTAAAATATTGTCTATCTTTCTGGCAGCATTTGAATTCCATGTCGAAAAAAAGACATGTCTGTCGAGGTTATCCAAGAATTGAGCCATTTTTTAGTATCGTCATAAGTTAAATGCTGCTCAGCCAGGTGATCAATCGAAAAAATGGTAATCAGAAGGAGCAATGTCAGGCAGATGGGGTAAAAGTACCTATTTCCGCTAATGCGACATACGGCCTAGCATTGTCATGCTGCAAAATCACCTTGTCGTGTCTTTGGTCATATCATCGCTGCTTTTTCTTCAATGCTCGGCTCATTCGCATCAATTACTTTCAGTAGAGATCTCCTGTGATGGTTTGGTTGGGTTAGAGAAGCTCATAATTCTAGCTGATCCCACCAAATACAGAGCATGAGCTTAGAACCATAGATATTTCACTTTGGCGTCCATGCTACTCCTTGACCGAGCTTAACCCATAATTGGGATTAACGTAGGGGGCCACTGACTTTAAGCACCCCTGTGTTTTCTTTGTAGTTGAGGCAGTTGCCTCGTTATCCCGTCGACGGAACGTGTGTCCGAAGCTTTAGTTTAAATCTCGAGGACGATGCTTGTGAACCATGGATTTATAGTCAGGATTCATAGTAATGGGGTTGTTTTGCAAATTAAGATTATGGATGACTGGGGCGGATGACGAAACGTTTAGGCTACGATGATTTTAGAGCCATCTGATGGGGAAACAGCAGGAACTTATTCACACACCCAATAATTATTTTACATTCCAAATTCTCAGTACTAATGCATATTCAATTGTTTGCAAGGTTGAAGACCTCAACATAAATCAATCATCAGTTGATGGATTTAATATAATTCCTAGCGATACTGAATGTGCTGTCGATAATCTTATTAATAAAAATAATACGTCATTAGTATCCACTACATTAGAATCGGAAGATTTAAGTATAGATGCCAATTGTAATTACGATGACGATGATGATGTGGTTCAAAGCCCTAATAGCTTAAGAAGAATTAAGAACGCAATCAAGGAAAATATCACTCTAAGTCTCGCCAATCAACCAGAGACGTCGAACAAATGGTATTAATCAACAATTTACTTTAGATTTGAACAATATTAAACACTGAACAATATTTGTAAATTGAATCAAACGTAATCTGTTCTAGCAATGAAGATGAATCGCCGCCGATATCTATGAGTGCCTGTTTTAGATTGAATCAGGCCTGGTGCAACGGCTGTAAATCTTCAGTGAGTGAGTTAGAATCGAGGATGCCTGGTATATCTCAAATGCTACCGACAATCTATAAAAATGAGGTACTTCTTAAAAATGTCCGTTAACTTTATTCAATAACAATTACGCCATATCTGTATCAATATTCCGATTGCAGGATTTTGTTAATAAAAATGAGAACACTAACGAAGCCATGCAATGCATCAATTGCCGTTTGATTATTACTCAAGAGCCCAAAGCAAACTCGCCGAATCCGCAAAATTTACTGACTGTAAATAACAATATATCTGTGATATCTGAATCAGCTAGTTCCAATACGGAAAACATTAATTTGCCGCCGAGTTGCAAAGATGTAAATAAAAATAGTTTGGTATGTTGGTTTTAAATATATCTTGTAGGTGATTGAAATTAAAATAAAGGATCATCCGAATGCACCGCACCTAGATGTTAGCACTATGTAATGACAGGGAAAACGACAAATCATCGATTGAAATGTTCAGAGACTGGACTTAGTTACGGTTTCCAGCCGAACCGCGTGTCGAGTGACTTTCGGGCCCACAGCACTATGTAATATTTACACGCGACGTTTTTTCAAATGACATAAGCCATTTCGTATTAGTATAAGGTAGAACCGCGGACCCAAACCCCTTTGGTGTCTACCCCCAAAAAAAGATACTATTTGGTGTGCATTTAGGGCAAATGGAATCATTAAGCCACATTTCTTCGGAGATGGTGCTGGATATGCTGGGGTTTTTTTTGTTGCATAGAGGGGAGTTCTGTAAAAGATAACACCGTATATTGTCTGTTGGTAGTGTGGGATTTTTACCCACTAAAACTCTCCCCCTCTTCAGTTGTCTGACAACAAACCGATATGCAGGGAACCCGTTCGCTTTTATGCAGTGACCCACGCAATGGAGGTCCACACAGATTCCTTATGGTATGTCAGGCATTTGTTTGTCCACATGCTGTGGTTTATGTATGTTCCCTGTTTTTTACACGTCTGGCAGCACAGTTTTCTAATGCAGTCTGCAGCTTTATATCCTTCTTCATCGCGTTTGTGACATATCTTGGAGCGGTCTGGGTTTGGGCAGTCTTTTAACAATGTGGTATACCGCTTCTGACACCATTGAAGCGTAGAGTCTGGGTCAGCCCATTTTGACTTTACTCGCCTGCACGAGCGGAGCACCCACTTTGACCGGCACAGTGACAATGGTTAGTTGCATGCACCACAGCCTCTTCCCATCCTCAATTTCGAGAACGGTGAGAGTCTGTTCTTCGATGATGACCTTCTGACCTAAGACCTTAAGCCCTCTCTACCTCTATGAGTGTGTGTATGGATTTAACCCCCATATGAAGTAGTCTATGTCTATGACGACACAAAATGTCAAACAACTCGAAAAAATAAAATATAAACACCTTGGTATCACATTTGGATGACCTTTTATTGAAATTACATTGATTTTTAACATGATTTTTTTTCCGCTTACAACAGAAAAGTAAAGATAACAACGGGAAGAGTCCTCGTAAAAAATCCAAGTCGTTCTCGATATACGGCCGTAGCATACAAAAAGATAAAGAGTCTGGTTTATTTTTGTACATCGATCTTCACGGTCACGCTTCGAAAAAGGGCATTTTTATGTACGGCAATCATTTCGAAGAAATCGAAAGCAGCGTAGAGTGCATGTTGCTTCCGAGAATAATGTCGTTGAACAACATGCATTTCCACTTCTCGTCGTGCAATTTCACCGAGAGAAATATGTATTTGAAGTATGTAATCTGTGCATTTCGATAATTTATGCGTATTTCAACAAATGCTGAATTGAATGTGTTTATATCAGAGACAGAAGAGACGGTATGTCCAGAGAAGGATCGGGACGGGTGGCCGTTTTGAAGGCGACCGGTCTTATGCGCAGTTACACGTTGGAATGCAATTATAATACGGGACGGATAGTGAATTTGCTTCCGCCGACGATAAGAGAGTCTATGCCGCCTGGACCACCGACCGTATCGTCGCCCGCAACTCCTCCGAAATATACGCCACATTTATTCGAAGAAGTAAATTGCTTCCGTTTGGTTTTATGGATGAATTTATTTAGATTTTGATTGATTGGCGATTATCATTTCAGGTTGGAAAATCACTCGGTACGTCTATCTTAGATTTAACTGGAAATCATCCGAATAGTCGCATTCCAGCGTCCGAACATAGAAATATTCACGGTATAAGGGATTGGCTGCGGTTGCATTCGCGCCACTTGAAGCCAGCGCAGGTATTTTAACTAGATCATTATACGTCAAGCAAACATAACAACTCTTATACATGACAAGACATTTTTCATAACTTTTTCTTTTCACTTGAAGGTTTATATTAATCACCTTTCACATTTATATGGAGTGAGTACTTTTAAGAATGTATTTTCTTACACAAATCGAACGACTGTGTGCATATTGACAATATTGGCTACATATAATTCATACAATGCACTTTATCTATATTCTCACACAGAAATATTCTGTTTAGAGATATTTTTCCATTGCATATGGCTTATTGTACTAATGTCTCTCGTGTTGAGTATTTAGTTTCATATGAGAAACTTTCAATTAATGTTTGTGTTTAGTTAGCATGCTTTTTTCTTTTTACAATTTCTTCTCATTTTCCCATTTTATCGCTTTTTGTCAAATGTTTTTATTTTTCTATTTTTCAATTTCAGTGAAATCGAAATTTGTACACAATTTACCGAAGAAGAAAGTGTGTATGTGTTTATGTATAGATTTTATGGTATATGGTAAGAAGTCAGAAAATATTTTTATTTGAAATCATATTCACTATCATTTCAATGATTTCCCTTGCAAATACATTTTGTTTTAATTTTTTTTTTATGCGCTAAATGTGATTTTTCTTTCTTTTTAATTGTCATGTTTTTAGAAAGAACTTGCGGTCGTAATCGATTTAACATAACGCACAAGTTATTTGGACACCGAAAACACTTGGCCGCAAGAGAAAATAAATCCAATCTCTCGGAGATAATGCTAAAAAGCCATTCCTTGATTTTGAAGCCAAAATTTGATTTAAAACCGAACCAAATTATAGACTAACTTGAAAATTAAATATGAAGTATTCGAACATTTTTAAATTTAATTATTAACACCATAAGAGCAGTTCATAGTATTTAGAACCCTTTCCTCGCCGTCCGGACCTACTCCACTAGATCAAACATAGATGACTCTTATAGTGTTAATATAGCGTTGATTAAAATTATACGTCAATCGAACAGGTTTTCTATTAAAACTTATCAATATCTTTTCAATGATGCTTCAGGCTATCAGAAGCGTGCAATAAAACATGATGATAGGGGTACCGGATGAAGATTTCGTTTTTAAATAAAAAATCTACTTAAAAATTCTCCTTCAATAGCTACAGTTTTTTTCCATCTATCTTAATTATGATGAATAAGATGAAGAAAGATCAACAGATCAGATGTGCAGCGTCTTTTTTCAACCTCAACAGTCAAGCGTAAATGAGGTCTTCCCACAGATCTAAATATGGTTTGAGGGACTATGAGTACGTCCATGATCTCTCAATTAGACTTCATGACTTTAAAGCCTGAGTTCCCGTCCCGAACCTCTCTAGACGCATCATGTCGCGAACATCCGTGTTTCAATCCTGTAAACCACTACCGCTGGTCTTATTAGTGTTGTGTAAATTTTAATCTTTGTCCTCACCGATAGTAATTTATTCCCTAATATATTTTTCAGACCATGATAGCGCCGATTACCGTGTTGAATCCTGGAAGTTATTTCGTTATTTATTGAGTTCTTCTCCGTGAGGATAGCTCCAAGGTATTTTGAACTCTTGGACCCTTTCAATATTTTTATTGTTGACGCTCACGGAGGTGTTACTTTTAGCATTCACCCTCGATACCACCATGTATTTAGTTTTCTCGTATTTGATTTTCATACCGAAACTAGCAACAGCTCCGTCGATAGACATAAGTGCCGCCAAGGCTTCCATGGATCTGCGCGTCATAATTGCCTCCAGCACAATATTGGAAAAATAATGAAATGCCTGACTCTCGACTACAATGCGATAAACTGTTGTTTGGTTATTTTCGTCATGTTTAGAGTTTCTGCTATCCATCGAAGGCTCAACTGTGTTATCAGAGTTCACACAATCATGCACACGCGTCACATTTTTATTCTTTTTGGAGATTGATTAATATCCACTGAGGTTCACGGGAACTCACGCCCTGACTTTTTAAAACTGATTGAATTTTCCTCCAATTTTATTCGTTCTTGACATAATCTAAATCATATAGACCACGTTTATGAATTTTTAAATGTTCCTGTATACTAATTAACAGCAAAAGAAATACATATTAACAGATTGATAACCGAAACATAATTAATATTTGAAAAGGACTGTGTCAAAAAACGAAATTTTCATTTGGTACCCCTAACATATGTTGAATTTGCCCCCAACTGCCAATAATACAAGTATTATTCCAGAATTGATGGCATTTCATAAACTATTTTAGATTCGGGACCCTTTTTGAGTTGTTTTCAAAATGGATTTCTTTAAAGGAATCTCTGAGTTTCTTACGCCAGGAAACGAAAACACATGTTACAAGAAATAAGAAATTCACAAAATTCAACTAAGAAATTCAAAACTTGGATATTTTATTTAATTACCTAAGGGAAAATTTTTATTTAAATATGTTTGTTTCTTGCAATTTGTTTCGTTGTAATTCGCATTAACAATATTCATCCATACATTCTTCATCTTCCATTAAAAAAAACTCTAGTACTCCGAGTGTCAAAAAATATATTGTCATGTAAAGACATACTTTTATATCGTAAAATGAGTTATATGCTTTAGTATTGTTTATTTTTGATTTCTTATTATTAAAAACACTTGTAAATGATGTCCTTACCTTAACCTTACCCTTATGATGAGCAATATTTATTTTGTTATTATATTCATATTCTTATTAAATATAATATATTTCATTTGATTTAATGTTCATAGTATTAATTATGATCTCACTTCTTCTTTTAGGTAATCGCTGCCAGACAGTCTACATCGGCGTGTACGCCTCGTACTGGTCCACCCAGATCCGTTAGAACACACATTAGAACGTCCAAGCAACAGACGTTTGTTGATCCTGAACGGAAAGAAAACCTTGTCACACCTGGCTATCAAGTAGAGTCACGAATCGCATCATCTAGAATAGGAATATCCTCGTCGAGTCGTACGTCTTCAGCAGCTCTTAAACTCCTTCCCATCCGCATGAGAGGCGATCAGCCTTTATCGTCCAAATCTCAACGGAATCTTTCTTTAATATCAATAAAGAAACCGACGATTTCAAAACACCCACCTGCTTTCAAGCCACCTCTACGAAATCGTTCACCTGGACCTAAATTAAGATTCAATGCAAAACAGAAAATCAATGAAGAGACAGATTTAGTAAAAGGAACCATCCGTAGTTTGATGGAATCGAACGTCAGTAATCCGGCAAAACCACAATCATTCAAAACAAAAGTCCTTAAAGCAAATTTCAAAGGTCACAAAGAAGCTCCGGCGGCTCAAAAACAAAGCACTGAAATTGCAAGTACGTCATTAGCTCATAGAAAAGCTAAAATTCGGTCAAAAGATAGCTTATATCAAAAGCAACCCGCTGCCAAACCGCTCACGAAGCGCTTAAAAATATCTCAATACATCAAGTATTCCGATAATGCAAAGGAAAAATATCGGATACGAAAGCCGAACAGCAGCAAGAACGTGCCCGTCGTCGAACCGCCCTCCAGCTCCGTGAGCAGCAGCGGCGAAGACATGGTCATCTCGTGGGACCCGCTGTGCGGTCAGAACCTGCCCGCTGGAAGCTCGGGCGTCAACACGCAGCCGACGGCCAAGTGTCCCCAGCGCCCGTCTTTCAAGCCCCGCCGGCCCGCGCTCCACCACATACCTCCGGCTGCTTCCGATCTTACAAATATAAGACATAAGTTTGTATAGAGATAAGCTAATAAATGTACAATGTTAATCTCCCCCCCCCCCCCAATGAATGTTCACAACTACTTTTAAGTATTTTTTAAATAAGATTTGGTATTATTGGATATTTTATACACAATTTTTATGTGAGATATTAGAAATGAAATTACAAGGCTGCACATTTGAAATAACGTTTTTTCGAATACTTTAATGTTAAAAATCTTTTATAAAAGTTGTTAATTTTTTTGATAGGCGTACTAATATTTAAAAAAAATTAACAGTCGTGAATTGTAATCGAAGTCTGTCGAAATTTGCATGTCGAGTCGGACGATGGTAAAAGTACGGGGTGCGGCATGGAAATTATTTTATTTTTAAAATGAATAACATTAACTATATATTAATTATTTTTTCCGTGTTACAGAGAGACATTTAAAGTTTTAAAACTTATCATTTGTAATACTCTATCAAGGCGACATTTTTTTTTCCTGTGGGAAGGGAATTTTGCATAAGACACCCTGAGGGTGGACAGACCCAGAGTAGTGTTAGATTCTTAATGACTAAACCCCTCCCTTGTCCTTCTCTGTCCCCCTGGTATTGTTTTATCACATTGCTTCAGGGGAACAGGTAGTCTGGCCTTCGAAATAGGCCTATTTTAGTGTTGGAAAGTCTCTCTCACTGCCCTCTTTGGCGGTCATCATTTCTTCTACAAATTCCCACCAAAGGTCCTTTTTCTCCTTGCTCACCATCATGCTGTGGACCTTATCTTCAACTGAGCTCAGCTATCCTGAATGCTTGTTTCAGCATGTTTCAGCAAATGAGCGTCACCCCTCCTTGGAATAACTGTCGCTTCAGGATATGCATCATTTAAATGTCTCTCAATAACATAATAATTTAAAATAATTTAACCGATATCTCGTATACTGTTATGTTATTCATTATTATATAAGATAGAGTCTCCGCTGCATTCTGTAATACGTACAGCTTGTTGGGTTTACGTCGGTGTTGATATTTTGTATCAAAATAAAGCCGATGTAAATCGACAAAGACGCGCGCGCGCTGGGAAAATTGACAAGCAGAATTTTACATTTGTTTATTCTTTGCCATTTATATGCTAATAATTGTGTTTTTATATTATTTTTAATGTTGTTGAAATCAATCTTCGTTTTGTATAGTAAATGTGCACTCGATTAATTATATGTACCCTAAACGTAATATGTTTAAACAGACGTGGATTTTGTATCGGAAATCAAATTTGTACAACAATATTTCTCTAATCTTTAAATATATAGTATACGTTTTTATTACTGCATAACCCGCAACCGACATGGAAAGCATTTTGTGAATTGATAGAAGCAAATTTAACGCGATGCGTAATGACGTCTCGGGCAATGTTCGCATCGTTGAAAAGACTTTTTTTTCCATTTTTATATTGAACTATTTATATAGTTCCGTTTAGTTACCATTATATTACTGATTGTATTATTAATTTAGACGTACGTTTGCAATTTATCGGCGATATTGGATTATTCCGCCGCGTTAACATCGCAATGGGCAGATTTAAAGATATGTTATATGATTTAGGGATATGTTGCATTGAAAACATATCATAAAAAATATGAATATATATTTATATCGTGTGAACAAAGTCAGAATTGATTCTCATTATAAAGAGTTATTTTATATTTATCCCGTTTTACAGAATACATAATTTATTGATCGTAGCTAAAAGCCGAAGGTTGTTCTTCGTTTCGGATGTAGAGACGGAGGCTCCTTCTTTGTAAAATGTTATTGAATGTAGGTGTAAAGTTTTAATTTTATTTCACTACTAGATCTGTGATTTCCAGCCATCCGGCACTAATTATGTCAATATCAAAATATTGTATTGCTTTCGGTGTGCATCCGTTTGGGTGCTCCGCATATTTGAGAGCCTGTGTTGAATTTTTATTTCACCATTGTTGACCCGGTGCAATATGGTTGGTTAAAAATAGTTCGCTAGGTTGTCTAGCGGTTATTTTGCTGTGACTATTATTTTTATTGAAATTTTCAATTATATATTGTCATTAAACAATTTTACTGTATCCGTCTTCGTTTTATTTCACCATTGAGACTATTCAGACCCAAACTTATGATTCTACGGAGCAAAGCGTTAAAAAAATTTACTAAACAGACATGATAAACATCCGCAGAATAAACGATGAATATCATTTTTGCACATTAATTTATTCATATAATTTAAACTCCCATTTATAAGATGATAAATTATTAAAACCGTAAGATTTACAATAGTAAAGTTAGAAAGATGCATTGAATTTGTCAGTAAAGTAGTAAATAGTAAACTAGTAAATGGTAAATTAAAAACATTGACCGAGTTGACACTGGTTGCTTAGTAACGATGTCACGGTTCGATAACCCTGATGCATAATGCAGCAGTACACATATCATGGACAATTCGGCTCCTCCTGCTGAATGAAATCGTAACTGACGTCTTTCATAAAGCTATGTAATAATAGAATGAAAAGTAAGCCTATGGGGTTTGGTTTCAAGCTATTCATGTAACCGCCAAATTGAACATCCGTGCAGGAATCGACGGTATGCTATTACGATCTTCTTGTCGAGCGTGTGTTCCTCAAACGTTGCACCAATGTATATTACGAATGGCTGAGTGTAGTACGGTATACTCTCAATTATCCGGGTGCAGATTATCCGGTCTGTGGATTTTCCGTGTCTAAAAAAATATTGATTATTTTTTTCTTATATGATTATGAGACGCACACAACAAAACGAACATAATACTAAAAAAAAAACGATAAGGATGATTTAACTACCAAAACAAATGCCCTTCGTTAGCATTCAAAAGCACTTCATTAGCACGGCATAAAGATAATCTTTGAGACGGGAGAAAATATAAGAAGTTTCCCACCCAACAAAAAGAACAAATTGAAAAACGAAAATCAAGGAACTTACGAGATCGAATGCACAGTCTGGATCATGTATTTTGCTGGTACAAAACCATAGCAACCGTTGAAAATTTCGGCATCAGAATTGCGAGAAAAGCGATGAAAATCGAAAAACGAAGAAATAGTACATGCAATCAACAGATGAAACAACGGCACTAGCATACCCAGAGTTTGGCTACCAATTTTATTGAAAATTAAAGCACCAACAACCACGCAAAAAATCTGAAAGTGCAAACAATGTTTAATGAAGCGACAGCAATTCATGGCCTTTCGCGACCGTCTCGATAGGGAGTGTAGGAGTAGTTTTCTTCGTGAAGCAGTGAAAAACTACTCTAGACTACCTTTTTTATTCTACTGGAAAAGGCTTTCTGGAGTGCTAATACAAACAACGGTTATATGGTTCCACAAAAACGTCGTGTAATACAAATCCGTGTTATACAAGGTTTAAAGTCATCGCTATCACTTATAATTCTATATGCTTCATTTTTTTCGAGGTCTGTTGTGGGTTTCCATCATTGGAGAACTCTGGAGTATTTCTGATTTTAACTTTCGAAAATTCTGTAAAGAGCGATTGTCTGCTTTTAGCGTATTAATCTTAACGTATTTCATTATAAGGTTCCAAAATCTGTTGTAATTATCTCTTGAATTTTAAGGATAATTTTCTATTAAAAAAAAATCTAATTTAATAGCCAATTCTATGCCTTTATTGAATGTTTTTAATATGAAACATGTAGCTATTTAATTGCTTTCTGAGTCTTTAATTGTGGTAAATTCATTTAATATTTCGTCTTCGTTGAACGTACGATCCTTCAATATTTCTTGAATGTCATGAATATCCATGTCATCAAAACCTTCTCCGCCAATATCACGATAAATGTTTATTGTCCTTTGGTATTCATTTTCTATTGATGGGAAAACATTTTCTCCGGAGACTACTTCAAGATACGGCTTTATTCAACAAGAATATAAAGTAGATGGTTTTATTTCTTTAACGGACACAGTAACAATATCGAACCAATTTCGAATAGATTTTTTTTTCCTGGCTTGTGGTCGATATATCCTAATATTTTTTCAAATATTCAACGAATATAATATACCTTAAATATTGAAATTATACCTTGATTTAAAGGTTGGATTATACACTTAATGTTTGGCGGTAAAAATAATATTTTTACATTAGAATGTTTTAAATCGAGCGGATGTCCTGGTGCATTGTCCAATATCAATTTATGCAAACGTGTTATACAAAACCGTGTTATATAAAACCGTGTTATACGAGGCCCAAGTGTACCCTTTGGGCTCCGAGATTTTTTCATAAAGTTCCCACCAACTCCAACAAACCATTTTTTGCGTATTTCTTAATGTATTGAATAAAATGGAAAAATTGAAGGTATGCTCTCTTTTGTCCCACAGCTAATCTTGGTTTTTTTTTATATGATTAGGTAAACCCTTTCCGTAGGTCATTATCGTGCCAGTGAGAAAACGTTTCCTTTTCAAGAGCTCTCCAGTTAGATTGGTGTAAAACATTTTATGCTTTTAACCTTCCCCGATTCAATTCCTCTGAACCAATTATATTCCATATGACATATTAATGGTCAGATAATAAAACGGTATTCACTTGATTTTAACATTTAAAAAAATACTAAATTCTTATTTGAAGTTTATATAAACTGTCCGAGAAAAAACTGACTACGCGTAGTGGCCATAGGATTTGGTGGAAAAAAATCTTCGACCACAACGTGTAGTCATAGGATTTTTAAGGGTTAGCATTATTATAGGTATTATTAAATAATATTATTTATTATTAAGTGGATTTTTTTCATAGTAATATTTTGGGAGTCCGAAACGAATTAATTGCATTTCCATTATTTCTTATGGGGAAACTCGTTCCGGGTTACGAGTTTTTAGACTTAGACGAGCTACCTTCCTGAACGAATTAAGCTCGTAATCCGAGGTTCCACTGTATTGAATAAAATAATTAATTAATGCATTTTAAAGAATGTCAACAATATTTTTATTACTTACATTGACCACAAAAGCTTAACATTTACTTAACAAATTGGATTAAAAATATTAAATGAATCTACCAGGAAATTCAATTGTCATTCAATTATGGCATTGTTTTGAATTTCTGGAATTATTCCAAGCCCAATCGAAATGTTCATTGGTCATTTCCTGCCATATCAATTCTTATTTAGTCATCTATTATAAAATAATGAAGAGCGCTGGTCGCGCGTGAAAGCATACCTTTTACGCAATATAGCGCGGTTAGCTCACCTGCAGGTACCTGGCGTTGATTGACTCCAATGGTCATTTGAATTGTGACGCAGTTAGACGTGAATTCTGCGCCCTTGTTCTTCCTCGTTGTCGTCTTCCGCGATATTTCAAATCGGCAGCATCAGGTTTTTTTAAATTAAGATGGTGCTATCGTCTCATAGGAGCCTCATAGCAGCGATCGTCTTGGCGATTTCTTTCAAATCAGGCAAGTAACGTTGTTTACATTCTTGTGTTCGATGACTAATTTCGTCCATTTTTGGTTTTATTTCAATTATGAACCCATACGATTGATTGCTTATTATCGTTTGATATAATTTGAATTTATTGATTGTTAAAACAATGCAAAAACAATTAAATTAATGACACCCAAGCTATGCAGAAATGGGCGTGTATCATGTGTCAAAATGTCATTGAGTTGTTTAAAAGGCTCAATTTAAATTCATATTTAAAAAGTTCATCAAAACTATTGCAAACTTAAAATTAATAAGTTTTTGATTGTTTAATTTAATTAAAATAATAATTAATTAAATTCTCTTTATAACCAAAATCTATACAAAGTTTTAAAGTACTCATATCAAATAGTATTTATCATTGGATTTTTTAACGTGTATCAATTCAAACGATATTTGTTCAACGATTTGTACACATTTAGAATCTAAAAATGCCAAAAGCCTACGTATAATATATTGGATTCGCGCCGCACGCAAATGACTTGCATTCAAATGCATAGAAAATGATCGACGATGACGTTTTTGAAACGCATACGCACTTTGAAAACCATCGATGGAATAAATACAATACCGTATGAATTATTTAATGCCATAAATTCAACGCGCTATCTTAAAATAATTTAAATAAATATAAAATAGATGCGAAACCAATCGTCGCAAACCTTAAATTATTGATTAATAAAGACGGCACAACAATTGTATTGTGCAACAGTGCAATTTGGATCGAGCATGTGATCAGTGGCGTAAGTAAATCCTCACGTTATTCAGGAAAGATGTCTACACCCAAAACAAGTTACAATTTGGTGTGCATTTTGAGCAATTTGATCACATTTATTCGAAGACGGTGCTGGAAACGCTGTCACTATGACTTTTTATGGTCGCAATTGAGTCATATCGACGCGTCTGATGTATATTTCTTATTATATTATATACTCTTTTATTATATTCCAATGTCTTTATACGTCCAGCGTAAACAATGCGTCCGAATAATTAAATTGAACAGTTCAACGGGTCAAATTTTGACCGTCCATTGTGGCCGATTTGAACGAATCCATTTACATGAATTGCGGACGGAATTTAACGTCGAATTGCACTTTGAAACGAAAAAAACCACTTTAATTAATCCGAAAAATTATTAATTCACAGCTCGGTAAATATTCAAGCACAATATTCATATCGCCGATGCATCCCTCGCGATTTATCTATCGTTTCCGCATGGCTAAACGCAGTGGATGATCACATCATTCGCATCGGCGGTTTAGAATCCCTCGACGAATTTGGACCATCTTGATATGCGATAAATATTTTTCATGTTTTTATTTCATGCTCCGCGGTTCCACAATACGATCCGGCTTTAAAAATAACCATTTTATGTTAGATGACCTACTTTAGCGAGGGGTGCTTTAAAAATTCGTCCTCCCTTCCAATTAAATAAGCACCCTTGAATGCCCACTTAACCCACAGGATGAAACGACTCTCGATTTCCGTCGCTTTTAATTGTATTCATTCCGCGTAAGCTTCCTTTGAGGATACGTTTTAATACTCGTTATGAAAGTTTATCGGATTAAAAAAAAATTGTGTTTCATCAGCGATGGCAATAAATTGCTACCAGTGTTCGGGGACAGATCCGGAGAATCCGTTCATTTGCAACGAGTTCTTGAATTCAGGCGAGGAATTAGAGTTGAAAAGCTGCGATAACGTGTACGGTGCAAATTATTGCGTAAAACACACTGGACGATTCGAAGGTAACGTTACAAAATTCAATCCGGAATCAATTCCGGCGTTAAATAATAACAAAATAACATCGGTGGACGGTTTTAATCTGTTAACGGTAAGTATATGATACATCCAATGCTGTTTTTACGACATTTAAAATAAAATTATGAATATTTAAAAGCAAATCTTATCATTTTGATAGAATACATTACATCAAAATTATGTAAAAACAGATTTGGACGTTCAAAACGATACTAATACAATAACGCATCTAATATGTATTTATTTTATTTATTAATGCTGCGATTTTGGAATAATTCGGGATTAAAAACGCAGCGTTTTGTATCAAATGCTATCAATGCGATTCGACGAAATCGATCGATTGCGCCGACGTGCTCATCAACGAGGACGGTAATACATTTCAGCCGGAAAACTGCGATAACGTCTTTGAAGCGCAATACTGCGTCAAAAGCACCGGTTTAAGGGGTTAGTTAATTTCATTACCGCATCGTTATATTAAATTTCATAGGAAAAGGTAAGTACTGTTGAAATAATATTTTAACGCAGTCGTTAAGTTTGTCCAATTTATATCGGATGTAAAAAGGCGTCTGTTTTTTTTTTTTTAGGCGGTATAGGAACGCGCAGATTTTGTTCCGGCTTAGATCTCGGAAATTATTGCAACTACGTTCAAAACAAAGGCGATCAATTGGAGTATAGATCGTGCATTTTCACATGCGGCACCGACGGATGCAACGCGTCTTCGTCGATCGCCCCGATTAAATTCGTTCTGATGCCGTCGATATTAATCGCCGTCTTCATGAAGAGATTGACGACGTAAATGATGCAACGATTAGCACAAATATATAAAGACTATTGGAGTGATCATTCCGCATTTACGATATAAATTCAGATGTAAAAATATATAGAATAATGCCAAATAGTAGTACAAATATTCCTTTTTTGTGACTCTATCATATGCTGTATCGATAGCGTTTTTAATTTATTATGTGACGTCAATTAAAATATCTTTTTCATGACAATATCGAGGATCTGACCTTTACAGTTTTACATTTGAATCGTTTATAGTTTTGTTTTGTTTGATGTATTTTTGTAGATAAATAAAATATGTTTAAATTTCATTCTTGATTCAATCAGTTGATCTTATTTAAATGCTTGACCTGTGTTATATCGGAGACATGATAATAAATTCCGGCCAAACATAACCACAAGCGTAGAGAATAATGTTATTTTTGTCGGAACAAAAACCAGAACTGAACTGGTTTCGAAATATATCAGTTCTTACGCTAAAGAGTTTTACGTCATAGCATGTAATGTACTGGGATTCTCAGATTTCATTCAAAACTCCAAACAAGCATCGTTCTAATTATTATGTCTTCAATTAATTTTAATCATTTGCACTCGACGTTTCGTTTCGAGACATTTCGCAGTACTTTTGGCGAGTTTCTTACTCCTAATTTAAAATCATTACACATACAAATTAACGTATAAAACTTTTATATTTTAACATTTTATATATCTTTACACCTTTATGAACATAATTTCTTAAATATTAATCTTTGTAATATTGCTGTGTTCATAAAAAAATTGTCAAAAAGCGGCTTTTCGGGGCAAGTGTTACAACAATATGTGGTTTAATGTTTTTTGCTGATTTTGTTTCTTTGAGATCTTTGCAATCCTTCCTAACTCCTGTTCAATGCTTATACGGATCAAAACTTAACAACTGTCAAGTTCGAACTAGTGCCGAACATGCAGTCCAGTTCGTGGTTGTGGACTAATTTCAGATAAGAAAAACTTATATTTATTTGAAGGAATGTCGTATTACACGACATAATATACAGAAGAGCGTAGAGACACGCTTCAAAGGAATTAAACGTAAACAGCTATTGCTGTGCATCGAGTTTCTGCATGAAACCAAGTGGTGAGCGAGAGTCGCCTCTCGAGTTACGGCATCAAATCATATGGTGAGTGAGAGTCACCTCTCGGATGCAAAGGGCTAGTTAATTTCACAATTGTTGGAATATAAAGCCTTCCCGAAAGTAAGCCCTAGATCATAGGTTCCCAACCGGGTGAATAAATGCATACAAAATACTCTACATCAGGTCTCAACTCAAGAGTCAAGAAGGCGTTGAATCGTTGGACAACGCCAATGTTGAATCATTAACAATAGAGGACCACCGGGAGGTGATCGGAACTCTCTTGGATTCCAAACAATTGGGACAGTTCCTTTTGGGATTACACTTATTTTAATCTAATATATAAAAATGAATTGGATTTTGTTCGTTTGAAATGCGCTGCCATACCGTTCATCGGATTGCAATAAAACTTCGTCCACTTATTGCTAAGGATTCCGCGAGTAACATAGGCATAGTCTAATATATAAAAATCAATGTTTGTTCACATTTATAATAAAACCAACAAAATTAAATTCATTATTTCTATCATACCTAATTAAACAAGATAACTCTTTCAAATTTCAAACAATATTTTTGGAATTATTACTTCTGTGGCAGCAACGCGCTGGGTACCAGCTAGTATTAAATAAATAATAATTTACACATACAACGGCATTGTCCATGCGGAAATCTATACATGGACGCAGATCATATTCTGTGGACATGTGCTGGGATGGCTTCCGAAAAAGAGGAGCTTCTGTGCCATGTGCACGGGTCATGTGAGAGGCTCATCCTGGTGCCTTCAGCGCATTTTTTACATGTTTCGGCGCTCCCAGTGAATACTACAAGAAATGATGGGTCGTTCCAAAGGATTTGTAGCAATCGCCTCTAAGATGAAATCAAAACCCGAGTAGTAGAATCGCACACTTCACACAATAATAGAAGCAAATACAATCGCGCCCTCCGGTGGAGATCCTCAGCCACCGCTGGACAACTATACTGCGACTCATGTAAACAATTACATAGCGTTAGCAGCAGCGTATCTGAACTTTCTTGCTATCTTTATCTATCTCTCCAAACTTCCTTCCTATCTGTCTTGCGTAATGCGTTCGGTCACAATATGGAGCAGTATGCAGTCCTCTCGGGGAATATTAAATTAGTCTTGCTCTAGACCTGTGTCAGGTGTGTTAGGTGCAAGAGCTGTTGTAGGCCGTACATCTGACCCAAGTACATACTCAGGAGTGCAGCGGGGACTCCGATATTCGAATCCCTGGTTAAATACGTCAAATTCACCATTTTTATCTTATTTCGGCGGTCGAGACATTTACCGTAATTTATCGACGCACTGATCTGATTCCTCAAAATATCCATCGTGTGCTATTGTCACAAACGGGTAAATAAAATTTGTACGATTACGTTTATTTCAATTTATTGTGCATGCTTGGCAAGTGTATTTATCGATGCTATAATTCAATAGAGAATAATCGGAATATCAATGCTTACAACATCACTATCCAATTTCATCAAAACGAAATAAATAATTTTACGATACAACATAAATGCATAAAATTATAATTTGAGACATTTCATAAACGCAATCATAATAATGAATATATTTTAGACATTGATCATTTTATATTGTATATATTTCACACCAGAAGCTTTAATGCACTTCTACATAACAATGCAATATATATAAATGTAAAGGCCCCGATTGTTAAAAAGCAAAATTTTATTCCAAGACAATGAGATTTATCATCCGAACATTGATAAAATATAAAATTATTTGACACAAACATTTAATTCGTACTTATAGAGACAAACATTTAAATTGTTTCATACGATCGCCAATGAAAAAACGTATGCGATGAAAGATGTATATAAAATAAGATCACATTATGTATTATTGATACACACAAATATTTAAGTTTGAAATGAACGTATAGCTATTCATTTGAATTGTATTCTATATAAATCAATAAAAGGAGTATTACGTCAAAAATAGATGCCTATTAAATTCAATCAATTAAATAAAGGCAATGCCAAAAATATGCGTCGACTAAAACGTTTGGCGGAAATTGGACTCGACGTTGCGAATTTAATCGCCCGTCATGAAAGATAAATAAAAACGCACATATTTTAGACACTGCATTTAACATCCAGAGCTGTCTTTCGATCGGAAAGATTCATCGTTACATCGAACAATTATACAAATATAAAAAATAGCAAGTAAAAAATATGTAAAACGTGTCATCCAAGAAATATGATTCCATCATATTATCTACGTACAATTCCGAGCCGTTCTGTATTTTAGTTTTGTAACATAAAAATGAAACATTTCTAAGCTTGTTTTGTAAGTAGTAAAACATTTCATCTTAGCTCGATGACGTTTCATACCTGCGTGTTTGCATAATAACAGTATAATGCATGTTAAAAATGTTATTCGGTTATCGCGCGAACATGCAGATATAGTACGTAACGAGTCATTAGATGTTCGCATTAATTACGTCGTTTTTATCGATGCGCCCTCTTCAAATTAATCTCCTTCGCGGCAACTGCAGATTATTGCAAGAAAAATTAAATCTATTTCTCCGTGATTTAGTGATTGGTGATAATAAATGGGGTTCGAACAAGATTAATAACTATTTCAACACCTAAACGGTCGATGCATTCAAAAAAAGTGCTATCGTTTGTACGGTGAGATTCTAAATATATGATTTGGTTGGAAATAGATTGCAGAAAAATACAGCATAGACGCATTACTCTTCAATGCGATAACGCGCAACCTTAGGTATCTTAGCTGGGTAACCTCGTTGCATCCATCATACTCATCTTAACGGAAAGGTGGCAGATAACGTAGGAAATTATTTTGATTCGCATTGAAAATAAAGACGACATAACTTATGGGAACGTCTAATAATAAAATGACTGTTGTGTACGTAAAAAATATAAGCGCACAAATGAAATTGTTTCATTTATCGCAAATAAACACGGTTTCATTCCGACTACTTAAATAATACTGACAAACATCGATAAGTATTGTATATCACAAATTAATATTTTCGATAAACTGGTAACTCGAAAGATCATTGACAATCTTTGTAAGTTGAAATCAGTGAGGGTTAGTAACGAATAAAATCTACTAATTACTTTTTTCGATCGTTTATGTATAAATATACTATTCAACGTACTAAAATTATTTGTTTGGCATCGATTGATTTTAATTAATTTTATGATTTGAATAGCACCCCACGATCATGTTATAAAGGGCTTCATTATGAACATTACGAAATGATCGCGCGTCACGCGATACATTTGTTTTACCATCCCTCACGTACGCGATATAAAAATACTCTACCGTTACAATTAACTGCCTTTTTGTAAAATATAGAGATCAACAGACGATTAAATTAAACATGAATAAGAGCAATAGTCACAAGCGTTGCTACACGACAAGCAAAAATCATAAAATATTGCATCCTTATGTGCTAGACATCGATTTTTTTATTTTTGAAAAAATACTTTCCTCAAAATATAAAATTAATCACAATCTCTTATATTTCTATGAAATAACAATGACGAAAATATTGAATAAAGTTACATCTAGCTAGCTGCTATTTAACACTAAAACTATGCCATACTAAATATAAAACCCTTTTCGTATCATTCTTACAATTAACGCGGTTAATCGATATTTTGACGCTTGCGCCAAAAATCAACCTGAAAAATAAATAACTGTGACTTTTAAATAATATTTTCTCATTAACGTCTTACGCAGGATGTAATACGACTAAAGCATTCTCGGAGATAAGATCAACAGAAAATTCACATGCACGAAAAACAATAATAATAAATGCATTAAAAATCACGTACAAATAAAAGAACATAGTTATAAACTCTCATTGTAAACCAACAGTGTGCGCTAAAAATAATTGACGTGAACTTGTGACGCGTCCACGATAAAAACACTCTAAAAACTAAAAAAACTTAAATAAAAATACAATGATTAACGCATAAACAGAAAAATTTATAGTCATCAAAAATTTGGTATTTCAAAGACTGCCATATTTATAAATATGATATTTTAGGAATAAAATTATTACACTCGATTGTATGATTACAGATCTGATATATAGAGATTTTTACGGCGACGATGATGATGCAGACTAACAATGAGATTTCATGTTTTCAAACGTCGATTGATTGAAAACTACCTAAAATTAACTACGAGTTTAAGAATGCATAATAGACATTTAACTCATACTAGCGCGATAGCCGAATCTATAAACACACGCGATCGTTATGAATGATTCATACGAGGTGCGTCCAAAAAGTAATGCATCCAATTTTCTACAGATCAGCGCTAGTGGTTGATTGTCCATATCACAAGTTTTGATTTAGTTATTCGATAATATTGATATAATTAGTAAATCGAGATTCAATGTAGTTGTAAAAATTCTAATTATAATTACAAATTAGCTACAACTCGACTCAGTGTAGTAAATACACCACAGTAAAGAAGAGGTTAAAAGAAGTCCTGAAAGGGAAGCTCATGTTACACAGGCCTTCCAGACTGATTGCACAAATATGTTCGTTATAATTCATTTTTTTAACGAATTCGGACGCATAACTCATTGAACGCACACCGCAGATATGCGCGTTTCGATTACACACAATATAAAAAGCTATTGTATAAAGATTTAACTATTTTCAAAATCAATATTATAATAGATACAAAATCCTATATCTCCTAAAGAAAAATTGTACTGTATCATTTGTTCGTTATCGGGTGTGTGAATAAGTTCCTGCCGTTTTGCGCAAACTGTATTTGCAGCGAGTTTACTGCTTCATTCAAAAAAGATATGCAGCACATAGAATCCTCGTGTGCTTTCAAACGCTACGCGATTGCACTTCTGTTGAATTGCCAAGAGAGGCACTCCTGTGCTGTATCAGTGGTCCTTTTTATGGACCTCTTGGCCACAGGGACTTGTGTGCCTTCCCCGGCGTTCTAGACCTTCTGCCATAGTTTCGCAGCCAAATGCGCCTTGGACGGATACTATTTTTAGCATCCGTCCTTTCCCATAACGTATCACTACGGTTAGACCATATACTTGTATCAACCTAGGTGTGAATAAAATGAAATTTGAAAAATCCTTGTGGAGACCTATGATGATCATGCTGGTGGTGGAAAGAACACACTAAAATCACTTCATAAATGGTTTTTTATATCGTATCAATTCATGATCTGACTGAGCAGCATTTCACTTCTTATAAATATACTGAAAAGTGCGTCAATTCTTGGATAGCCTCAAAAGACAGAAAAGAGTCGTTTCAAACGTTGCCAGAAAAATGGGCCTAAATAATGGCCAGCGATGCGTAATATTTCATTTGCTTTTTTAAAATAAATGATTTATTTTCACATAAAACGGCAGGAACTTATTCACACACCCGATATTTCAAATTTCCCACACTCTTAACTCTCTCCTTCGCGTCTCATTTGGCAAGATGGAATGCAAAAATATAATTATACGCAGCGATTGCGTAAGAATATTTCAAGTCCTCCGTTCGAACTGCAAGTCTTTCCCCTTCGCGGAATGATTCCAAATATCACTTTTCGAATAATACCACCCCCACTTGCAGCGTGTAAATACTTAAACATACGATTAACGGTACATATTTAATAATGATAGAGACCGCAAATTTTAAACATTTCTAAATATGAATTATTTTAATATTTCAAGGCATATTCAGCTCACAGATGCTTAAGCAATTATTGCGGTGAAGGCCGCAAAACTAGCAAACAACAACATACAAACGCAACGAACGCCAAAACGGCGTCCTCCGTATCTATAAATTGAGAGAATTGTTAAAAATATACGTTATGAAGATACTTTTCTATATCACAATAAATAATTTTATTGATAGATGGAATTTATTTTACGACGATTCGTCTTGATGCAATTTTTTTTTCTCCGTTTAAATTGAAGAGGATTTGAATAATTTTATCGTTATGATTATATGTTTTCTGAAAAATGTTGAACGTGAGATAAAGTCGTAGACAAGCTAGTGGATACAGTGATTTTAACATTCGACCATTTAAGGATTTATATCTTAATGTTGCGAATTCTGCATGTCTTGATAGCGAGCCAATTGCTGTTCGAGTTCTCGTACACGCTGTTGATATGTATTCAGAGCCCTTTTAACTAAGCGAAGCTCTTCGCTCTGATGATTGAACGCCAAACGTAACTGGAAACAAAAATACGTTATAAATACGGAGCGAATTTGAAATAAACCGCTTAATAATGAGCGTTAAAAAATATATACTTCGCTCTCTGAAGAAAAAACATCGCCTTGATTGATCTGCTTATACAAAGGAATTTGTTCATCGACTTGCACCGGCTGATTGCCAAACATTTGCTGAAGCCTATGAAATTTAGTGGCTTGGTTAGAATTTGTCTTTTGACTCTTTTCTGTAACCTACGCAAAAACATAAATAATTAATTTTTGTTAATCGATGATCCAAATGCATTTATCAATACATTTTAATATCACACCTGCAGGCTATTTTCTTCTTCGGATCTCAATTGCCAGTTTGTAATTGGCCTATAATCCGGGATTGTTTCGCACGAGAGAAAAGCAAACTTTTTCTTGTTATTGTTATCCTGCGGCTGTAATGCGGGAGCATCTTTGTTATAAATACGAGGTTTGTGCGTGGAAATTGTTACACCTGCAATGAAAATGTACAATAATTAAACAAATGCATTTTAAACAATATATCAATACAATAAGCAATGTTTTTTTTAAAAAACTACGTGTGCATAAATAAAAATTAGTAGGGTGCTTTCGTACATTTATAAAAGTACTCACTTTTAATAATCTTTTCCGGAGCTATACTTGTAATACCGTTACTAATAGATTCGGATGCTGTGAATAAAATGCGGATTCAAAATCAATTCAAGCAGGAATGCAAAAAGGTCTATATACTACTACATAAATTATCGATCTGATCGAATACAAATAAAACATCAAATATTCACAATTTCACGCATAGCTTAAGAAATTTAAGGTATTAAAATATTAAACATAGGAAAAGCTGTTGTACAAATGATCATTTCATGCTTTCAAAATATAGTAATACTTGAAATAAAGTAATAAAATTAAAGTAGTACGGATTACATTTGCAAGCAATGAAATACTTCATTAGAATTAGTTTTTTGGGATTAAATTTTAGCTTTCTTAATTTTTAATAATCGGAAAACACATGTGTATATTAGGGGGACCCAAAAATATTCGAAAAATTTAAGATCTTGTGTTTGAGCTCCACAAAACGGTATTGGGCGATCGTCAATAGAAAGTGCACGAGCTAGTAGACATGTTAAACATTTAAAAAAAGTGCTGTACATCGCATATTGACTAAACATTCGGGCATGAAAAAGCTGTGCACATGATGAGTGCCGTGTTGCTCACAATGGAAGAAAAACAGCATCATTCAATCGTGTGTTTAACTATGTTTCACAGCAATAAACCTGAGTTATTGCATCGATTCATAGCCATGGACGAAACATGGGTCCATCACTTCACATTTGAGACGAAGGACAACAGGAACAGGGTTTATTGATCCCGCTTATTCAAGAGCATGCCAGCCCACTCAACCAAAGTGCACAGCAAGGTGCAAAACCTGAATTTAATATCCATGTCCGCGAGGACACGCTCATTCTTAACACTTTGAGAACCGCGCTTTTTGGTGTAAAAAAGCTGCGGGGGCCGCTCGTTTTAGGCAAATTTCGCAAGAAATCAAGACCTTTATAATAATTTACATATCTTTTTAACCTATGAGTGTATATACGTGATATTTTCAGGTTATATTCTACACAATCAAAGGTATAGATATGTGATCTTCATTTTACAACTTTCAACCAGTGGTTCTCAAACCAACGAAATACATTTTTTTTTCTTTCTATAAATAATACTTGTTATTTATATTTCATTTAAAATTTATTTACTATATGAGGGTGATAATACTTCGCAATTCTATGGAAGGACCGCCACTGGATATGTATATATCCTTTACTTCAGGATCGTCCAACCTTTTTTGTCTTGGGAGCTACTTTTCAATTTAAAATTGTCTTAGGATCGATTTCTAATATGATTCTTATAGGAAATTTATTTACTTTCTTCAAACTTAAAACTCAAATTTACATACCCTTTATATCTGTAGAGAAATCTGTCAACGAATAGTGAAATATTAGTGTCGGTAACATTTTTTTTTTATGATGTTGTAGGCCCACGTTTTTACGCCAAATGGCGTCAGCGGTTCATAACGGTTGGGGAATTTTTACGCCAAAAGGCGTCAGCGGGTCTCAAAGTGTTAACTTCGAGTGACCATTTGGAAAACGAATAATAGGATGAGAGTATATTAAATATTATTATATAATATGTTTTAAAATTCTCAACCTAACGTATAAAAAAATACTATGATAGAAAGTTACTAGACGCTACTTTGCTTCCATGATCGTACAGATTATAAAAAATGTCACAAAAATCCCTAAAAGAGGACGGCGTGGCCACGAGGTTTGTATGTCCAATTGGTCCACTTTTCAGACCGCTGATATGATGAATGAGCACCTTGCAAACGGATGCTATACCTGAACATGTCTACAGAACGATTACAAACTCTTATTATGAAACGAAGTTGTCCGAAGAAGACTGATTAGATTGGTTGTTTAAATTTTACAATGGGTCGAAAATATTGTTGTCTTTATTTTATTGCGGGCTTATTTCGGCTGTGTCAGCCCAATGTTTAAGATATAATAAAGAAAAGAGAGATTAGATAACAGTAAATATTATAAAAACGGACAGAGTCAATCAGTGTTGGTTCATGTAAAGTAGAATAGTTGAGTACCCAATACCAGGGGGACAGAGGAGACCAAAGGGAGCGGTTTAGTGAGTAGGCACGGCTGGCCAACATCCCTTATGGAAGTTGTATCAATACCAGCGTGAATCTCACACTCAGTCTTTGGAAGATTCCGCGCCTACAGGAAAAAAAAAAAAAAAAAAAAAAAAGAATAGTTGAGTAAAATAAAGATTCTGCGTTTTGCGCCCCAGGCCCAGTTACGCCCCGTTCATATACATTGTCCAGTTTATTGGCGACAATTGGAAGTTTTGCATCAAAAATTAAAAGAGAATCATCCGTAGTTATTTAACAAAAGACGATACTGCTTCATGATAATTAACACCCTTATAAAACAAAATTGACATTTGATAAAATACGGGAATTAAACTGGGAACTCGCCCTGACAGATTTCCATGTTTTCAAATCCATGGAGCACAGCCTGAGATAAAAAAGATTTTTTCGGGCTCCCCTAATATACAACACATTTATCATTGTAAATCTTGGCAGACAACATTTAATAACAATAATCTGTAAACATGCATGTATATCTTACACAAGCTTAAAAAATAGCTAGCAATCAAATTTAACTGATATTATGAATTAAAACATAACAGTGTTGCTTTGTTATATAATTCATTATACCCACTTTTATTCGAAAGATCTTAGATAGTTTATTTTGTGAAAGTGTTTTAGATTAATCACACTAAACAGACATATAAAAATTTCTATTAATATTAGCTAACCTGTCTTCATGCTTATAAGAAGAGGTTGGGCATTCATTCCGTTCATCCAATCGCGAGCCGAAAGAGAAGGCACAGGGGCTGCCGTATCAGGATACAAATCCTCCTAATAAAAAAATTCATTGAATTAAACATCAATTTATTTCGATTTGCTTGTAAATATAAATTCAATCAAATTTACCTGAAAATGATCAGATTTTCGCGGAACAACCATCGAAATCGGTTCACAGAGGCCCCTTGAAGTATGCAATTTATAAAATCTGAATATTTCGCACTGCGAAACATTTAAGCCGCGTTTCGGCATGAAACCAAGACCTCTCTACACAACAAAAAATTAAATAAGCATAAATATATTTTCAATTTAAAAATATATATATTTTCGCTTGGGAATAAATACCTGCGGATTTCCAGAGAGAAACTGATTGAGATAATGAACGTACGGCGATTCGTCGACGACTTCATAATAACGGATGTTACCGTCACCTTTTCCCGCTAAAAAGACCTACAAATAAAAATATATAAACGTCTTGGCATAGAGCGTTCATCATTTTATTATCGTGCAAAACTAACCATGTTTGTATCGTAGTCGTAATACGGAAAAATTACTCCCGAGGAGCTGTCGATAGTTTCGCACGATAGAGGCCTCGATAAATCGTGCTGATCCCATACGCAATATTGACGGTCGCTATGACGCGAAAATCCGGCAGTTAACACGCGTCCATGCGATCCAAGGAAGCATGCCTTCGATGCTTTGGTACCTTGATGGCATTGCCCTTCCTGTTGTTTTATTAATTATTTATTAATCGAAGCATTTAAATTGTTAATATAATTAAAAATATATATATTTAGCTTACTGAAACTACAATTCCAGACCGTGGCTCAATAATCCTTAGTTTTTTATCCTTGCTAGTGGTCGCAAGCAATGAACCGTCTCTGTTAAACGACATACAATAAATAACGTCTGTATGACAATCTATGACATTCATTGCCTCTCCTTTGCCGACATCCCATACAATTATCTGCGGATAAAAAGGAATTTATATATTAGGTGGACCGATAAGTAATCAAAATTTCCCCCTAATAATTACCTATTAGATTACAATTTCATAAAAAATTTGATATCTGAATATTAAATGAATCCAAATATTATGCAATTCCCTTATCATTAACGTAAACATTACATATCACCAAACAAAGGTTATAAATACTAACGAGATAGTCAAATCCAGCACTGAGCAGAACATTTTCCGCAGTCGGATGCCATTCTATATAAGCCGCTCTCCGTTTATGACCGCGGAGTTCAACCAGCCACTCTGTCAAATGCATGGACAGTCCACCATCGGGAATATGCCAAAGTTTCACCTGCAAACGGAATTATTATCGATAATCAAAATGCTAATATGAGTATTTCTATCGAGTGTGTGAATAAATTCTCGCCGTTTTTCGCATTGTCCAAGAAACGATTCATTTTGGACCTAAGATCCTCTTTTATCATTCCCAACGCTGTCAGACGTTTCAAAACTGTTGTTTAATCAAGTTCTAATGATTTTGGCATTAATAATTTAAATTGGCAGGAACTTGTTCACACACCCAATATTTAAAAATTGTCTTAATTTTGATAAATTACCGTGGTATCGTCCGAACATGATGCAATTATATTGTCATTAAAAGGATTCCATTTTATGTCTAAAACAGGTCCACGGTGCCCCGTTACACGACTGGCATTAAAATCCAATCGTCCAGTCTGAAAAATTAATCATTCAATAAAATAACCAATAATTAAATATATTTTAAATTAAAGAAATAAATACTTTACATGATCAAGGGGCAACACTAAAAATGCTCCTCCTCCCGCTACTTCCGTAACAATAGCGACGAATTTGGGATTGACGGCGCAAAAATTGGAATCGTGCGCATTACGTGTGATTTTAATGTTGTCATAGCATCGCTCGCGCTTAAAAGGCACTCCGTACACATGCCTGAATTTCGAACTTCGGACGCCTCGAAACCATAACTGAAATTATCGTCAATGAAATTAAAACAACAAATATATTATAAACAGATTGTAATCAAATTATCATATTAAAAAGCTAAACAAGTTCAATAATAAATGAGGCCTGCTATAAAAAATATATTCTCACGCCATCTCATTGTGATCACAACGAAGTTTCTAGTATTCTTTGCATTCTTAATGAACCTGTGATACTGACGTTAGGTGTAAAATTGTATTATTAAAAAACTGACGTGAAAATATTACCTACTCAAGCATACAAACTATTAATCTAATTCAATTCTAGCTATATAAGAACAACTATTTTATTTAGATATCAAAAATACATACCTGTGAGTTAGTCATATTGGAGACGAAGTTGATTATAACATCAGTTATCCCAAATAAATTGTGCACTATAAAAATTGCTCAACATGCATCCGTATACAGAAATAAAAGTGCAATAGCCAGTGATAGATCGATGAAGAGCAGATGAGCACATTCAAGTTCTATGCACTAGTAAAATACTGTAAAACACATTGTACATAAGAACAAAATAAAAATAATAAGCACAAGAAGCATATAAAAAAAATCTACAATGCGTCCAAATAGTATCAAAAACTATCACTCTAATATATGAAGCAAATCTATTGTACAAACTAAGTTTCTCTTCACAATTTCATTTATAAAAACTACCATATTGTACGTTCAAGTCAATTCACCCGACGATCTTTGTAACGAATGGGAAAACTCAGAGAAAAAAGCGAAAATGGAAAGTGTGTGTTCAGTAGCAGTGCAACGTCTGAACTGCACAACTCACACAACAAAAATAATGTAACGATGCATTAAACGAACAACAGGTCTACTCAGAACGCTGCACATCCTCCCTTTCTATTTTGAAGCAGACTTATTATGCAAATACTCCGTAAACGTAAATTACATTCATTGTGAAATATAGAATTAATTAATATGCATCGAAGTAAATAACCGTGAAATGCTCAACTGATTAATGTAAAAATTATTCTCTTATGAAACCCACTCGAATTTACAACTTTATCATTGACATCATGATTAAAATAATTACCGTGGATACAATGGTGGCACTGAATTTTCACAAAAACAAATTTGTTACACTTAGCGCTTTAAAAGTCCAACACCTAGACGCTATAAACGATCGATCGAGGCTTTACATAAGACAAAAGATGAAACATAACAACATTCCATCGCGTCCAACGGCCGACATACTAGCGTTTTTTAGATTGAATTCTCATTTTTTAAGCGAATCTATATAAACTTTCACTGTGCACTCTTCACGCTGGCGGTTATTCATTAACATCGGTTACTCAACAAAACCAATCAAAGCGTGACACTATTGGATAGGCGAGCGCGCAATAATGACTTTGTTATAATACGAGTACCGGAATAAAATTCTAAATAATCAACGAGCACAATAAATCGCTTGTTATTATATTTTCGAAAGGCAATCGTAGCACTTTAACTGCGTTACATATAATTCATCTGGGAAACAATCAGAACATATTAGGATAATTGTCATCAATATTAACTAACATTAACTCGATAATATTGTTTATACATTAACACATCTTATGCGGGGTCATTTAATCAGTATTTTCTGCGGGGCATGACACTTTCGAGTGTAATATTTTACACGGTCTTTTGATATTAAGCATATTTGTGTGCATTAATTTTAATGGTTGTAAACTTGTCGGATTTTAAGCCGTAAGCGATTGTGCTGTTCCAAATGCATCAGATGTGTCTTCTAATGCACAATATCTGCCGATTACATAAATGAACATAGTATTTTCAGCAACATATGCTTTAATACAAATCCATCTACTGATCAATGCCGCAGCTCAACAAATATATCAGCCAAACTCTTGGCAACCCAATTCAAAGTGCGTTGATTTAAGACCAAAATCTTCAGAAAAACCCAAATGTATTGAAATAAAGATAATTGTAATCACGCTCAATCACAATTAGTTTCACATTGAGCGAATGGCAAGCCGAGAATTATGATTAAAATTTCCCACAAAAGATGTGTTAATATTTTCATTGCACCGACTTAATTTAGAACAAATGCCTAATCTGATCAAGTGTCTCGCATAAAGTTTAACTTAGTTTTAAATTGTAAATATATTTGCAAATTATTCTTATCTCAGTTCGGAACCAAGAAGCTTTAGGAACAGATCAAGGACAAGAACACCAAATAGACGGCCTTGAGGAGAGGCATAGGAAGAACTTCACTTTGCAACGTTAACGGCATTGTCTTCCGTTGCCTTTTATATCGTTTTGAAATCGCCGAACTGAAATAGGAAAGCACTCAGTCTTGAATTCGTTTGGGTAAGTTGCACGTGGACGAGGAAAAACTCTCAGTTAGTGTAGGAGCGAGTCTGAGATGCACTTAAGCATCATGTATGTCTCTACCCTAGACCGGCAACACCCTAGCGAGGAAAGGAAGGACTGGACTATTTGCATTCCAGAAAGCCCTTTCCAGTAGGATCAAAAAGGTCGTCCAGAGTAGTTTTCCACTGTCTCCTGAAGAAAACTATTCAGTCTTTACAAACCTCCCAAACTCCCTATTGAGACGGTTACGAATGCGTTAATCAATACGTTCATTCTGGAGACCCGCTCACCTTTGAAATGAAACTCAGTGGTAATACTACCTTTAATATCGAGTAAATGAGGAAGTGAATGTATGATACAGACGAGATGGATGTAACCCCTTCCTGTGAATGGATATTGATGTAGGGCCTCTATGATGATGATGATTTTTATCTAATTTAGACATCTTTAACATGTTAAAAATACTTGCGTTCACTAAAGTAAATGGCTTTAGTTCACTTAGATTGTATTTGTATAAAAATAATTCATCGTCTGTAAAACGCGATACAGATTCGCATGAATTTAGTGGAGTGTATTTGAGAATTAATTTATCACTCCGCAGGCTAGAAGATCTTGAAAATAAGCAATGTACATGATATCACAAAAAAATAAATTCACAATGTTGACACTAATACAAAAAAACAAACTCATTTCTAAAATTCAGGCATTACAAAATGAATAATCATGAAAACAATCTACGCTAATAAAACTCTCAAGCGCCTCATATAAAATCCCATACAAAACTGTTTTCTACATTGGATCTAAAATATTCACACACCAATGACAAAAAAATATCCGCAGCAAATGGAATAACAATAACCACACATAATCACAATCAGACAGAATCCAACATCACCGTGAAATTAAACGGCAAATAAAATATCTCACGATGAATTTCAGCGAATTAGCATTCATCGAGTTTTGCAATCGAGCATTACAGAATTTAAGCGACCGTTTACGCCAGACTCATACAAAAACGCCGCTAAAGAGGCCTTTGTTTATCATGCATCGTGGTCGTTAAGAGCACCCATATGATTTTTAACACACGTCCAACATGGTATGATTGCATGACTCACATTTATATCGGTCTGCCTCAATAGGAATGACGTCACACATTCTAAAATAGCTTTGTTTTTTCCGAACGGCCGTTTCCCAGCAAGGACTTTTATTAGCATATTAGTGACACAATAAACGGCAAGAAAAACCACCACACCCACGCGGAAAGTCTTTATTATTAAAAATGCACGCTTTCGTATAAATCAAGTCGGGTCATCTTTACATAATAAATATGTTTCAAGGATAACTCCGTTTCGGGCACACGAAATAAAACATTTGACAATGATGCATTATGTCATAGCTGCATAAATAAACCTCGATTGCGATAAAAATGAAATTAAACGCCTTGAAATATTTATTTGAAAATTGCGCAAATGCGATTAATTTAATAACAACAAAAAATACATTAAATATTTATGAGATAATTTTTGTAATGTATCTTTTATTCCTCGGCTGAATTACTGTATTTTGAATTCAATTTGTTATGATTTAGAATCATTGATATTCAGACGATTGATCGAATCGCTATAGACCTCGGCATCAATTGCATCTGGAGAATTGAATACATTTTATACATTCATAGCGGCACAAATTTTATTATCATTGATCATTGTTTGCGATCTTTTCTAGCCAGAAAGATCATGAGCACAAAAATATTCGATTGTATCTTGACTTATACATATAAACAATCATACGACTCCTACTCGCTGGTCCAACAAAATCAGGAGTGTCACTGGCCTTCCATAAGTACAAGCGCTTGGCACTGCATTTTCTTATATCATTATTAATGTCTGTCGGACCAAGGGCCAGACAGACAGACAGAT
Organism: Stenopsyche tienmushanensis; assembly: GCA_008973525.1. Classification (NCBI taxonomy): domain Eukaryota; kingdom Metazoa; phylum Arthropoda; class Insecta; order Trichoptera; family Stenopsychidae; genus Stenopsyche; species Stenopsyche tienmushanensis. The sequence continues at coordinate 422,599 of WACJ01000097.1, forward strand.
ATGATTGACCTTCATTCCATTTGACCAGATTAACCCATTTCTAATCCTATTAAGTCCAGTTGATGATTATGTTTTTGCAAATTCAAGCCTCTTCCGGCAATGGTGCATAGTTAAAAGGGGATTTTAACAAACAGATGACCAGCAGATTTGAGTACCCCAGCAACGGTCATTTGACTGACGTTTACTTGGAGAAATTCTTTGATTTGAGCCGCAATCTGCACGGCATTATCAACTAGAATTTTGTCCGCCACCTAGCACACTTGACAGATGCGGCGCTCTGTAAGCTTTCCTGATCTTTCTCCTTTGTTCGTTGGATAAACATCAGACAGGCCCTTGTAAATAGTATTGATTGAGCCAATGCTGACTCCCGTGCGGTCCATGATGACTCGGTAGAACACATTGGAACACAGAAGGGTCTCGACTTGTTTTTTCTTGCTGTTGTTGAGAGACTTCGTCAACCAGAGGGCTGGGTAAGTATGATTCTTAGTTGTGTAATCTTTTCTTAAATGTGCGGCTTAAAGGTTCGAATAAAGCTATAAATTAACTCGATTGGATTTCGTAGCTTTGGGCCGGAGGTTTCATTCGGAAGAGGACGTAAAATCTTTTACGTGGTTCCAAGTGCATCACAGAATAAATATATTTTATTTTAACGTATAAAAATAATTCTACAAGCCCATTTTTAAGAAGTTTCCAAAAGTGTATTCCATTAAGATCCTATCTAATAAACTAAGATCCCAATATTAAAAAAATACTTAACATTAATTCCAAATAACCTACACTAGTTCTATAAAAAATAATGATAACTATCGACGTTAATATACTTTAAAATTTCAACGAGAACTAATGATATAAATACACAAAGTAAATAAATTCACAGATGAACAAGCCGCAGTTTGGTCACCAGCTGTGTCATTCAAATACACACTGTAATGTAGTATTTAATTTCCTTAAATTTCTCCACAAATATAATTATAGAGCAAAATAGCACAACGACAATGATAGGTCTGCTAATTCACTGTTGTGAGCAATTTATGCAGTAATTTTCTACATAATTTTGACATATATAGAGCACACAGTTTGTAAAGCATATTTTAATTTAGAAATCAAATAATGCTAATTCTTGAAAACGTCATTTTTTTAACCCTGAGAATCAAATTACGAAATTGAAATCACAAACTCTCACATCTATTCATCGGCCGTAATCAGATAGTACTAATACAAATAGAATATTGTAATTATTATGAATTTAACATCGACTTCCAACCAAGGTCTTTCAGGTTGCATAAGCAACGATTTCAAACGTCATCAGATAGGGACTCTTTTATAAATATAAATTTATTGCGAAGATATGCAGCAACACCTAGAAGAAACGCTAGAAGTCAAAGACATATATAGGGGGTGCTCGCTGCATCAAAAGACGACAAGACGTAAGATATGTCAGGCGTATAGAATTAAATAACAAATTGACTAGCATAAATATCTATAGACGCGGCCAAAAGTCCATCCCCACAGGTCATACGCATCTTTAATCAAAGAATAAAGAAGAAATTTTAATAGGGATACTCAATTTTTTTTAGATTATAATAGCAATGTTATTAACTGGTTGGTGGACAGTGCAGTCAAAATGCAGTCATCGCATGGAGCAAATTTGTGTCTGCATCTGCAGATAATGTTTCTCACGTCGGATTAGTCTATGTATACTGCCTTCGGGGATACTCCAAAAAAAGTAAGACAAATTAATTTTTGTGAATAATTTGATTTGTTAAAAAAGTGTTTTTACATAAATGTAACAAAAATGATTAAAAGGTCTTCATAGAACAAGCCCCCATAAATCAGATTTAACTGTATAATAAGCCTCCGATGCAACATAAAAAAAAAGGTTTAAGTTGTTAAATAAGAAGGGTAAATGTGTGGTTACTTATTTACATTTGTCGATGGAATTTATCTCTTAAAGTACTAAAACTGGATGCATCTTCGAGCTGATTTATGATCCAAAATAAGCCATTATATTTTTGGCGCGGAGGCAAAGACAAGACAGTTATATGGAACTGGGTAAAAACCCATGATTGATGGATCAGATCGACTCGTATCTTATTATACGTGCCCCCGAATAACAATTCGGTGATATAAAAAGATAATATTCCATCTGTTAGACATGGCAGTATTTAATATCTGGATTTTATACTTTTGGCTTAAAAATTGCAAGTTTAAAGACAAATACTATTTCATTTGGATCAGAAAATCATTTATTAGAAAAAAATCCTGATAAATTAGAGAAGGAAGATTTATTATTTAAGCTCTACAGTAAAATGTCAATATAATGGACCTCTATTTAACGGACTTTGGATATAACGGACAAAAAATCCGGTTAAATGTAAAAAAAATTAAAAAACGTCCTGTTAACCGGTTGACGCACACGTCTGGAATAACGATTTTTGCAATTTAAGTATTATCTGCCGACGCATGACGGGATTTGACGGCTGTGTACGTAAAAGTGTTAACATTATCCATGCTTAAAATCAAATGTCGCCACATATAAACAATTTTTAGCGGCCATGATAATCACGCCATACGTCTAGCACTAGAATTTGAGACATAATGCCTTGCTGATCATAGACTGCACTAGCCAGGGTGATAATATATTAGGGGATTCCCTGATATAATAACGCTTAGGTTTCGACACAGCACAATGGTGTTTGCCATGCTGGGCGGGGATTCACCCAACATCTACACAACAGTTTAGCTTGTTTATTCAAAGTGAATGAACGCATTTGGTACTCCAATAAATTAATTTAAATTTCCGTAACCATACCCTTTAAATATGGACAAACGGAAAAGAATTAAAAATTATACAAAAGTTTGAGTCTGGAATGTCTGCGTCTCGTATATGTGAACGATTTTTGTAGGACAATACATAATAATGCCGAAGAAGAAATAGCTGAGGAAGATGTTTTACAACGGCTAGTAGTAGACGAAGGTAACCCTGGATATAAAATCAAGACTGAGAGTGAAATAGAAGATGAATTTATGAACCTAAAAAATGAGGATGGAAGTGAGGATAGCGAAGATGAAGGAACAATGCCTTATATTAAACCTATTTTTATATAACGGACTTTCGACTTTAAATATTTATATAATTTTTGCAAATTTATAAGCCCCGGAATCATCTTACATACATCCACATATACAAATTGAATATAATACAATAGAATACGATCCTCGGCAAACATAAAAATGTTGAGAGTAACCACTTTCGACTCCCATTACTCTAATTTAATAAAATAACAAGAGACAGAATGATCGACCCCCCATTGTGTGTTTTAGCGATGGTTTAACTCCGCTTTCATGAATTGCGTCGACAATCAGTGTTCCGAGACAAGGCGCAAACAATCTGAAGTGTCCGCCATTGGGTTAATTATAATCCATATTTGATGAAATATATAAAATATTCTTTCAAATAAAACAAAAATTGAACGGATATCTTACACACAACTAGTTTTATTTACATTTAAAAATCAAGCGTCCTTATTAAAAGACCCTATATGATCTCTTTTCATTGGGGATAGCTATAATTTCTCATATATGGTAGTTAACTGTTTAATTACACGTACGTGACCTAAAAAGGAAGATCCTAATACAAAAGTTTAACAACGATAGAAAAATATCCTTAAACACTTTTATTTTAATTAAATGAAGCTATTGACTTGGCTAAAAATATAGTCACTAAAATATTTGGAAGCATCATCAGACGTTATCTGTTAATTAAAACCCGAAAGATAATATTCAATTAGCATACATATATTTTAGAATAACATTGCCCACTTGAGATAACAACGCGTATAGCCGTTATCTCCATAATATGATTTTACCATACAAAATGTATTTTATAAAGCGGATGCACCATCGCATCAATCTTTATTATCTATATCAATATCTATCAACTGCATGATTTTATGAGCAATCGGTTAAAATGCATTTAATAATAGTCGAATCTTCAATATACAAATTTTAAAAATATATCAATATTATCAATTGAAATTAATAAAGTCTGCCGCTATAAACTAGCAGAATTATAGACTGTCATTGTGCTCGTGTATTGGATTCGTAGTTAATTATTCTCAGTTGCTTTGACCTTAATAGCCGTCACTGCACACTACTATCTATCGTACTGATCAGCATATTTTTTTAACGACTAATTATATTATTGTCATAATTAAGTTCGAGATTTTTTTATAAAATTACCACAACTCTGAAATCATATTACATAAACACATTAACGCCGAAATAATATCAATGTATAATCCTTGCAATAACAATAAATAAATAATGATACATTGCATCTACAAATTTAATAATGAAAATTCTACATGTTCTAAGCAATTTAAATAAAATTTTATAGCAAAAAATAAAATATAAAAAGCACCATATTGTAGATTTAATTACAATACATTGTACGGTAACGATGTGAAATATTCAGATAAAATGATTTTATTAATACAAAAAAAGACCAGTGATCCATTTGTATGTTAAATATAATAACGGCTTTAAACGTCTATTAAAGCAACAGATTTTAAGCGGCTTTGTGCATATGATTGCATTGATCTATCGTAATTGAGGTTAGCTGAATGCTTTCGAAGAGCATAAATACTAGTGCAATTTGTTCCCCCTTTATTAATACGAGCAGACGGAAACTGACAGAGTTATACGAAGATGGGGTCGCGACCGGTATAAGAGGCCGGGGGATAATTGATCCGTTACCTTGGCTGGGGGTTTGTTGCAGGCGCGACTGTCGACGAGGGCAGCTCGTTCTGCTACGGGACTGTAGGGCGCCTCACGCGCGCTCTCACGAGCCGGCGGCATCACTCGACGAGGGAACACAACTATACGAACCGACACTGCACCTGCACTCGGCAGCTATCGACCATGCCCTACCACGCCGACAACTGTCAGATACTCAAACGGGGTTAATTTGCACAAATATTTCTATCAAATTTAAATTTAATTATAAAATATTGATAAACAGCTATTTTAATAATCACAAATCAATAAATTATATCAAACTATTTAAATATCAAATTAAAATTGTAATAATATGATTAAAAAAATATCGTAGATAGATATAAATATAATTTTTAAGCAAATTAAATTAAAACATTTGCATTTGCATAACCGATAAATTCACATCAACATATTTTTAAAACTGCTGTTATATATATAAATACGTTATTTAAATTCTATAACAATAATTCACCATTTCCCCCATGCTCAAATTGATTCATCAATAACTGTATTATTGCGCTGGCAACATCGCAATAACTAGCAGCCGTGACATTCGTGCGGCTTCTGCGGATTTGTCATCCGGGTCGCTTAAATCCTCAATCTGACAAATGTACAGCGCTAATATATCATTAGTGCTTTGTAATATTTGAGCGTGGTTGATATTTCGACAAGGCAGCAAAATACTACACAGCCAGGTATATTTTTCGCGATTCTATGACTCCTGTCATTCGGGCGGTGTCTTCATTCAATGACCAAATGTGCTCATTTATTATTCATTTAAAAATCGTTTTTGAACGCTGATTTGGATCGAATTGAGATACCGTTATTTGCGCGTTGACGTTAATGATGTGTTGTAGAAAATGTCGGATCGCAAAGCCGAGTTGGAGAGGAAGAAAGCGAAATTGCAGGCGCTTCGCGAAGAAAAAGATAGAAGACGTCGCGAAAAAGAACAGAAAGATGTCGAAGAAGCTACAGTAAGATATTTTATGAATTCACGCGTATATATTAATCTTATTGGAAACTCATTTAAAAATGTTTTTTAAAGTTGCGTGCCGCAGGGGGCGTCGGCGGTGAAAGCAGACGGGATTTGGATGAGATGTTGTCTTCGTTGGGTGTGGCTCCCGTTCATGAAGTCCTGTCGTCGCTCTCGTCGTTGGCGTCTTTGACGCCGACTCCGCCGGCGACCGCTTCGCCCGATACCAGTCTTTTGGTTTCGCAGCAAGGGTTCGTTATGGGATATGTTTTGTTTTGAAATTTGCATTTGTGGCACTGTTTTACGATTGATGCGCTTCGTGTAGATCCACCAGGCGCGTCATGCCGCAGTTGAGCGTCGTATCTGTGCAGTCGACGAACATAGCTCCGAAGGAGTCCGTCACGTACACGAAGCAGACGCAGACGGCCAATTCCAGCGGTCACTGACCGGGACGGTGAGATTATTTTCTATACGCTCGTCGACGAACTATAATTTTAAGTTTACGTTTTAAAATAAACGTCGATGTTTTTAATTGAAAAAAAAAAATGATTATTTTCGAATTTCGTGTAAAGTTTTCATGTTGTGCTATTATACAATTGCTTCGATTTTAACATATGAGTTCGCTGTTTATATATTTTTTATATTCTTTCCTTTTTATAGCATCGAATTTTTCAGTTTTATAACTTTTTATTTCGTGTCGTTTTCACTGCATATTTGTAACATCAATTTAATTTATGTCAAATCATAAAGCTTTCTCTCGAGTGCTTTTTATTTTTTGAAATGTGATTTATCATGATATCCCAGTATCATTAACACAATATGAGTTTCCAATTTTTTTTATATTTTACAATTTCTTTTATTTGCATGACCTTCTCTTTTTATATTCTGTTGCTTTTTTTGTTCATAACGTAATAGTAGTACGTTTCCATGTTTTGCATTTACACTAACGTTTGTTTTAATTTAAACGTCGTTAGGAGAGGTTTTTGTTTTAACAAGTTATTTTTTGGGCTTTGTAGTTATTTTGTTCTTGTGTAAATTTTTTGACGATGGATGTGATTATATTATTTGAAAATAACAGATAGTAGATATTAAAATTCGAGACTCCTTTTTTCCTGTCCGACTGAATCGGTTATTAATTTTTAATCTTGAAAAGCTATTGGTTTCGATAACTGCTATCAGATCTTCAAATGTCTTTCAAGTCCGGTTTTTATTTCAAATTCTATAACGATTAAGAGATTATATCTGTAGCTCTTTTTATATATAGATACTGAAACCATTTTGATTAACTATTTTTCGATAATACTCCATATGAGGTCACTAAATGTGTCCAGTTATATCCTTTTATATTATATTTAAAGATCCTTTTTAGAATTAAAATATCAAAATCAGTGAAATATAATTTTAATATATTAGTAACATAATTGGATACATAAAACCTTTCTACTTCTTACAATGTTTATTAGTTTTTTATTGATTTGGAATTTTCATCTGCTCTTCAATCGGTAACTTAATATTCATCAGATTTTATTAAAAATCGACGATGCAATAAAATAGAGAAACTCTTTGCACCTGAAAAATGTTGTATATATCAATATTCTATAAAACTATTTATAAATTCTCCCCTATCAATCCATTGTTTAGATCGTTTCTTTGTCTTCGAATGGGGCATTTCAATCATAGACGTAACGATGTAAAATAAAGGTAGGCGAAAGCAGCCTCGTCAGTTTGCTTATCAAACATACCCGTAAAATGGAATGTGGAACTGCCGATTACAGAAGGAACACGAAGACTCTGTGCAAAAGGCGACACCACTATCTTCAACAGTAGTGCATACAGAGGAGAGAGGCTACAGCTGCTCAAATGGCATCTTGTCTCCGTGGTTAGATACTACAAATGAATTGATGAAAGTACCATGAGGAAGAGGAAGTCCCTTTAGTCCGTCACTTGTGTGTGTCACGTCTTCTTTGCTTTTAGCATAACCTTATACTTCCTCCTCCAATGCACCTTCAGGTGCATATAGTCTAAACCCGATCTTCTTCGGGAACCTCACCTCTTTTTGGAGGGCACCTGGAAATTCTTTGCGTAGTGTTGGAAGAGAGGTGGAAGATACTCCTGTGTCGCTAGTCTGAAGATGCTCGGAACAGACTGCATAGTAGCACGGGATCTCTGTCTTTAAGACACCAATATACCATTAAGTTGCTGTCTGTCTGATCTCACCAGGGCCGTAACAAGAGTGTGGCAAAGCAGGCGCCCGCCACGGGTGCAACTGGGTTTTGGGCGCAAAACACTGAGCACCGACCCGAGTTTTTATTTTACTTGACCCAATGCGGATTGACTGTTCGTTTTTGTCTAATCCTTCTTATCTTCGTTATCGCTTAAACATTGGGTCGACCCAGCCGGCATATAAGCGGTCCGAAAAGCGGACCGATTGGACATACAAACCTTTTGGCAACTCCGTCCTCTTTTAGGGCTATTTGCGGTATTTTCTATGATCTGTACGATCACGGAAGCAACATAGCTTCTAGACACTTTCTATAATAGTATTTTTTTTTTTTTTTTTAAATAACCGCCATCTATACGTTAAATTGGAAACTTTTGAGACTATCTTTTTATATACTTATAATAGTATTTAATATATTGCATTTATAATATTATTAGTCAACTTAAAAAAAATAATTAGATTTCCGAGAGGGGTGGGAGGGAAGTTAGATACTTGCCATGGCCGCTTCATACCCTTGTTACGAGTCTGGATTTTACCTGTTTTCTTTGTCTCGAGTATGAAGTTATGGACCCATGTTTCATCTGTGGTTATGAATCGATGCAAAAACTCAGCTTTATTGTTGCAAAATATCGCCAAACATTCAATTGAAATATTTTCACGATGCTGTTTTTGTTCCATTGTGAGCATACACAGCGCCCATCTTGCGCACAGCTTTCTCATGTCCAAATTTTCAGTCAATGTGCAATGTATAACACTTTTTGAAATACCTATCATGCCTGCTAGCTCGCGCACTTTCAGTCAATGGTTATCCAATACCATTTTGTGGATTTTCTTCGCCATTTCTTGCATAGTCACCTTATTGGTCGACTACTGCATCTTGGCAGCTCATATAGCCTCGTTTAAGATCTGCCACCCAATATTTTACTGTTGTAAACGAAGGAGCAGATTTCGCCAGAGTAGAATCTAGCTCGGCTCTGATATTGGTTGGACTCAGATCTTGGACTAGATTCATGGACGCGAAATAACTGAAGGTGGCTTATCGTTAAAGTCAAAATCACCTGCTTCAAATTTATCGAATGATCTTCTGCACGTTCTATCAAAAACTGCGTCTTCACAAAAAACTTTCACTAAATTTAGACACGCTTCTGTAGCATTTCTTCATTGTTGGAATTCATACAAAATGGAATGATATGAGACATCTTTGTATCAATTAATTTAAAAACGCACATGTATAAATGTAATGATGAAGAGAGACAGCCATATACACTCCTGAAGGCGGGGTTTCCCGGCCTGGAAGGCTTTCTCCAGAATGTCCTTTAGAGTCGATGTAACACGAGCTTGTATAGTTTCAATCATGTCCCATTGTTTCCATTACAGGACTCCTTTTAAGCAAAGAAACAAAATAAGTCTGAGAAAATCAGGTCAGGGCTGTAGACATTCTTTGTGTTCAAATCTTCGGCTACAATGCGATAAATGATTGTGTTCGTCATTTTTAGACATCCACTGTGGGGTTCATCAGCAACCTCTTTTATCGATCTTTCTTGAATGACTTGTAGCTTCGAAGAACTTGTGATATGGACCAGGAATCATTTTCAAAAACCTGCTGAATTAATAGAAACGTTTCGTATCGTTGCGTCTGGAAAAAATTGGAATACTTATGCAGATATTTTACCTTCTGACGTTAGTCGCTGTTATTAAAATTTTTGAATAAATAATAAATTTTATTCTTCACGTGATGCAGTATTTAATTTCTGCTTTTCTAAAAGATCAGGTGCAAAGAGTTTTAAATTTTGATAGAGACGTTTTTCTAATTTTGTGCGCTTAAAAATTCTAGTTCAAAATAAAACTTACGTATCGATTGAATAGAGCAAATAATCATTGAAATTATTTTACATGAACTCTTTCATATATTCCATAAATAAGGGTGATTATTGAAACATCATATTCAAAATGGAATCAAAGTATTAGTCCGCTCTGTTAATATACAGGACAGTTTGTCGTGGAGGATGTTTATTATATTGTGTACTCTAAATAATCGTTGTAACTAACATTAACATAAGCACACATATCTAATGATAAGAACTGAGTTACGCGGGATGATAAACTGGATTCCATCATCTTGACCTGAATATGCACAGGGTGGTTTTTATTTTATTCTATTTCAATGTGATATTTCCGAGCGAGTCATACATATCAACACTTGATGATGAAAAAAAAACACAACAATTTTTTTTCATTGAACGATCGAAATTTGCCCAAGTTGAACAATATATATTCTGTAAAGTATTATTTTGTTTTATTGTTAATATTTTATGTTTTAAAATTTAAACGAGTAAATTTGCATTTGGGCGATTGTGTGTGTTGATATTTTTATGCTACCCTAACAAAAGGCTGCTCTTCCAATGCCTCACCACTTGCAGGATACATGGAGGATTGGTGGCGCCCCAGGAAAGGTAACAACTTATCGTCCTCAAGTATTTCGTGCACCGTTATATTGATATACGCACATAATATACGTATTGTTTTTATCACTTAATGCACATATACACTCTACCTTGAATACTTTTCACAACACGATTGTTCCAAAAACGCTTGATGTCGATCGTTAATATTCACCACTATTGGGGTTTTGCTCTTTTTACATAATAACACTTTTCATGATGAATTATTTTGTAGTTTAAAAAGCATTTTGATTGAAGAATACATTTCGGCTGTATTTTCAAAAACTTCATAATTCTCAAATTAATATTTCTGTCGCTATTAGAAATGCACCTAATTACATACAATGAATATATTTGCTGCATTTCGAGCATATTTTTAATTGATCAGTCGACTTCTTAATTTACGAGGGCGATTCAAATGTAAATCGGAATTTTGCTGTACAAATTATTTATGATATATAAAAATACAAATGATGGGTTTTATTTTTCTACATAGTTCCCTTCATTTGAAATATATCCCGTCACTGAAGAAATAAGGCGGCTGCTGTGAAAACCGTTGTATCAGCAGCGTTGTTTCGAAATCATTGCCCTTCTAATACCTTTTTCAATGGACCAAACATATGATAGTCTGTCTATCGTGTAGAAAATCAATCAATAAAATACTGTTTCGAGTTTTAAAATACCGTAGCAATCACTTTTCAAACAGACTGTTTCTCGACTTTCAGACCTTTACGAAACTTTCAGACCCAATCATCAACACTTACGTCATACTTAAATATAGCATCACCGAACTGTACCTCAAGTCTTTTCGAGAAAACGAATTATTTGTATTTTTATATGTGACTAATAAATTTTTACAGCAAAATTCCCGGTTATATTTGAATCGGCCTCGTATAATATAATAGATTTTAATCAGCTTCCTTAATTGTAATTTAATTCTGCTATACACAATATCATTTTAGTACGGAACGGATATAACTTTTCATTAAATGTTTTATTTCTCTTATTAATTAGTACTAATTACCACGCACGAAATCGTCGTGTGCGCGTGTATGGACATTCTCTTGATCTCGAGCGCAAGAAGAAATTAATTTCAGTCAATTTTCTTCAACGCCTCTTTAATTGAATCATGTTTTGGGCTTGAAATCAAATAAATTAGTTAATTCGGTCAGTTTATATTTAATATCTCTATATGAGGCCCATATAATAACCATTATTATTAGGGGGACCCAAAAATATTGACCGATTTTGAGACCATATGTTTGAGCTCAGTTTGTGGTCCAGACACAGTGACGGAAAAAACGTATTATTTTTGTGCAATAATTTTTTTATCGTTAAGGGTATAATGTTTACATCTGAAATTAATGAAGTCCACATCTGGCATTAAAGCCACAACAAAAGTCAGTAAAACGCTCAAAATATGTTTATGTTGAAATGGCAACAGTCTGCAGATGCTTACATTGATTGCAGAAATTTAAATCAGGCAATATAAGCTTAAGGGATGAATCAAGAACGGAATGATCTTCGAGTTTTGATAACGATGCACTAAAATCCCTAATCGAGTCAGATCCACAGCAAACAATCTAGGAGTTAGCATAAAGGCTGGGATCTCCGTGGACTATTGTGCAAACACGTTTAAAACTCATTGGCAAAACGAATAGGATGGCTATTATGGGATAGGATGGGTATTATGAGGTTTGAACCAGTCTGGTACTATCTTAACAAGCTGGTAATAGTCTGGCAACCAAACCTAATGGCACTCAGTCGCCAGACTGTCATAATGATAGTCCAGAAACACGCCGGAACACAACTATTAAATTATTCACATGTATTAGATGACCATCAATTTATGCTGCCAGCTCTCATTCTATGAGAATAATGAAGGGAATTTATTACAACACATGTGTCATCGAGTTCAAATATAAGGTCTCAAAATTGATGAATATTTTCAGGTCCCCCTAATAATTTAAGATTATTATTTAAAGCCAAAACAATCAGAAAACATCTGTGGTATTTGCGTCAATTATCGACACATCTTTTATTAACTCGTTATAAATAATGGGAAGTTTATAAATATTTCCAACAACGAATACACACTCATCTTATGGCGCGTTAAATATCCTATCCCGAGTTTGCAAATAGATCGATACAAAAGTGATGATTACTATTAGAAGTTTCCGAAGGGGCATGAGGAAAACTGCATCATATTGTGTATATTCTTGCTTTAAATGCTTTTTTATGTGATAAAATTTTGATCTGTTCGCATCGAATATTTAACAATAAATCTGCTTGAAAAATCAAAATTGCTATTGCATTCAAAAGTATCGAGTGGAAGTTTGTGTGGATGTGTATATAATATATATTTGTAAAAATGTCGTTCTCATATATTTGTAATTTAATACATATTTAATTTATTCAGACGAATGTTGTATAATATTAAAAGTCTTACAATTTCTTCAATTTATCTAAGAATGTTTTTTCATTTTATTTTCTATAGCTCACGCAACTGACTATTACGGTAAGTTTTTGTGTTCATTTATTACAACAAAAAAAAAGAATATATATATAGCTTTTATACCCGATCGATGCTTTTTGTTAATAATAAATACTAAGTGCATAAAGCCATTCAGACTGTCCAACGAGAAGCATTTAATCTCTTATCTTGACGCCCCATCTTTTATCCAAAAATCCCACCCTGTCACATTTCTCTCATGAATAACTAGATTTAATAATAAAATAATAATTTTTGTATGTCAAATTGTACATTGTGATTCAATTTGCGGTGTTTATCGAGGGTTACGGGGATTAATTGTCGAGGGGGAAAAAAAACGAAATAACCCTTCCGGAGTTCTCCACCTGCTCTATATTTTGTCATTCCTAGAAAACCAAACATTATTTCATCAGTGTATTATGTTCATAATCATTTTCTATGTAAAAATCTAACACTTCTTAACTCTGCTCTCTATATATATATACTAACATTGTGTAAATATTCTGATGAAGATCTTTTGTCAATGGATCTTTTTAACGTCGTTTGATTAAAAATATTCGATTAACATAATTCCATTTTAAATGCTGAATCATTCCTCGGTTTCGACGAAGAAAGGGTCTGACACTTTTAAAATCGTTCTATTTATCCCGTCAAAATTACAATTTTACTCATGGAAATATTACAACAGGGCATATACTGTACACCGTAAATGTTGCACGCACTATTTTGCCACACTATCTTTGCTTTTGTAGATGGTGTTACTCATGAAGAACTATTTTTAAGTGTTAAAAATTCAGTCTATCACAGGTATTGGGATTTTAAATGATTATCGGAAGATTCGTTTAGCATGAGGCCGTTACATAAATCGTTATGATATACTCTCGATTATCTAGATCCGAATCGTCATATTTTTGCTTGCTTTCGAATGTAATATCATATTTATAATACAAATTTGAATACTCATTATTAAGAAAAATGCTCATAATTAAGCTATTATATCAACGTATTCAAATAATCTTTGTTCGTCTATGTTTCAACATACTTCATATTTCAGATACATCATTTGCTTCATTCTCTTCAGAATGCATTAAATCTGTTTCCATGTCAGGAAAAATCTTGCTCTGTGATCGAACAAGTGTTACTGGCTTTACTTTTAACCAAAATTATGTTATTCCATGTATAGCATCCAATATTGTCATATTTTTTCCAGAAATTGATCATGTTGTCATCTTCCTCGGCAAGACTTTAACGATAAAAACGTTTCATTGATGATTCTCTTTGGAAATATCCTCGAAATTCGATGCAGAATTCACCAGCAGCTTCAACACAGAAACCGAGGCGTTCTCCCTAAACCATGAGTTGTCGAATCCCAAGTCGTTGCTTGAATATAGTCAATCAGTCAGACAAGACTCAAGGAAAAACTTCATTCCATACACATTTGAGCGCTAATAGGTATTACTTCTGCTCGTTTTTGATAGCATAGCTGCACCCATATCTTCATATGTTGATATTTTCATACTTGTTTGTTTTGATGGCCACTCCATATTCTTTGGAATGCTTTAACCTGGATTCTCCGTTATCAAATCTCTCAATTAACATACGTTTCTGTTTCATTGAGCGCCCACCTGTATTGATATACTTCTGGAGGCAGTGTCGCCAGGCCTGGAAGGCTACCGAGATGTCCTTTAGAGCCGATGTAACATGAGTTTGGATGGCTTCAATCATGTCCCAATGTTTCCCTTTCAGGACTCCTTTAAAGCGAGGAAACAAGTCTCGGAGAACTTGGTCAGGGCTGTGGGGAAGCTGGGGAATCAATGGATTGCGAATCCTGTCCAGGAAATCGTTGACAATGTAAGCGCTGTCATTTAGCGCCTTGTCGTGATGAAGTTTCTATGCGTCTTTATGTTCAAATCTTCAGTTACAATGCGATAAATGGTTGTTTTCATCATGTTTAGACGTCCTCTGCTGGGTTCATCAGTAACCTCTTTTATTGACCCTTCTTGAATGACTTGTGACTTTGGAGAACTTGTGATATGAACCAGCAATCGTTTCCAAAAGCCTGCTGAATTAATAGAAACATTTCAGTGGCAGAGTGTGCTTTAAAGTTGACACTCACGTCAATCTAACCCAGCAAGTCAGATGAAGTATATCATCGCGTCTGGAAAAAATTGGACGCGCCCTGTAGAAGTGCATTGTTTCTGTGTAACAACATCAATGTTTTTATATATTCTTATGTGACGGATAATCGAGAGTACACTGTGTTATAATTCATTTTATTCATTGTTTTATTTGACAGCGATTGAAATAACTCTCCATAACAAAAAGCTTTATAACGTCCAAAATATTCAATTAAAAATGCGTTCATAAGTTCAAAGCTTTCCATTTTTTAACGTGACTAATATCAGGTCTGTAATTAACAGTTTTAAAATCATTACACTTCGCTAATAATAACGTAATTCATTGACAAAAGTTATGTTTGTCTTTTAGGTGATGAATATTTATCGATTAACATATCTATGTAAATACATGTAATATGCTTTGAAACTTGTCGATGGTGGAATGGCGATGGGCAGCTTGCGAGGGTCTTTGGTTTACTAACTTATCCGACTCACCCTTTCCGCTCTCTGTCTCCTATCTCATGCACATAGCGCTTATGGATTCACGAAGTTGTATTTTTGTATACACAATAAAATATATTCAATTTATGAAGAAGCATTTGCCACCGCATTTATTTACTATTTCTATCTGTTGTAACTGAAATTCAAAAGATTTTGTAATAGATTGTTGTTGAAAACTGTGATTTATTTAAATTTGATATTTTTTTAGTCGAACAAATGGCATTTTATAAAGTAACATTGTTCTAATACGATTAAATGACACTGGGAATCATTGTATTTTTTCTTGAGTCTGAAATGGATTGTGCATATATTAATTAGTTGTATTTTTAATACAGTACTGACATGATTTTATTTTTCCTCTCCCTTTTCAAGATGAGTACAATCTAAACCCGGGTTTAGAGTGGGAGGACGAGTTCACAGGTAGGTCTTTATACTGACACATTCCCATCATATGGGGTTTCACCGCTAGCATTTTTTTTTTAACAAACGTACATAGCATGCATGGTCGTTGTGTGTTTCTGACGAGCGTCTGTCTCTCTCTCTCTCTTGATTTCGTTATGATTTTCCGACGACGATGACGACGAAATAAAGCAGTGCGGTTCACCCGTACAACATATCGGACGCGCAATATTAATACGCTAACATTTTAAAACTTGCGCTTCGAATATGTTCGCTTGAACCGCAGTGCGATCGATATATCTGCTCCGATGCTTCCCAATCATTTCTTATTCTATACCCTATTGCTAACATGAACGTCACTCGATAAGTGATTTAAACTTGATGTTGAAAATTTTGTCAATGCATGCCGAAAGTAATTCACAAATACCTAGTATTAAACAATTTACTAATCGTTAAAAAAAAATTGGTATAAAAAATATTGAAAACTTCTCCGCAGAGTATTATTTGAGCAATTGGGAAACATTGCTAGATCAGTTTCAAGCATGATTAGATTATTTTTTTATTTTATTCATCATTTTATTAGTGTCGTAGATGGGCTTGTTTTCAGTAATACGTTGCTTTCATGCCTTGCCAACCATTTTTTATACTACCAGTACATTTATATTTTTTTTAAAATACACATATTTATCCACCTTATTGTGGAGAGCTCAGGAAGTAATCGGTAAAATGTTTATTATTTTCTTATTGCACATTTTATTTTTCATTTTTTACTCATCATGTGCACACTGTTATGATTTAATGATGGCTTTATTTACCAATAACACTAATTATTGTTTTATTTTTTGAACGTCTCCTTATGATTTTGCTTGTTTGATGAATTATTCTTCATTTTCGTGCTCAAAGTAATATTTACCTTGACCATTTATCAATCATTATATCCACCCGATCCCAGTTAATTGCAATAAATGAACGCAATATGATTTGGCTTTAATTTTGCACATAAACTAGACATTTTTGTTGTTTGATTCTATTAAATTTGAATTTGTAGATTAGATCAATAGTATAAAACCATTGCGTTTTTGTAATGCGTTGCTAATGTTGTTTATTATTTTTTATTTGCATCATGAACTTATACAAAAGAATGATTGGATAACTCGTTCCTATACAATGATATTCGTAGCTATCCCGTTATTAAAATTTGGTCTGAAAAAATGTCTTTAATAAATTTGAAAAAATCTTCTCATATCTCACAGTTTTGCAATCAAACCAATCATTCTAAAAATATATACAAATTTTACATAAATTAGTTAGCGAAAGCGAGAAGTATTAGGCAGTTAGTTAGGTCTATTTGTTTCGTCCGGGACCATCTTATTCACCGCTTCAGTGTTAACGTACGACGACATTGGTGGGGTGCGCAACCAAGGTGAGGAGGAAGATCACAGCTTGGACGGTCCCGGCGGTACATCCGGAGGCGGCGGCGGCTTCCATTCGCGTCTACCACCCGGCATCCTGCCGCACGGTCTGCCTCAAGTCAAAGAAGTGCAGCCGGCTGTTACACAGATGGAAAAAGAACTCAAAAAAGAGGAAGAAAAGAAAGAAGGTATTCAACGCGTTTATATTCTATTCAGTCGATATCTTAACTATGTTTTATTTTTATGTACGATTTTGTTGCAGTGCGAGAACTTAGCGAGGATGAAAAACAGATGATTATTTTATCCGCCGATTTCCAAAGATTTGTTTCGCGCGCAAGCACAATTATGGAGAGGGCGCTCGCCGAAAATATAGATATTTATACAGATTATACAGGAGGGGAAGATACAGATGATGCACGGTATTTATTTTTATAATATCATCTATGAAACACTTAGGGTCTTTAAATAAGGAAGCTCAATTCCGCGCGAGATAATCATGCACTTGCAGAATGTCCATCGTGACATGTTTGAATCACATGTTGTCGATATCCTTAATCGATCGATCATAAGATTTTGCTTATCATCGATATATCCTCGCCGTTAACAGTTACGGCGATGCTAGTTTTGTTTTGGAAAAAGTACAGACCGATGATTCCACATCATAACTTGATGCTGATGTATCTCATGTGGATTAGTATAATCCCAAATCTGACATTTTTGCTTGCTCACACATCCATTCATCCGGCAAAATGGTCATCGTCACTAAAGTTTGGATATTGGGGTTTATTGTACGAATCAAAGAGAACAGAAACTGCATTGGGTCAATTTTGATTAGTACTTTGTGTGACCACCTTTTGTCTTAATTGTGGCCGTAATGCGATTTGCCATGCTTGAAACAAGCTTCTCACATCTCTCAGGTGTGATTGCTCTCTGCAACTCCAAGAACTTGTCAAATATGTCTTTAAAAGAAGTCGGTTGAGGATAAAGTTTGGCCAATTCACATTTCACTTGATACTGGCAACGGCCAGCCTGCCAGTGTTGGCTGGGGTGCTACCATTGGACATGAGACTGCAAATCAGTGCAGCAAAGTATCGTTAGTGGAAGGGACTGTCGCTATCAGTGGGACTGGACTCACTGGAGGAGGACGAAGCCAGATAGCTGGAGGATTAGGATGCCTTCAAGAAGTAGGCAATGAGCGCGGCCATCCGGGCATGGCAGGAAAGGTGGTCCGAGTCCCTGAATGGATGCCATCTTTTTTTGTTTGTTATTGTGGAGATTAAAGTCGCAGTTCGCATCGGTAGACCATTGAATTTTAGTGCTCACTTAATGGGACTCGGGCTGCCGAATCGCTCGGATTGCTCATACACTGCACCGATCATAGACACAGAACACAGTGCAGTGTCTTCAGCGTTTTTTCAGTTTTTTGCGATAGTTTCAATGCAAAGTGTGCCCCTGATGGTTACTATGTCAAACATTGGATCGATCCGAGATCTGGCGTAGCTAACAGAGTAGAATAAAATATAGATGATAGATGTGTGGCTTACCTCTTAAAGCCCAAGAGGTAAATGACACAGAATGACCTCCCTTTGAAGTATTCCCGTCAAAATTGACCCAATCAACCTTGTCTGTTTTTCGTCGACTCGACAAAATGGATGTGGCGAGCTTTCCTATTAAAAGACCCTGTATTATCTAATAGATTTAATTAAACAATTGTATCGCATCTTAACAGGGATGATAAAGGCGACGCTCGGCTTTCATTGAATCGTACTTTCTATTGTGAACGTTGGTCAAGAGGACGATGCGCCACTTCGTTGGATTGGAGCTCGCATCATCCCGAACTATTATTAGCGAGTTATCACAACAGCGAAGATGCACCGCATGATCCCGACGGTGTATGTCTGGTTTGGAATACAAAATTCAAAAAGACTACACCCGAAGACGTATTCCATTGTCAGTCTCCGGTTATGAGTGCCACATTTGCGAGGTTCGTATAGATTGCTAATTTTTAATTTGAATTCATATCGAGTAATGTTGATTTATTAAATGTTTTTTTATTGTAGATTTCATCCCAATCTTATACTCGGCGGGACGTATTCAGGACAAATTGTACTGTGGGATAACCGAGTACAAAAACGGACTCCAGTTCAGCGAACACCGCTTTCGTCACTAGCGCACACTGTAAATTGCTTTTCTCATCAACGTATCGTCTTATTCAATCCATAATCATAAATTATATTTTGTTTTAGCATCCAGTTTATTGTTTGAACGTAGTTGGCACTCAAAATGCTCATAATCTAATTTCTGTATCGACTGACTGGACGTTTATGCTCTTGGTCTTTGGATATGCTTTCTCAACCACAAGAAACATTAGAATTACAACACAGACAGAGTAAAGCAATTGCCGTTACATGTATGGCATTCCCACAATCTGACGTCAATAATTTCGTTATTGGCAGTGAAGAAGGAAGCGTTTACTCCGGTAATAATATAAAATTGGTAATAATAATTTATGTTTTTGTATTGTGATTGTATAATAACAAATTTTTATCGTCAGGTTGTCGGCATGGAACCAGAGCAGGCGTTACAGAATCGTTCGAAGGTCACGCTGGTCCAGTGACTGGTATATCATGTCATTCCGTGTCAGGAGGAATTGATTTCTCACATCTCTTTTTAACGTCGTCAATGGATTGGACTTTGAAATTGTGGAGCCTTAAAGTAAATTGACTCAATCGTTAATATTATATTGATTTTGTTCAATATTAACACGTTATATTTTATTAGGAAAACAAGCCTTTGTATTCGTTTGAAGACAGCGGTGATTACGTTTTGGACGTATGTTGGTCCCCTGTACATCCCGCTCTATTCGCTTGCGTAGATGGATCTGGACGACTCGATTTATGGAACCTCAATCAGGACACTGAAGTAAAATTATTTAAATTATGTTTTAAGCATATTTCAAAATAGATATTGAACAATTAATCGATGCTTGACGTTGTGTAGGTTCCCGCGGCTAGTGTACAAGTTGATGGCGGTGTGGCGTTGAATCGAGCCAGCTGGACTCCTAACGGTCAACATATTACAGTAGGAGACGACACGGGCAAAATCTGGGTTTATGATGTAGCCGAGGTACTAAAAGTTCTTTATTTTATACAAATTGGGTGTGTGAATAAGTTTTTGCAGTTTCACATAAACTGTATTTGCAAGAATTTTACTACATCAATTTCGAAATGTCTGACGGCATTGGTATTGATACAAAAGGAAGCATCTTGGATGCCCAAACAGCATTAAAAACAGCCCACTTTTTTGACATGGAATTCAAATGCTGCCAGAAAGATGGACAAACATAATGGCTAGCGATGGGCAGTATTTTATTTTGATTGCTTATTTGCTTGGACATATTTTGATGAAAAATGGCAGGAACTTATTCACAAACCCAATATTTTGTCGATGAATTATTCTAAATTATGATTTTCTTTTAGCATCTGGCAACGCCCCGTCATGACGATTGGAATAAATTTGTATATACAATGCAAGAACTGAAAAATAATCAAGCCGATGATGAAATGGACAAATTAAATCTTTCCGCAACATCTGGACCGAGTTCACTTTCTAGCATGTCGTCTTTAACTTCAAATCCTCTACGATAAAATGCAACATCTAGGCTCTTAGACGTCGCGTAGTTTTTTATGAATTCTATAAAATTATATTCCATCAAATGAAATTATTTATTTCTAATTAAGATCTACATATAAATTGTATCTAACAAAGTACTGAATGCATACATATAACCGGGCTGTGGATTGAAATACATTGAAAGTTGAACTGTTTTGTATATTCTATATTAAAGATTTAATTATTAATGTGTTAGTTGATTTAGCTCTTTTGAAATAGTCATTTTAATCCATGGCCTTTATGAACGGCTAATTTTATTTTTAATGTTTAAAAATATTAATTGCAGCTTTTCGGTTTTTAGGTTTAGATTTGTAAAAATTTATGTATAATTGTGGAAATATTTTTAGATTGCAGCACAAATTTATGCATTAGTGCGCTTCTTTTTTAGTTTTGTATCGATATTAAAATATATGCAAATTTGTAACCGTAACAAATGTATAACAATTCAAAATAAATTAAAATTACTGCTTAATTTGTTTTGGTATTGATTGTATTTTTATCATTTTGTATATTATTTATGAACAACAAGTAAATATCATTAGTCCTCAATCATCAAACTTAATTATCAAATATTGTTTCATATTATAAAGTCCGAGTGCCCCGACCCCGGGACACAAGGAATCACCATCCTCAGTCATGAGGGATATTTTAAATATTATTTAATAAGATATCCCATTACACTATTATCTGTTCCAGTCAAAATTCTCGAAGCTACAATCTTGATACGCATCAAATCAAAGGCAAAATCCCTCAATGTCATCCCTTGCGAACAATTCGGCTTTCATAGGTCCTCTGTTCACCAGCTTCTTTGTATCACCGGTACAATTATTATCTTCATCGACATCGATAAGGTCCAACATGAAGGATTCCTATTCCTCCATAATCCGCATGATTGATAGATACCTTTTTGGATGTGCCAAAATTGTCTCCTCCCTTTCAGATCTTTGTCCCATATCTGCAGATGTCCCCCAATGATCCACTCTCGTTCCTATATTATTTTCCATATATACAAGCGATGTACCCAAATCCGATCATCAGACCAAATATCTCGGAGCAATCTTTGACTCACGACTTACCTAGGCTCCGCACATTGACAGTGTCATGAAAAAAGCTCGCGGGGCCTTGGTCACTCTAAAGCCCATTCATACATTTCTACTCGAGCAGCTGGAATCACTGCCCAAAGGCGATACTCAGACTAAAATTCATAAGAAACATTTTTAATACTAATCATCTATTGTCATATTATCTTTTATTTTTATGTATTTTTTATTTGTGTATTTTATTTGTATATTTTTATATTTGTATATTTTTCCATCCATCATATTTCTTAGTTTTTATCTCTTTTGTGAATTTCTATTTCTATCATTATACATTTTATCTTTAATAATGCAAGTAATTAGCTTTAAAAATCATTTATACATAAGATGTTATATTATATAGGCTTTAAATAATCCCAAAAATGTAAATAAAATCAACTCTGCGCATCAACGTTAAGATCACAACCATGATCCAAAAATATATTTATACTGTTGAGACATTCACGTACGTTTGCGGAAGAATCGATTTCAAATTTATAAGTATTATATATTTAATAGTATTTATTTACACTTATTTATTAGACATATTTCTTCGACGTATGATAAAGTTCGAAACACGGCACAACACACAGTGGAACATTGCAATGTTTGCAGAAAT
The DNA here is from genome assembly GCA_008973525.1 of Stenopsyche tienmushanensis. Lineage (NCBI taxonomy): Eukaryota > Metazoa > Arthropoda > Insecta > Trichoptera > Stenopsychidae > Stenopsyche > Stenopsyche tienmushanensis. Next base: position 445,300 of record WACJ01000097.1, read on the forward strand.
ATTTGGTTTCTTTGCGTTGTTTTTTCTTGATGCACACAGTGCATCTTTTCCACGTGGACTTCTTTCCCGCGGTCGGTTCATATTCGCCGAAAAAATGATCTCCTTGGACTTCTCTATTGTGTGGCGCGTCGGGACAATGTTTTCTCTTCTTGGAAGGCGGTAAATTATGATTTTCAATCAGTTGTTTGATTACTTGTATTTGAAAATCACCGAGTGAAACGTTGCTTCCTTTTTTCTCTTTGTAAATTGTGTGCGCGTTGAACAATACCATATCCAGCAGATGAAAAAATATTTTTTTGTACCACGGCATTGACTTTTGCATGATCGTGACGAACGATACCATCATGTCGCTGCGATCGATCTTGTCCATGTTCTTGTTATAATACTGTCTATTCTTCTTGACGATTTCGCACGCGTTTGTCTTCTTCGAATGAAGTCCTTGAAATAATATCGGGCTGGTGTACCAATTGTCAACGTATAACGTATGACCGCGGTTCAAATATGGTTCAATAAGAGTCATGACTACGTTGCCTGAGATGCTCAATTTTTCCTCGTGGATAAATTCAGCCGTAGTACCGGAATGCGTAATGAAATTCAATATGTATCCACTTTTACAATCGCATATGACGAATAGTTTTATTCCGAAGCGCGTAGTTTTGCTGAATTGTCGGAAGCACAGACATCCCCTGAACGAACTTAAGCTCTCGTCGATGTATAATTTTTCATAGGGATAGAAATAGCCTGAAAATTTTGTTTTCAGCATTTGAAATATCGGTCTGATTTTATAAACGCGATCGTTCGGCGGTTGATGCTCGTTGTTGTTGAAATGAAGCATTCTCAAAAGAATTTGGAATCGATTCCTCGACATTGTGTCTCCGAAGACAGGCGAATAAAATAGATAGTCCGTCGACCAATGATCTGCCGTTTGGTTCCGGGAATTACGTGGCATTAGCATAATTATGGCAAGAAATAGATATATCTCGTCGATGGTCGTATCCTTCCACTTTTCAAGACGGTAACTCAGTCTTTTATTCTTTGTGCAGAACATAAATTGACGATTCGTCTCCTTGACAATATGCGTGATCAGATTTGTATCCAGAAATAATTTTACAGTCTCGCTTTCGGATATATTATCAGGTATATTGAGCTTTATTCCAGATTTGCAATGATCGAATTGATGAATTTTAGAATGAAACGTATCACTTGACCATTGGAAAATATCTTCATTTTCCATTCCAACTTGTTCTTCGTCCGACTCTTCCTCGCTTGTAAATATATTTTCATCCGTATCTGTACTGTCATCTTCTGACTCCAGTGTTAAATACACATCATCATCATCTTGTGTAGTGCTCAGATTAATTTCTTCGAGTGATGCCATCTTTGGAATAGAAAGAATACACAAAAGCAACACAATTCTGTAGATATTTCAATATTCTGCATCCAGAAATGTCACTGACGAACGAGATTGAAGAACAACAAACAAACGGGATTTAAATATCAGATTTGCGGCCATAGACGCTTATGGCCTGTGGCGACGGATTCTCGCTCGCGTCTATATACGCCAGTGGCACTTAACGGGTCAAATCTTATTCTGTCACATTAGTGCCCGTTTATATGAATTTAAAACAGCTGAACTTGATGTGCATATTTAAGACATGCGCTCTTAAAATATTTTAGATTGATAAAAATAAATCGATATCGAAATTTAATTTATTTTGGCGTTGTTCAGTGAACTGCGAAAGTTGTTTATATAAAGTTATTCAGGCTCAGGGCCGTAACAAGGGAGTGGCAACGTAGGCGCCCGCTACGGGCGCAAATGTCCTTGGGGCGCAAAACGCAGAATACCGACCCAGTCGAGAGTTACACGTGGTTTTTATTTTACTTGATCATTCCACTTTACATGAATCAAAATTGATTGACTTTGTCCGTTTTATAATATATACTGAATTGTTTAATCCCTCTTTGCTTCATTATTGCTTAAAAATTGGACTCGTCTATCGTTTAGTAATGAGAGCTCGTAATCGTTTTGTAAACATGGCATTCAATCGCGAGGCGCTCATTCCTAATGTCAACGATCCGAAAAGCGGACCAGATGGACACACAGACCTTGTGGACACTTTTTTAGGGATTTTTGCAGCATTTTTTATCTTTAAAAAATGGATTTTCAGGGGGGAGTGGCGCAAGTTAGATACTTGCCACAGGCGCTTCATACTCTCGTTGCGGTTCTGTCCAGGCTACTTTTATGCTTATATATTGATCTTACTAAAGCAACTATATGACTTTGGTGGCACACCAGGGAATTGTTTTTGAGCATTATAAAAACGCTTTTGATATAATAAATTTAATTTAAATAGATACTTTACGCTGAGCACCGGAAGATTAGATAATAATATTTTAAAGTTAATAATTTAGGGGGGGGGGGGGGGGAGAACAAGGAAGTGGTAAAGAGGGCGCCCGCCACGAGCGCAACTGGCCTTACGGCGCAAAACGCAGAATACCGACTCTGATGAGAATTTCAAATGGTTTTTATTTTACTTGACCATTCTACTTTACATTAATCAACACTGATTGAATCTACCCATTTTCATAATGTATATTTATTTATCTATTATTATATCTAATCCCTATTTTGTAAAATTTAATCCTTTTTCGGACACCCCAGCGCTCGTTGCACTGCCCCCGTGAGTATGGCGTCCGATTGCGAAGCACTCATTCGTCGTATCAATGGTCCGAAAAGCAGACCGGTTGGACACACAGACCGTGTGGCCACTGTGTATTCTTTTAGCGGCATATTTGGTGATTAACGCCTACTCGGGGCCTTTTATGATCTGTGCGATTACTCTCCCCCCTCCCCTAGAGGCTAGGAGACTTCCCACCACCAATAAAATCTATATATATTTATCTATCTTAATAATTTATTTTTGTATATACACCCGGGCCTCGTATAACACGGTTATAGGGTTCCGCAAAAACGTCGTGTAATACAAATCCGTGTTATACAAGGTTTGGAGTACTCAATTTTTTAAAATAAACACATACATTTATTAAATTAATTGAAAAAAACTTTAATGACACATAATATACCATTCATTCATCATCGCTGTGGCTTATAATTCTACATGTTTTATTCTTTTTTGAGATCTGTTGTGGGTTTCCATCATCAGGGAACTCTGGAGTACTCCTTAAAAAATTCGCCAAACAGTGTTTGAATAGAATTTTTTTGTCAGGCTTGTGGAATAAACAGCTCGAGTCTTCATGCTTCTTTGTCTCAGGTGTGAAGTAACGGACCCATGTTTCATCCATGATTATGAATTGATCCAAAACCTCGGCTTTATTGCAGTGAAACATCGCCAAATGCTTGATTAAAACATCATCACGATGATGTTTTGCAAGATGAACAGTAATTAAAACACGTTTCTATTTATTATTATTTTATTTACCACATGCAGTACTCGAATATTGGCAATCTCATACAAAAAATGCACTAATAATATGAACTCAAATAATAAAATCTATCATATTCATATAATGAAATGTTAACTTATGGATAAAATTACCTATATACATCTCGTAATTCAATGAAAACAATATGTATACGCAGTAAAATTTCATCTCGATGCTGTCGTTCGTATAACGAATAAACAAACAATACGCGAATAGCAAGCGGTTGACTGCATAAAGTTTACACACACACACACACGGTATTAAAATGATCCTTAACTCCTATACATAATATATTCGATATCCTAGATGAAAACGACAGCAATTATTTTTAAAATCATGGAAATATTTTTGAGCAGTATTTGGAATACAAAATGACGTTAATAATGAAATTTTACTGAATACATAATAAGTTTGTACACGATGGTATCGTCAGATTTGCGATAATGTACTTCATTAAATTTATTAACAGAATCTCACGTTTTACATTTATAAATCCAACATTTTATCAGACCATCATGATTGGCGTTTCCTTAATATTTGCTCTCAACGTATGACGTAAATGCGGACAATATCATTTATATTTAATTCTTTACAATATGTTTTTTCATGCTTCGAGATCGCGGATTCGTTCGATTGATTCAAATCCATCGTCATCCTGTCGCAGGTCCTCGCTTTTTAACATCGCGTCGACTACGACGCCGCTCCTAATAATTTATGAGAATCATGATCGAAGTCATAAGAGTAAAATTCACACATCGATCACTTATTATATAGGATACATTTAAATTCAGATTATCATCATATATTGATAGTTATTCTCATCACTAACGTAATTATATGTAGTTAAGTTAGTGTGTTCTTATCGTATATGACTAATCGTTACATCACACAATATCTTTACAACGCGTTTTTGTTACCCCCCCGTTTAATTCTCGTTACTTTATTTAGCTGTAATATATTTAGACACGTATAAGGATCAATAGGGGTATTTTGATGGATGTAATAAGGGGAGAATAATCTGCCGCGTTATCGAATAGTCTTAATAAATAAATCCCGTACAGATGAAATTTCAGTCCGTGTAAAAATTAAATTTTCAGTAACGAACACACGGACTGCGGCAGGGGAAGTATCCGATTTATAAAATTTATAACGCAAACAGCATAAGGAGATATCGGTTTAATTATTTTTAATGTGTTACAGGATCAACGCGTTGAGATAATCGATATTAGAAGCTTCTCTCTAATATTTACAGCATATCAGAAAGAACAACGGATCGTGTTCAGGGTATTCCAGATCCGAAATGGGTTTACATATTGGATATGCTGTCGTCGCAGCTTCTGTACATGGATCTTCAATTGATGAGCAAGTAAGTGTGCATGGATCTTGCGTTCAATAATATTTTCCGGTTCTAATGGAGTGCATGAAGTTGTTTCTGGTTCAATGCAAGTTTCAAAAGGATCTGTTGTGATTAGGGACATAACAAACAGAATTGACCGTAAATGTCTGATCATTTTCTTCAAAAAACCAAGTTCCAACGATGTCTATTCTGCCTTCTCGGAATTCAAGACGCGTTTCTTATAAAACCTTGCTGCCACACCCTCAGGAGAAGCTTCAAACTCGATTATCTCAATGTATTGATCAAAACGGAGGCCGCTTTAATATTTAAATAATATATAGTCGACCCTTCTATAGCGTCCATTTCATTTGCGGCATCTTTTACGTAAGCAACGGATAAAATATGTTAGATTAATGCGTCTTTACGAGCGTTATTCAATTGTATTTGTTAATAAAACTATAGCTAAACAATATAAATTTTGTATGGGTGCCTAACTTTCTATAGCGTGGTCCCTATCTCGACGCTATAAAAGGGAAAGAAACGTAATAAATGTGTCTCTATAACATGGAAAAAATAATTCTGTACTGTTTGCGTTATACATTTTTAAAATGATATATTTTCTCTGCCGCATTCCGCATTATGAATATAGTTACATGAAGTACATTAACAGCTATTACATCATTGTAATTTTTTGCCAATATTCCATATCAACGCTTATAAATTTTTTAAGAGTCGGAATAAATAGCTAATGTTCATTTACGTCCAATGAAAAACTTACTTAATTAGAATTTTTTGTCGTCAAAACAAATCTCATTGTTTCAATATGAATTATATTTACTCTTCTCTATAATAAAATCACTATGAAAATCGTAAACGTTATAATAATATTGTCACTTACGAAACTAAAATAACGTCTTATTTTAATCAGCCTCAACATACAATTTACATTATCTGTTATTAACAATATATTTTTATAGCTACTGGTAGGATTATCACTCATAAAAAGGGTTTGGTAGATATAAATAATAGAGCATTGGTCACCTTCCAAGCCATACAAATTGTATTTAATTACGTCTAGATATACGTCTAATAGCATACAATTTAATGCCGCGTCTCCATTGTATATTCTCCGCATTATCGTATAACTTCAGTGAAAATGAATATCATCAAAATCAGGAATCAATTGACATGGAATTTATATTGCATCCTTACGAAACTCCTCACAACACGTACCCTTAAATATTTTAAATACACAAAATTTAGCCGCGCGCTCACAAACACAATGATTTAAACGATGACTGATATGAAATTTTCCCGATTCCCGATTTCTAACAACCCGATTATAGAGATATGCTGATGCGTTCACACAATTACACGTAAATGAAACTACTCGTATCACATCGAAGATTACGCTATTCATGAGTATTAAAAAAATCTAATTTTAATACGTTCACAACATACACAGGACAAAACACTTATTGACGCGTCGCATTACGAATAATGTTTTTGACTTTATTCAAAGTACAAAATGCGCGCCGATTACACTCTAAAAGAAGACGTTCTCTTACGATTTGAATAAGGAAGAATATGTTATTTTGTACAAATGGAAAACTCGTAACGCGGATTCCGGCAACGTAAATCCGCCTATAACTATGCAAGTTTGTTTATTCGACGTCGATCTTTAATATAGGCCAATAAGATGCACCCGGAATTAAGTCCATCCAAATAAAATGTTTTCGGCTGATTGCATCGGAATTTAAGCTTGGATCGCTAATCATTAGTCTCACGGACTACTCTCAGATCCAACGTTAAATGCTTTTTAAAAATAAGAGCGATGAGCAATCCAGTTGAGCAACGTTATCATCATTAAAAAAACAGATTTAATTTTTAAGCAAATCAATTTTTGGCACTGGTCTATCATAAGATTGCCAGGATTTATCGTTCTGAAAATCGTGCGAATCTCAAAGAATATCATGATTATTAATACAAATTCTCCAATTTATTTATAACGCATCAATAAGTTCGCAGGAAGGTATTTAATTCAGCGACGGACATTTGACGGATGACGATTGCATTAAAGAGTGCTTTGTGAAAGCATCAGAAGAGCTTTTTTATAACAAGATAGAATTCCCAAAATATCTTCAACGTAACAGAGTAGCGAGTCGAAGATATTGAGCCGGTTTCTGCATTATCAATTGCAACTGATGAGTCGTGTGATATTAGCGATTACAGCACAAGTAACCCTCTTTGTGCGGCATACGTCGGCACAAGCTCCCAAAGAAGAACATCTTGGATTGCCGCCGCTCAAGGGACAAACACACGGAGAAGATATTACGAATGCTATAGAAATTTATCTGCATATTGATCTAAATAAATTAATTTCCATCGTCACTGACGGAGCCAAAAGTACGACAGGCGTAGATAAAGCAGTTTCAATTTTAAGGAGGAAAATTGATCACTGAAATTCTAAACGTTTCACTGCGTAATACATCAAAAGGCATCGAAACGAATGTAAAGACAAACAAATTATCTTGTTTAGTCATCCTACGAACTTATTGAGTGACGAATTACGATGCAAATTATTTTTGCCAATTAATAACAACAATGAATTTAATTTTTATTACATTTCAAAGACTGATTAGTTGCCAAACGTGCATATATTGCGACGCCGGTGCTGAAATATTGATCGCGTCCTATTAAATGATTCGTCTATTGTATATAAGAAATTGAGCGCGTTAAAAATAAACGCATTGAGCTACCTGAGACGATATTTTGATTCGCATTTGCTTAATCGCTCGACGCAATGCGGAAATGTATTTAATGTTTTCCGGAGCATTTATCCACTATGGCACAAACACCTCAATTGGCACACGCGGACGGATATTTGAGCCGATGAATACTTTCCTGCATATTTCGGTAACGTCGGAAATCCGCTGAATTCCGACAGTTTTTTAAATACTTTTGAGCACAATCTTTACAATCTCTTGAGCGTCTCCATTGTCGGCGAAAATTCTCAGACGAGCGTCGAACTTCGATCCAATGGAGATATTAAAACAATCCAAAATTACATAGATTTGCTAAAAATTAAACTCGTATAAAATAACCGACGAAGCTGCCGACGAGAAAATTATTTCACATCGTAAAAATAAAAAGTATTAAGAGCTATTTTCTATCGATTATAAAATCCATCTTCGAAATCCCACGTGGAACCAGTATCATTATTATATAGTCTATTTTCAAAAATGTTTTTGCCTCATTAAATTACTTAAAATATAAAATATCACCTTAAAAACAGAATAATCAATATAAATAAATTCATGATATTCTTGATGGTTACACTAGTTCACCTATTTCACTGCCCTTTAATCAGCCTTTTCCATACGCCGGCAAAATTATGGAGACAGATTTTCTACCCGACGTTACGGACGACGTGTCTGATTTTTTAGACACGTGAGTTTTTTCACTACCGAGTAAGTTTTTGTTGTTTTCTTTTTGTACATTTATTTCTTCGGTTGTGGTGAGCTTGCATTCGACCGCTTGAAAATCTTGCAGGGGCGACACAAACGAAAATGTTTCCGCTTGATCGCCGGATGGCATCGGAGAGTCTAATCCACTCTCCGTATCACAGATGCTCGTTCTGAAAACACATCATCAAATACAATCGGGCACTCGAATTGTTGAAACGTTTGTGGGACACATTTCTTGAGCTTACTTGTGAGGAGGAGGACTTGGAGTGCGAGATAATGGAAAGCTGGCCACCTCTCGTGGCCCGGATAAAGACCGGATGGAACCGAACGTCTGTGCTGGACTGAGGGTTGCACCAGGAGCAGCCAACGCGCTGAAACAGAAGAAAAAATCATCACTATAATATTGAATACAATTTACATTTAGGTTTATACACATTTATATATCCGTAAAATATTAGTCTCTCAGACTAATGTTTAGTTACTACATTTAAATAGTGGACAAAGGTATGTTGATTATTTAATACTGAGCCATATTTGGAAAAAGGGACAAACAGAGCCAACGCCTCTAGCCACATATTTTGTGAAACAACTTTATGAACCTGTCTACGGAATAAACAGAAATAAAATCATGGACAACTGGTTCACATCTGTGCTACTTGCTTCAGAATTATTACAACCTACTTACAAGCTAACCATTGTTAGTACATTGTATAGCAATAAAAGGGAAATCCCTCCTGAGAAGAAAAATTATAACACAAGGAATATCGCTTGAAATTAACTACCAATTAACCAGATTCGTTATAAAATTATACTCTACTATGCTTTAATAGAGTCCTGTCCGTGGACCAATTGAACCTCCTATTGAATCTTACTTTCCAAAGGGTAGTTTCTACAACATTGAAGAGAACTTAGAAAGCTCCGGATGCATAATTTCTCTGAAGCTTTTACAAAACGCCCTATAAGACGAGGGAGTGGCCATCAGGTTTATGTCTATATTTTCTCAATTATTTCTGAGTAATAAGATGAACATTTGCATCATGAATTTAAGTCCTTCATCAGAAAGTACCTTTATCATCCTTCTGGTGATTAGATCGTAGCCAAATTAAATAAATGTATCATCTGATTAGTGAATATTTCCTTTTCTTAAATTAAAACGATAGCGCGTTACTTTCAGAAGTTGATTTGTAGCGCAATATTAAAACCAATCGACCTTCAGATTCAATGGCTTTCAATTGTTGTCTTAATACTATATATTTATATTATTCTATCGCATTTGTTCAACGTTTATATTTTAAATTATGAATTTAATCTATTATCGATTTACATAGATATTTGCTTGCGTTTACGTCGATGGTTTGAGTAATTTGAGCTTTTTATAACGATAGAATATTACACGGTGGCTACGTGCCGAGAAAGCTTTCAAATTTCCCCTTTGTAATTAACATTGGGATGAAATAAAGCCTGAAAATTGTCTATGATCAAGGACAATGCAGTATTTTATTTGAAAAAAGTAAATCAAATCACGCAATAATAATACTATGGATTTCACGGCATGTCAAAATTCACGCCTTTTTCATAATTTATGAGATAATACTGATACTAATACGATTGCTATGCTAATTGAAGAAATTGTTCAAGCATGATAAATGTATTTTGTCATTTGCGTGATTTTCTGCTATGGACGTTTAATGTGCTTTTAAGACGCATAAATTTAAGAATGGAAAACTGTCAAAACTATTCCGAAGCGTTCATAACCTAAAAACTTGAAATTGGATCGCGGACGTTTTATTAACGAATAATTCAAATAAAAACGAGTATTCGCATGGAATTTAATTATTTTAATGCAACATTTATAGGCCTCGAAAGCGGAAATTGGCAAATGCAAGCGAGAAAGGTCAGTGCATAAGCACAATAGCGGCAGAATCGAGTTGCAGACTTTCTAGATCGTAGGCGAACACCTCTGCATTTATCCGATGTAATGGAGAACATATTTGTATAGAACGAATGCTGTTATTGCGAGGCTTCCTGCAATGTGTAGCTTTCATGGTCGGGCGTTTTTAATCATGTAAATGCAAATAAATCCACGGTAAATCCGAAAGCTCCCTTTAATTCATCATCAATACAAATAAAATGGCATATAAATACGTTAAAATACCAAAATATATACGCTTTGGTCCGATTCATTATATTTAATGCAATTTTACACTTGAATCTGCAGTATTAACTGCCTTCTGTCAATATCCAGTGTTGCCCTTCAACATAAACAAAAAACTTACTGCACTCGAATAACTGGTTTTTCAATATAATTTGACGACAAAAAAATATTTAATGTCCGATGACTGACAATAATTGTGCAATTTTGCAATTATTTATTTTAATTAAATCAAATTTGAATTTTAAAAAAATAAATCAAACGATTTAAAATTGCCGTATAAAATAATCTCGGAAAATACAATATGTATTAAAACAAAGCTCATGCATTTAAATATGACGACGAAATAATATCTAGCATTCAATATTAAAATCTTGAATAATATTTAATATATTGTGATTCGGTCGTCATTTTTCGATTGGTCGGATAACGATCTGTTAAGGCTTCAATTTGTGAATATTATTCATTGTGCAGTCAGCATAAGACGAGTCTTTGTAGAAATTTCAAGTACAATTTGCGTCAGCCGATTTAAAGTTGATAATAATTAGAATTATATTTTGGGTTTGAATAATATTTAAAAATCAATGGCGATGTGTCTAATATATAAATCGCATTTTTGACATAATTTTAACACTAAAACTTCCGACACATTTTGTATACCTATTATGTACTACCACCGTACTGGGTCAAAATGAGCGGTCCTTAAAAATGTATTGTTTAAAAAAACTAGTAATGTAAATAAGCGTATTCATTTACTTATTTAACGGAATAAAATCTAATTTACGACCTAATCAGCCTCGTTCATAGTGGCGGATTTAGCACTTCAGAGTAGGGCCGTAACAAGGGGTTGGTAAAGCAGGCGCCCGCCACGGGCGCAACTGGGCTTGGGGCGTAATACGCAGAATACCGACCCAGTCGAGAGTTGCATATGATTTACATGTTTCATCCTGAATTGATGCAAAAACATTGTCAAACACTCGATTAAAACATCATCATGACGCTGTTTTTTGCCTCGTTTAAACTCTGCCACTCAATATCTTACTGTTGTAAGCGATTGAGTAGATTCCCCCAGAGTAGAATTTAGCTCGGATTTGATATTAGTTGGACTGAGACTTTTCAAAAAAAAAGTAATGTATCCCTTAACGATAATCATTTTTTTCCATATTTACAAATTCAACGAGAACGTTCACTATTGATGGCTGCTACACAAATACTAAACAACGTAGCGTCTTGAAACTTAAGCTTTATAAGACACTTTCTATCATAGTATTTTTTTTAAAAAGCAACCGCCATCTATATGTTAGGGTGGGTACTTTTGAAACTATCTTCGTGGGCGCTATCTACGGGCGCTTCATATCCTCGTTACGGCTCTGTCTGGGCTCATTGGTTTTTTCAGTTTGGGGAAAATTCAAATAAACTCCCTTCTACATAACATGTAAAAATGAAACCGTGTATTTAAAGAGATGAAAATGCTCCTTGAATTACGCGGTGTAGTCTAAAACTACTATACATTTATGAAGCCCCCTGAGTTTATAAGGCCCGTCTTCTGTACCTATAGGCAAATCCGCTACTGCTCTTTCATAACAATCTATTAATCTTCTAACAATCCTTAGTCCTAATACGCTTTAATCATTGAAGGCGAACCATCAGTACGCTTCCAGGAAAACGGAAATTCTTCTTCCATTTCAGCAAGTCCAACATAGCGTACGTAAGCTATTTATTGGGCGTTATCAGTTGTTTTATCCAGTTGTAAACTAATTTAGCTTTGAAGACTTTGAACATATTCTTCAGCACACATCATACGAAGCATACCTATTACCGTCGGTTTTATTAAATCCTTTCCAATTCTGTGCAACGTTGTAAAAAGCAAATGAACAATGGATGTGTGTTTGTTGGATGAAATAAACAACTTAATTTTTAGTATCGAGATGTCACTTTAACTGTAATCGTATATAACGTGTATCGTTTTAAACATTCTCATTTTTGAAACTTAATTATAATCTTCTCTTTTTTCCTCGATGTTTATTTATAATATTATCCTATTCGTTTGCACGCTGTGTTCAGTTTCGAAAAGTTATTATTCATCAAAATCCTATTTTTTGGAACACCTTGACATATTGAGTCATTCTTTTGTATTGATGTATTGATGCAGGACGTACACACATTCTATTCTCTCTAGGGAGCCTTGCGGACTGGTCGTATTTAATTGTTGGCGTGCTAACTTCATTTTTCGCCGTCATATTTTATTTTTGTGTTATTTTCGCATCGAATCCAAAAGCCTCTGCCTCGTGATCATCACCGTATCATCATGGTAAATAAAGTGTCGTCGCTTATTGCGAGACTGAGTTCTGATGTTCTTTCACCCTGTGGGCGATTTATCTGTTAGTTTGTCCGATATGTGATATCCTGCAGTCTGCGCATCAATCTCGTATACTCCTTGATTTTCGTTTTTTACTTTATCATTTTTGTGAAGCAAGAGACTTCCTATCTTTTTTCCTGGACAAAGGCGGTGCTAATGCCATGTTCCAAGAGTATACGGTTGATGGTATCGGTCGTGCCTTTTATGTAAGGAAGAACGTTGTATTTTTCTATATCGGTAGGTGGATCTCGAGGCTTTTTGTTATTGTTTTAAAGAATCTGTCTATGAGTGCTTTAATGACAGAGTTAATCTGTCTCGGATAGCAATGAGAAGTAGGTGCGTAAAGGTATCTATTAGTATGAATACTCTTCCGGAAAACTATGTCCGAATGATCCATCTGGATTTTTTATGACGTACGTATCCAGGAATAGGATTTTGTTGCCCCTCTTTTATTTCCATTGTATTTTATATTGTTTTGTTTCTGGAATAGAGGAAAGCTCAGCATGTTCATGTAGCCAAATTACGAGAGTGTCATGTACATATTTCAGCCACATTGTCGGTTTTAAGGGGACCTCTTTTAGAGCAGCATTTCTTAAATATTTTGTTTGTTTTGCTGTAAAATGTTGGGGTGGAGTCCAATAAAAAAAAAAAATACTCAAGATGGGATTCGTGGATTACATACGTTTAAGAACCGCCGTTCTAGAGCTTTTTCCTCAAATCCAGTCACAAATACGTTTGCAATCGCCAGAGGTAGATAAGATCCCAGTATGCATATTTTAAGAAGTTGTACAATTTGATGGCGATGTAATAATATTTAAATATGTGAAATTGTACAAAAATATACCATCGGTCAAATTGACCGGTGCTGGTAAATTTAGTGTTAAGTTAAATTTGACATTTATTCAACCTGAAACTGAGTTGCCATCGTTTAACAACCCATGCAGTGTGGCCATATTAAAAAAATATTGACGAAATTTTAATCCGCAAAACAAATGGAGCAATCGTGACATTATTCCGTATTTGAGGAACAGTAACATATTTGATCACTATGAAGAAAGCAGAAACAGTTTTTGGGTTTTGGGCAATTAACGTGAGCAGTCCCTTCAAATTAAGTATGATGAAATTCCGAATTGACCAACACGCTGCCATCTCATAAAATGCGGCGCGAACGATGGTGAAATGATTAATGGCTATTTTTTATGACATCCATCAGGAGTGCGGATATAAATTGTCATTTCAAAACTCCACGAAATGTCGGATAAAGCGTCGACCTACACGTTTGAATTAAACCGAACACATAAAATGGTTACCAAAGCGCATGTTGAACGTTTTAAATTAAACCCACGCTTGGGATTAAAACACGACTCGTATTCATCAAATTTATTTTTATTTAATCAATTAAAATATTTCATCCCTCGTTGCGCAAAAAATATGCATCCAAAACTGGTTACGTCTGAAACAAAATGTCACGATGCAAAATTGCATTCATTTTAGCAATTGTTGCAATCTAATATATTTCTATTTCGAGTCCGTGGGATTCGACGATCGTCTGGACTGTGACGAAATTTGAAGGCCCAGACTATAGTTATGAAGCCAGATAAATGCGACGAAGGCCGAATGCTTTTTTTGTACAAGACCAAACAATGCAGTGTGTGCCAAATTGTTTATGCAAAAAAAAAACGTGAAACTACTGAAATTTTTATACGCTCAACGATGAGATAATTTGTCACGTGCGGGGCAAACATTGAATTTTGAATTTCGAACGTGTATTCGACTCTACAACCTTCATTCGATAAGAGAAAATTTAACCAACAATCTACCTTGGGTCTATTTTTATGCGGATCTTTTTTATGCGATTTTGAAGTTATGCGGTTTTAAAAAATAATGGAACATATCCATCATTTTTCTATAGAGGACAAAGCTTTTTTTGTGCGAATGCGCATAGAAAAAATGTAAAATGAACACTAGTACAAGTTATAAATGTTAAAGTGTCTCCATTCATATTGGTTGAAAATTGGGTGGCCACAAAATTTACGTGCCCAACCTGTCCGCTTTTCGAACCGCTGTCACGACGAATGAGCGCAAGTCCAAACCTGAAAAGCGAAGCCCTAAACTGCCCTATCTTGTGAGGAACTGGGATATCCAATAAAACAAAGGAACAGTCAAAACAATATACTGAAAAAGAAGAATCGATTCCAAAGGAGACGAATATGACTTTCGCATTAGTCGTCAAATATTAGGGGTACCGGATGAAAATTTCGTCTTTTTGCCATAATCTTTTCAGCAGTCAACTTTTTTTTTGGCTATCGATCTGTTTTAATGCGCTTTTGCTATTGATTCATAAACAAGGTCTGTGCACATGTTTGAATATGTCGAGAATTAATTAAATTAGAGAAAATTTCTACGACGTCGTATGACGGGGAATGAAAAGTGGGTTATATATATTCCAATTAAATGGTTAAAAGGTTCATTTTGTCTGTATGATGGGATTGTAAAGGAATTATTCACTACGATTTAAATATGGGATAACGGCACAGCTCCATTGTGATCAGCTGGAGCGATTAAAAGAAGCAATTCGTCTAAAAAGAGCTAGAATGTTCAATAGACAGTTAAAATTACTCGGGATGAATTAGTCGAATATGAATGGAATGTAATTATTCAACCATCGCGTTCGCCTAATATTTCTCTGTCTGACTAGCATTTATTTAGATCAATGCAGTACTTTTTATCCGACGAAAAAACTATTATTTGGGGTCGTTTTTTTCAGAATTTCTTCCGTCCAATGTATCAAAAACATTTGAGCTTTTGATCGCTTTGGATGGCTTTCGCCGGTTGCTGTTCACTCGGCTGACTGCCCGTTTGGTTCTGAAATATAGTGATTGATCTATATTTCATCCATTGTCACGTACTGCATGAAAAAATCATTTTTATTGCGCTTAAATGCCTTTAAACAGCGCTCCGAATTTTGGACGCGTTGTTGTTTTCGATTTAATGTGAGCAAACGCGATACCTACTTCGAACAGAGCTTTCACATGAATGAATACATCTTCAAGGTGTCAGCTATCTGTCAAAATTATTTTATTTTTACAACTTTTAATAACGTATCAGGATTAAATGTCTATTTGCCCAATAGTAAAAAATCAACGATGGACGAAGCAATATTTTTTACTTTGTGCGCTTTTTAATAGCACGCAAGAGTTGCGCTCGTGTTGGAAGTGTTATAGGTTCGGTCAAGTAACGGAAATTGACGTTTATAAAGTGCTTTGGCCAATACATCATAAAAATTTGCATTTATGCCCGAAAAAAAATGATATGAATTATAAATTGATTGCTGTGACTCAATTTGTAGCAGAATTTTGGATATTTTCCATTAAAAATATTACGAGAGATTTAACTACATTACGGAGACCGCAATCCTTGTAAGTAATTTGGGACCGGGTCAAATAAAAAATATACTGTTCCAGACTTTATGATGAAAACAAAGCCCTAAAACGAATCCCAAAATTTAACCCGTGGTGGGCGTCAAAGTGACTCTTGTCGGTGTAATTCAAGATTACGGTCGTTTTCCCTTTTTACATTTGATTATTCACATGGTCGAATAAACTTTTGTTTATTTCTTACTTCAACCAAATGTTTGTCTATGGATTTAAAAAAGCTAACCTAACCATACTTTTATCATTTTCTAATGTTTATACAGTGTTGCCATATAAAAACAACCATCTATTAAGAGACCACACCCGGTATAAAATAATTTTAAAAATACCCCATTAACAATTGAAATTATAAAATTGGCGCATAATCCATTTATTGTGGCGTGCAAATTCGCAACATGCAAACTTGACAGCTTCGAACATAAGAAACTTTATGTTGGATCGGTTATTTATGTGAAAGTTCATAATGGAAAAACTTTGCCATCCTTAAAATACGCTCAGCTTAGGGGCAAATAAATCATTTTACAACATTTTGCACGGAATATAATTATTCCGTTTATTTCATTTGGATATGGCCGAAAATAATTACCCCACGACCGATTACTTATTCAAATCGATCGCAAGAAAACATCTCCGTCTCGTTCTAATCAGGCGTTCGTAGAGCAACGGAAAGGGATGAAAATATCATTCGATATAATTAACAAGTTGATAAATTGAACTAGCGCTATGTGCATCTCGCTTTAATGCACACAAATCAATATGATAGAAGAAGTAAGCATGATGTTGATATTTTAACACACACCGAACCGTGCATAATTTTAGATGAAGACTCAATTCAAATAAAATAAAATTAATATTTGAGCAATTAATTATGCCCATTTTAGTATCAATCGAAAAAACTGTACCTAAAAGAAGAATGTCGAGCCAATTTGATGTTATTTTGGAGGCTTAGGAAAAAAAATGTAATAATGATACGATGGCGATTCAAATATAACCCGTAATTCTGCTGTGCAAATTAATTGGTGATATATCAATTGCTATGTACTCGCCTCTCTGATACATTCCTTTTTAATTCTATATATAATTATTATCCTGTCTGAATGCCAAAGAGCAAATAGTCATCGCGATAATCTTGTTTTTTGACGCCAACACGCAAATATTTCTTTTTTATCAATTTAAATCATTCTCCTTATACTCTAATCATAAATTTATCAAGACAATTAACATGGATCGTCAACCATTGAATCCATTATTCTATATTATACTGTACCAGTCTGCCCCTGTCGATATATATATATATCGATTAATTGTTGCTTATCTATGAGCACTCATCACCCGTTGGCTCTTTTCCGTTGAATTATACTATTTATTCTTTGCGCAGACAGATACAGTTTTTTATTCAAATATCAATATGACCTAAAACAATGTCCAACTGTTATATCATATTCTCTTTGTTTAAAACTTGTAAATATATATATGTTAAGTCCTCTAAGACTCCGGAGCAGAGCTCAGAGAGATCACTTGTGGAATCGTCATTATACTCGCCGTTTGTGTTGCAGCACTAAGACTTCGGGTCACTGTCCAAATTGTGCATTTTGTATAATTGATCAATAAACGATATCTATGCTACTATTCGAGCTTTCATTTTCTGAAGAGTTAACAAGTGAAGAAGTATACGATTCATGACACAATCAATAAAATACCTTTCGAGTCTCAAAATACAATACCCAACAGACTGTTTCTCGACTTTCAGACCTTCGCGAAACTTTTGGGCCCAAATCAAACACTTGGATCTTACTTAGAGTGGCATCATCGAATTGTGCCTCAAGTTTCTTCAAAATTTAATTTGAATTCACGCCTTCCTTTACGAGAAAACGAATAATTACGCGTTGCGCAACAGAGGATGCTACTTATCGCCTGCTTTATTTAATATTGGGATCAAGAAGCGCTCCATCCGACGGAATAAATGTAATTATAAAATATACATACGTATTTAATACATGTATATACAGTAGACTTTCGATTATGCGATTTGCGGATTATCCGTGCTTGAAGAATATTAATTGACTGTCCAAAGAAAGGATAACTGCTACGTGTTGCGAAACGCACCGGGAACTGATAAGATGAATCTTTAGGTAATCAGAAAAGCAAAGAAGCGTCGATCTTTTAAGGGAACTACAATGAAAAATCTTCTTGTCTATTATTACAGCCAGAAAACTGCATAGATGAAGATTTTTTAAGATTGGTTCAAAATAAAATGGATTATCGATGTGCAAGCTTTTTTTAAAAAAACAAAGGCCACTAAAAACAGTATTGTTTTTAGATAATGCTCCTTCTCGTCTAAACGAAAGCATATTGAAAATAAACGATGGATTTATAGTTGCAAAATCCAGCCCACGGACCAAGGCATTATATGATCGATGAATCATCTTTATCTCCTCTTTTGTCTTCTGAAAACTAAAGAAAATGACAATTTGATCAATCTCTAGATTAAAAAAATGATGATATTGGATGTTATACGTGGAATAACACAATCTTAAACAAAATTATAAAATTGATTATTGAAAATCATTACGAAAAATGGAAACATTGATTTTCTTTTTTACATCGTATTTGTAAGTATGAAAAATGATCGTTTGAAATGTCGGTGACAACGACAATATATCGTTGTTGAGGAATATTGATGGAAATAAATGAAAATATGTATATAGAGAAAATGGTTTGTACATCTGAAAACATGATCGAAGAAACCAAATATAAAATTGAAACTTCAGTAGTGTGCTTTTAGAAATATATAACATTCCCATAGAAAAACCTGAATGGAAGTTTGAAGCGTTTGAAAAGGCAATGTTCAAAATATAAATTGAAGCTACCCGAGATACGCTAAAAGGTCAAAGGAACATAATGAAAGATACTTACCTAAGACAGATATATTTTTATCTATTTGGGATTTCTACAACGTAAACGACATACAAATGGACCTTAAAAGCATCGCAATTTTGATTTCTAAATTTGGGTACTCATATTTATATACTGCCTCCCAATTATATAATGGCGCGGTTCCGATGACCACCGGGGAGATACAAAAATACATTTAATTTGATAGGACAGTAAATGACACCGGACCGAGTTAAATGGAAACAATTGGGGGCATATTTCGGCGGTGGCGGCGTCTATTTATAGGCAACTCGAACCCCCTAATAGATTTTATCGTCATCGTTGCCGAAGAGCGGACGGCTATAAATAAAGGCACGAATCATCCGATTGCCAATCGATCACGTTGCAATTCCCATGGAATATGAATATTTATAGAGGCAAAGTGTGTGCATATTTTTAGAAAAACAAACTTATTCGGGACGTGGAAAAATGGCCTTCGGAACGACCAGTCAAAATAAACATGAGGCAGAATGCTTTATGGAAACAAAAACAATTTTTTTGGATGGCCACATTGATTTTTTTCGACGTGAAACTGTTTAACTTTACATAATATCATTGAATTAAATGCAAATTTATAACGAAATATTCATTTGCAAATTATGAGATAAGTTTAAGCTAAATTGTTTGCTCTCAATCGTTTTTCGTATCATATTATATAAGCTCTTTGATCAACAAATTGGCAATAACAATGTTCATCAAAGCGTGCATCGTAGCATACTTACAGCATAAATGTAATCAGGTCATGTAAAATGTTGCATAAATTCAGTAATTATTAAATAGGAAAAAGTCGACATCTAAATCTTTCGACGTCGATATATTATACTTGAGGGCGGCTTCAACCCCTTCTGATTACGTCTAAATTACGCAAGCATCGAAGGCTTGACTTTCTCATTAAATACATCAATTAATACTTCAAGATTCTTGGCGAAATTTGAAAGAGTCGATGAAAGCCCGGAAGCCGCACAATTTGAAATTAATTTATTATGAAGCAACGAAAAGTTGAAAAGTCATTAACGGCCTATAATAAATAATTGAACGCGGGGAAGCCATAATTTTCCATGAAAAATGGCACAATCGGCAGAAATTAATTCCGTCAAATAAATCTAACCGTGAGGGTTGCGCGGTTGACTGGCGTACCGCATTGAGTTATTCCGACAATACACGTGTCCGCGTATGGATATTTAGTTTTATATGTTAAATTCAATAAAATATATATAGTGTGTCTCTTTTCGTTAAATGTATGTACGTATGCGCTGGAGCGAGACGGTTGATTTAATTTTGTTTGAATAAATCTTAATTTTATTCGGCATCCTTATCGATCGCAATTGCAAATGCGCCGCTAGAGCGGGACGGCAATGAAATCTATTTAATATGTGGATAAATTTAAATTTAAGTGATTGACCATAGACTACATATCGAAATATCATTTACTCCTTTTAACTATGGGTTTCTTACACTTTGCATCAGTATAATTAAAAAGGGGAATTTCATTTAAAAGCTCAATTTTTATTTATTGAGTACTTTTATGACTATATACACCATACGCCAGATTAAGTGTTACCAAATTTAAAATATTTTAATATCAAATTTTCATCCATGTATCTGATAGCTTTCATAATATTAAATTGTTTGCATGGCATTTTGGGTTTAAATTATCACGATTTAGACATAAAGGTAACAAAAATACTGAAAAAATACATAGACTAGATGGTTTCAATAAGACAGTGCCACATACCACACGGCGCATGCCACGATGGACATTCTGCATGAGCGATTTCATTCAAATTTATGCGATAATGCGAAGTCATCGAGAATTTTATATTCTGAATACGTACCACCAAGCAAAACCGCGGTGGATATTTGAACAATATTATATTTTATAATAAATGTCATAAATTATTTTTTTAAATACAAAAAAAAAATGAATAGATATCGCATACACAACTAGTTTTATTTACATTTAAAAATTGAGCGTCCATATTGAAAGACCCAGTGCGTATAATATTTTGTGCTCTATGTCAAAGTTCTAATATGGATATCCACATAATTCATTCCTGCAATATTAAAGTTAGATTTGAGTCGTTACTTCTTGTAATAATACTAACATTAATCCTATAAACCCGTATTAAATTACGTCCCGTAAGTAAGCGGCACGCTGCGAATGTAAATTGGAGTGTACTTTCGTTTAGCAGGATAATTAAGGAGTCCTTTCGCGGGTGCTAATTGTTACGGAGACGCTTTGCCTTTTTAGGTCAGAAGATAAAATGAATTGCGCCTAATTGAATCGACGCCATTTTGGGAGATGTGACTGTGGCGACATCTGTGCGCCCGTCGCGCGAATCAACACATTGCAGCGGTCTCATCCTTTTTCATCTCTCATAAATAACACCACAATCGTATATATATATTCAGACGAAATAACGTAATACGTTACACAACAATGTTGAATATTCATCGCGAACAAAATGAAATAATTACCGCGGCGCAATATTGATTGCGCCATGAAACCTTTCAGATGCTTCTATAAATACTCCGAAGAATTGGAAGGCTCCGAATAGAGTCCACGGACCGATGAATCCCGACATGGAATGATTTATACGATTTCGGTGCGAGATATATGGTTTGAATTGGAAAAAACCAGTGGAAACAATCGAGCTTCGTCGATGAAAGCGTACAAAGGAACAATATTCGGCCGGCGTTTCAAGGGCAACACGCTCCGATAAGAAAGTAAGAAACTGGAATGCAAAAATGATCAGGAGTAAGAATTTGCAATGACTGTCGACATTAGCTTCGATGCGAAAATGAAGCCTTTTAAACGCTCCAATTCGATTCAATTACTGGACTAATGCTTGTGAGATAGTTTAATATTCTTATTTTAGGATCGGTCATGCCGTGCAAGTCCGCACGTAAGGTTGTCCATAACAAATTACGCGGATTTTCCGGAAGGTTAACTTCCTCCAGTGGCGCTGATGTATCATGGAAGCGCTTTCACGGGCCACCTGGCGGCTTATTTATACACCAGCTCCGGAAAATCCGTTTTCATATTTTAGCACGCCGGATATTACGTGTGGCTTAAACTTTTTGCCGCATTCGCTCAATCGAACCTTCAGGAAATGCGCCTTCAGAAGCTCGCGAACGAGACAATTAATGTTCATCCATCATGAAATTAATGCTTTTCAATCAGGGTGATTGCTAAAAAAACCCCGGCATATTTCTATCAAAGGGGTGCATTGAGAGACTGGGACTTTGAACAACAGGAAAAGACCGGACCGCCCAAAATTTTATTACGGATACCGAAAATAACTTTAGCAACAAAAGCCCAAAAAAATCCATTGAATGGCAGTTAATGTTATAAATATATTTGTAAAAATCGTATTAAACATGCATATAAACTGCTGAAGACTTCAGATTTTGAAGTATGCTTAATGACCAGCCATATTTGCTATTATTTTATACAAAACTCTAATTCAACTTACGTCTTTGGCTAGAAAATCTCAATTATGTTGTTAGTAAAAATGCCACTTAAATGATCTATTTACAATGTAATTGGGTGTAAAGTGCTTGTTTAATAAATCTTAATTTAGCCTGATTATGATCTTGAACTTGAAAGGTCGAAACGCGTCGCTCTCAATAAAAACTGCAGAAAAAATCAAGCTATTAATTTGTATAATAAAACTACTACTGTAGCATGGGCAAATTATCATCCCTATGCAATGGCGCTGTTAATCTGTGCAGATTTAATTCGCCAGATTAACGGCGACATTTTCTGTCTCTCTTTAGACGTAATGTGTCAATTAAACACTGCCATCTTCTGTGAGTTCTGTTAACAGCGATATCTTCCGTCTCTCTTCAGATGCAACGTGTTATTTTAACAGCGCCATCTCTTGTGGCCCTGCGGAGACATTGCAACTGCATACCGATCGATCGCTTCTTGCGCATTGCCGGTTGGGTATGACGCGCAAGAGGCGGGAGTCGGGGGAGTCGTCGGTTAGCCTTGCTACGGAAGGTCGTCCTTCCTGCAGCCAGATCTCTCTCACTCTCTCTTGTGTGGAATAAATAGTTATTTAGAGAGAGTCTTTCTATTCGACGCCCATCTATTCGTTCAGCAACATTATGGTCCGATGGAAGAACGGATCCGTACGCTAGCCGCCCGGGGACTCTGCCCCCGAGAGCGCCCCCGCTTCAAACGTTACACATGCATATGAAGGTGGTCCTAAATTGGTCATCTTTACGTGATATTACAATATTTTTATTTGAAAATTTTCAATCCAATCAATATCTACTCTGAGGGAATCTGTTTCTTCGTTTAAAACAGTTAAATATTGGATGGCAGAGTTTAAACGAGGCCGTACGACCTGCCAAGATGAACATCGCAACCCAATGAGGGATCCACGCCAGAAATGGTGAATAAAATCCACAAAATGACCTTCGTGTCTGAGATAGCAGACATGATAGGCATATCTAAAAATGCTGTATATCGCATGTTGATTGAAAATTTACACATGAGAAAGCCGTATGCAAGATGAGTGTCGCGTTTGCTCACGACGGAACAAAAACAGCGTCTTGTTTGGCGATGTTTCACTGCTGAAAAAACACAATGGCTACAGCTTTCGAGCTGAAAGCAGACTATTTTGAAAAATAACTGATTTTGGAAGTCAGGCAACTTGCTGCTGAAAATGCACGCTCAGCCTCCACACTCGTTGGAGGTATCTTCATCAGATATTTAAATGCTAGTTCGAGTTGATGACTGCGTGAGCCCCCATTTTCGTATAACACTATCAATCTGACTGATAAAATTCCTATCTGCTGAGACACGGACTAAAATTCGCAAAATTCCCGATTTACCGACAAATTATTTATTTCCAGTCGCTGCAGATGAATACTTATATACTATAATACTTTGATGTGATTCGTAATTATATTACGGAGGAATGCAAAAATTCTGAATCCCGTATCTATTATATTTCATATCGATATTCCCATTATTAAAGTCGAGGTGTAGTAAATACATCACCGGTAGGGAAAGGTTAATATAACAATTTGAAAAACGTATATGTATTGTATATATGTATACATAGATTAGACAGCTATACAAATTTAATATAAAAACAATAACGAAAATCTTTTTGAATTTATAAGAACATAGATAAATCAAATTAAAGATGTTAATCTGCAAGATTTATGAGAATTATTTAAACCAAAGTATGAAGTATAAAAATACATTTATACTATTTTGGATTTTTTATATTATCCAAAGTATTTAATTGCTATGAAATAATATTGATTGTAAATATATTTTGTGTTAGTTAAAAAAAAATCCTATGCTGTGTAATGAAAACACATATATACGATTGTTTTGTTGTTTCCACCCCCGCCATTCATTTTCCGATACGATCTCATGTTTTCGATCACTACAACTTAGAAACAGAAGTAGCAAAAAAAAAACCTAAAACATAACTCACAGAAAGTGCCTTCTTCAATGGATTTTACTTGGGAAAGTCTAAAAATAACCACACCCCTGCGTGGAGCTTATTTTCCAGGGAAGATTTACGCGACAGGAGTGGACGACGAACATTGTATAAATTATATGTTTTCCTCCGAGCAGAAGGGAAAAGAAAATAGTAAATTAAAATAATATTTTCTGCCTTTGAGCGAGCTTTCATTTCGGCAAACAAGATTATTGCGACGGCGGCGTAAACCTTAGAATTTTTATGCTAATGTGTGCGAGGGGATGAAATTCACACTCGTTCTTTTCCGACGACCCACGCGGAGGGTCTTACAGCCCCCTGGCCAAATAATATATTCCATTAAGTGTGTTAAAACGAGATGTGCTCGCATACTTGAATCGGATGTTTTTAATGCGGGGCATATGGGAACGACCTGGAATAAATGTAGTGTGAATTACAATAAAATGGGAGATCTTTAACCTTTTCCATTTCGCGTGTATTTTTAATTGTATTAATAAATTATGTCTTTATTCCGTGTCTTGAATGAACAGAATGCTCTTTTATTGATATTAGGGAGACCCGAACTCTTATTAAAGATTATTTTTGTTATTGTTAAGGATAAAATAGGACTAGATAAGGACTGTCAAAGTGATGGGAAGATTATGTTGAATAATTAAGGGAATATATTTTATAATGCTGTATATAAATATTTTGTTATTAATAAATTTAAAGTATTTTTTACTAAATACGCAAATATTTTTGGGTCCACCATAAACAAGTTGTGTTAAGGTTGAATCTTAGCCCTATT
Organism: Stenopsyche tienmushanensis; assembly: GCA_008973525.1. NCBI lineage: Eukaryota > Metazoa > Arthropoda > Insecta > Trichoptera > Stenopsychidae > Stenopsyche > Stenopsyche tienmushanensis. The sequence goes on from WACJ01000097.1 coordinate 470,681, forward strand.
AATATCATCAAATACCCAATGAAATATTTTATTTCCACGATCCGGATTTGATCCCGAAGCTTTATAATAAGAATCCGGGAACTAATTGTAATATTTCAGCAATACTTAATCACAATCCCTTTGTTCAATGTTTGTAATAGAAATTAAATTTCTGGATGAAATTGAGAATCATTTAAATAAATATTCCATGATCCAGAATTATGCGTGATTTTAGAGCCGAACAGCTGAAGAAACACTCGAAAGTATGTGACCGAATTTTTTGAAATTTTGCCAATCCGACATGAAAATGTATCATTTCAGCGGGGGTTTTCCCGGATTTTCAATGAAACGGACGACAATAAATTTGTATTCGCGTCTTTAAAACGATTTGACGATCCCTGATTAAAATCGCGACACAAATAACGGATGAAATTAAAGCACGCTGCCATTTCGATGGACGTGTTTATCCCGGGGGAAAATTAGCATAAATTTGACGAATTGATTAACATACGAACGTAAAGATGCTGAATTTCGAATAAAATATTCCGCTAATTTGGACTCATCCTGTTTTAAAGGATTTGCATTAAATGAATTATTTATCTCGTTTCTTCTCGGAAAATTTACTTCCCTCCAGCGCGATAATGTCCCTGGAAAAGAATCAAGACGAACTTTTTACAACGGAAATTCCTCGAAAGCTCGGCGAAAATATTTTAATTATCCCCATTATAAAACGTCCAGAAATTATTTTATTTAAAATCGACGTGATTCGTTTTTCGCGCAACATCATGGACCGGTTATTAAAATTCAATCGTTCTTGGTAAAATCACATTATTCCAGACGTTAAATCATTTTCGGCGGCATTAATTTCGGTATCGTATGTCGGAAATAAATATTTGCATACACGGCGAATATATTATACCTGTCCGACCGAAATTTGCGTTTGAAGGGGAACGAGGCAGACTTTTTTGACTGACAGGATAATTAAAAAAGACCCAAACAATCGACCTGCCGTACAATGCAAATATAAAGGCAAATAAAGTGGCGTAAGTGAGCTAATTATTAAATCCGTCGAAAAACAAAGCGTCCAAATAAAGAGATTCATCGCGCAGCTTTATATAATAGATAAGAAAATTTCTGCAAAAAATAAAAGCTTATAAACGAATTTAACACCACAAAATTCGGTGACGCCTCTGAGGCGATAAAAAACATTACAACCAGTTTTTTTCCAATGAGAATAATCTTATGTTTATCGGAATAACTGTCGCTTCAGGGCGCGCGTTTCAAATCGGGAAGTTTCCCTGCCACATATCTGGACAAGATACATCTAATGCGGTTAGCGACAACTCACAGCGAAATTATTTATTTTATAGCGTGGGCGATTTACCATCCCCATGTAGTAGCGCTGTTAATCTGAGCAGAATTAATTCGCCCGATTAACAGCGACATCTTCCGTCTCTCTTCAGGGGCAATGTGTTATTTTAACAGCGCCATCTCTTGTGGCCCTACGGAGACATTGCACCTGCATACCGACGGATCGCTTCTTGCTGGTTGGGGAGTGACGCGCAGGAGGCGGGGATCGGAGAGAGTCGTCGGTTAGCCTTGGCTGCGGGAGGTCGTCCCTCTTGCAGCCAGATCTCTCTCTTTCTCTCGCGTGGGAAACAAATAGTAATTTAGAGAAGAGAATATCTTTAATAATCCTGAATTTTCTCATTCGATGTTTGTACTCTGTAGTGAATTTTGATAGCAATCGTTTGATTTTATTAGAATTTGACGCGAAACATAATTTTTCCAGGGCTTCAAACTGTTGTTTTTAATTACAGTTTTGGTTCTGGAAAAGTAATGGTTTTTTAATTCATTTTTGAATATTTAAAATATTTTTATTTGCATTAAAAACTTATCTTCTAGCATAATTTAGAAAGTTTTATTCCTTTTTTTAAGCATTAGACATGCATTTTATTGTCAAATTTACTCCTTTCTTGCTATCTATCCTCTTTCATTTTTGTAAAGGCGACGCTTATTCATTCAATTAGAATTTCTCTCATGTCGTGTAAATTAATTCTTTTACACATCCCTATACAAAAAAAATTCAGAGGTGTCAGGTCGTGAGGCTGTGCGAGCCACGGAATAGGGTACATACCTAGACAAAGAAATCCAATGGTGTCAGGTCTGGAGGCTACAGTTAAAATAAGGAAAAATTGTCGTGCAAGTATACGTAGCAGATTTGGCCAATTTGAACATTAACCCTGACCCTGGCAAACTGGTTCCTCTTCAAATTTAACGACTTATTGTATAATTTGTATGAGATGTAGCATATCGTTGGAAAGTTCAAAACAGTTTCTTGTTTAAAAAAATTCGAGGTTGACATTTCTTAATCATTTGTACATTTTATGTGACTTTGAAAGTTCAGAACTAATTTTATTTTAACCAATTGCATACAATGATGATTTATTTAGATCAAAAATATATTTACAAATACAAATAAAATACAAAAACAGTTATTTCGTGCTATTACGACCACATATTAATAAGTTGTGACGATTTAAAAGTGAATGTTTGGGCATTTTTTCAAAATATTGAAAAAAAAAATATTTCGACAACCCTGACACTTATGATATATGTGTGAAACATAGCAAAAAAAAACTCCCTAACCCACAAAAAATTCCACGTGGAAAACACCCTGACATTTTTGATCTTATTAATATTTTTTCCCTAGCAGATAATTTTGTTTTCATACTTTGGCAAGAGTTGTTACTTTTATTGCAAATCGTGCTAAGTTTATGCATGCAGTGGCCTTGTTATAATTTCCAACTAATAGTCTACTTTTCATTGTATGTATAATTCTTGATAGTATGTATATAATTATTAGGAGATAATATGAGCTTTAAGCATGCTTCATTGATGATTCAATTGTTTGCTGCGATGGAAGAAAGCAGTGAATATGTTCGTGTGGGAGGCTGGGAGAACTTTCTAAAGCTTTAAGCAAAGTGTATGAAGCACCCAATGTATGATGTGGAAGGCGATGTCAATATTGTTTTGAGAAACTACACATTGCAATAGGAATAATAAGCAATATCAAATCCTGAAAAACAAAGCGGTTTTCAATTGAAGACAGCTTTCATTCATTAGTTGAGGCTTTATAGCTTTGGCAAAAAGTTCGAATGAAGCATAAACAATGATGAAAGAACTTAATTTGAAGAATAAATGATTTATTCATCAAAGAATCATCACAAAAATATTGAAAACTTATTAACAAAACGAATTTATGTATGGATAACTAGTAGTCGTGCGTGTTGAAATTTTTTTTAAAAAATGATTTAAAAAAATATATTTCGACAACCCTGATGCTCAGGACATAGGGTCTATGTGAGAAACGTAGCAAAATACCCTCTCTAATCCAAACAAATAAAATGTCGTTCCATATGCCAAACACCCTGTATATGAAAGAAACATAAGCCAATCATTAACTGTAACTAATTAACAAGCTGGTCAACACTGATCGATTGTCCGATATGACACACATGTTGTGTCATCGGCCATCACAGCGTTAAGATGCGTTTATAACATTCCCTGTCTAAAATAGACTATATAAAATAGTCTATGAAATACTTTCGCGATGATTATCCAATATAAGTGTCATCTTCGAGTTAAATTTACCACGAAGTGCATTTTTCAAAGCGCTTTACGACGCCTTCGCGTTTTCGCTTTCGCCATCGAACATTCGCGCCGATTCTTGCATTCCGATCGTTCCTGTCCGATTGCCAGGTCCTTCCAAATTAATTACACATCGTCAGCATCGTCTAAGTTTCGATTCTGGCAGCATCTGTCCGAAAGCGAAAGCTAAATCGACATTTTTTGCGTCGATCCGAGCAATTCGATATAGGCGACACCAACTCTGCGGGAGTGTTGAATGGCGGATCTTCCAACTACAGGACTACGGGAGAGTTTAAAATTAAACTAATATCCAGACGGGCACGCACACGTGTTTCCCCACGCGTGCAATGTCGCCCCAATTGAAAAGTGCGTGCCAACGAAAGCGTGAACGTGATCTGAAGTTTCAAGCCTTCTTAACTCAATCAATTTGAACCTTACACAAATAACATAGATGTCCTATTTATCATATTTTTGCTTTGGCAGAAAATATAATCATCCCATGCACACAGCATGATGTGTATTATCCTCCCTGGACGTATTCGATTATTTCCTCATATTTTTCTTTTAGGGAACGGCACGTGTACCAAAATATATTTTCTTACGCACAAACATGGTGACTCGTCATTCTCAGAAAATGTATTATACTTCCTGATGTGCTTTGAGGACAGACTAAATAACAAAATTAAATTATAACCCTTTGCACTCGACAAAATAATGGATATATCCGACGCCACGTTAGCAAATTTAAATTAGAATTTAATCAGCCCGAATATGAAACGTATAAGTCTTCCTAATCTTTAAAGCGCTCGGATAAGTGTCACAAGAAATAATTTAAAATGGTAATTTAAAACCATAGTTTTGACACCCCTATATAAATTAACGCCCTTAAACACGCCTAAAAATGTCTTCGTTCGCTTAATTAATTATTTATGTTTCTTAGAGAATTTATCCTATTTCAAATACAAACTTCGTATGAGTGCCTAACTTTATATAGCGTTTTGTTTTTATAACGCGATCTCGGCGCTATAGAAGGATTGACTGTATATACTAGCCACTTATCGGCTTCAGTTACAATCTGATAAATAAATTGATGGATCATCCAGAAACTATCGTTTCAATATTTGTATAAGATCAAAAAACGCTAAAATATGTAAAGCTTACGATCGATGAATTGGGTTTTGTTCGTCCGAAATGCGCTACCATACCGTTCATCGAATTGCAATAAAAACTCGTACACTTATTGCTAAGGATTCTGCAAATAACATAGACATAGTTTAATATATAAAAATCAATACTTGTTTGTTCGTATTTAATGCGCTGCCATACTGTTCATCCGATTGCAATAAAACTTTGCCAACTTATTGTTTGCACATTATCAAATAATATAGGCATAGTAAAATTAACTTATAGTAGATCTTATATATAAAAATCAATGTTTGTTCCTGTGTATAATAAAATCAACAAACGATATTTTTAGAATTATTACTTCTGTGGCGGCAACGCGCTGGGTATCGGCTGGTTTTTGATAAAAAAGAAACGAAAATATTTGTACAATACATATTTTTATCAAACACTAGCGAGTTGCTAGAATTACGTTGTCCCTTGAGAGGGAATAATGGAGTGCAAAGGGTTAAAAACCTTCTTGAATACACGCCCAATAACTCATCAAAGTTTCATTGTAATCGGATGAACGGTATAGGAATGTATCTGTAGCAAATCGCACGACAGCACACTAACACGCATTCATTTTTATACATATAAATTATTTAAATATACAAAAAAAAAAATGATAGAGTTATAGACTGTTGAAGTGTAAAGGGTAAAAAAGAGCGTGTACTAATTGGCACGATTTTAACCCTTTTAGTTATTTGAAACAAAAAAATATTTTTAATTAATAATAATTTTATTTTGAATTTTGAAATTTGGAATGAAATAGTCAATTAAAACTTGAGATATAACGTTAACCGTGTTTAAAAAAGTAGTTTTGAGAAAAAAGCGTTTAAAGATTTGATTCAGATAGAACCGGCTTAGTTGCCGCCTCACTAAAAAAGCTATAGCTCCCTAAATAATTGGAATTTTTGAAATTCATTTGGGGGATATATTCTTAAGCGTTTAAACTTTGAAACAATGCACAAAAAAAATCGATTTTTTAAAAAATTCTAGACTAGAACTAAACTTAAAATTAAAATACTATTTTTTTATATATTTGAGAGCAACACGGCATTTAACAGAAACCCAACGATCGTGTTGTGTTCTGTGTGGGGTTACCTCTAATTATATTTACGCATTTAAGGCTAATTAGTCCCGATTTCGTAGAAAATCCCATTGTAAATGTAAGGAGCCCAGCGCCTTAATTCGGGTTATCCATTTTATTCGTGTTGTGAATAATATATCAATGATACAGGGTTTTAAGCAACCGCCGGGAATAAAATATGGAGCGACTCTAATGGACGAGATGTGTTAATAAATTAAATACGTAATTTTGGAAAGCCATTAAGGATTCATGTATACGTGTATAGGGCAAATTGAGCAATTGAAATATAAGCCGCCCTATTGAATTCGATCATCCCATTGAGTATTCTATGTAAAGAATTCAAAGGACGAACTGATATAAAAGGAACCGCCGAAATAAATAATTTATTCTGTTTTGGGTGTAATTCTATTTTCCGCTCGATTCGATTTGGATATCTAATATTTTCCTCGGGAAAAAGCCATTCAACTGCTTTATAAATAATTTTCGTTGTTGTGTATTGAGATTTTTTATTCGATGTTTATTAGTTGTATCGATAAGTCCTTGCCGACCTGACTCCAATGGATTATTATCTTTTTCGATCTTTAACATATTCTCTAAAGCTTAAAACGAAACCTCGAAACGCAACTAAAGTCAATAAAAATGACAAAATATACTAATTCTTTCATTGTTAATCAATCGGTAAAAACTTTTTGTTATGAACGATTGGATTAAATAGAAAACAGAAATGTAATACAATTCAGCTTCAAGCAAAATATAATTATTTATAAGAAGACCCCCAAAAAATGTTTTTATATGGGCTTTAAAAATTATAATTGGAACGTCAAAGGCAGTGTTTTGAAATAATTTCGCCACTAATGAAAGCTTTCGTTTCGGAGTTTAGGAATCGGATTTCATTGCGGAATGAATTATCGCGAATTTAAGCAAATGTACATACAAGAAAGGAAAGGTCAAGTTCAAGGTGGGGTTTTAAACAGCCCCAAGCTCAAATTCAACCACATTTTATCGCGTTTTTTAAGATATATAGAGGCCCATTAAATGCTACGACCTTCGTTGTTAAGTGTTGCGAGTTTTCCGCTCCACTCGAGCTAAGATCATATCTCGTCGACATAAAGCACCCATCCGACGACTCCCTGTCCTTGTTTTATCACATTTTTTTGCTAAGCTCCCGAGACTTAATAATTAATCAATCCGTCGTTTGTCACATCGCCAGAGAGAAAGTTAAATCGGCTCGCTTAATTTGGATGCTATTTTCCTCCATTGTCTGGGTTCTTCATGGGATAACAGGAATAGACGACAATGAATAAGTGTAGCGTAATATATAATCGTCTTCTGTGATGGTCGGAGCGAAAATAATACGCCCATTAAATTGTGCGCCCGTCGCGTGTCGCGTTTTGATTAGCGCCGGTGAACGAAGCCCGCTCCATAAATACAGAGTCTTTCAATAGGCACGCTCAAAATTTGTTAGGTTATAACTGCCATGTTGTTAAAGCAATCTATCAAATTTATTTATCAGTACATCCAGCAAATTCAGCCAGATTATATGACAAAATCATTGAAATTGGACCTCCCAAATACGTATGGGCAATGGGCGTATAGGCAAAATGTCATCCCCATGCAATGGCGCTGTTAATATATGTATATTTTAGAGTTGTTGGATAGCCTTGGCTGCGAGAGGACGTCCTTCCTGCCGCCAGATATCTCTCTCGTGATTAATACCACCGAGCAAAGACGCGGCGGACATTTGAACGATATTGTTGAAATGATTGGATATCTCACACATAGTTTGTTTTATTTATAATTAAAAATTAGGCGTGCTTATTGTAAGACCCTGTGCAAGATCTTTGGAAATGGACAACAAATCGAACCCTACAAACAATACAAATTACCCGAATTATCCCTAAATACAGATTTAATGCGAAACATTGCGACAATACGGCGAGGGCTTAGATTAGCGCCAATTTGTCCTTTGACGTTTGGCATATTTTTTATGCGGAGTGACATTAAGGACGGCCTTCAAAAAGGATAACAAGAGATTCAGGAGGCTTTGATCTAATAATTTGGCAGCTCTGCCAAATATACGACCTTCCAATTTGTCGTAAATTAATCACAAACCTTGACTATCACGGACACGAACCCTGAACATCGGAAAAAATGCGACGAAAATTCCATTTTTATTACATCATTATCTATCTTATCTCATCCTTTATAAGTTTAATGCTAGTGTCAAGGATTAAACGTTGTAAAACAATCGATTGGATGACCTTATTCTATTGATATGGGAAGATTTGAGTGTTAAGTATCGGTAATGCCAAAAATACGTGCCGTTCTTTGTCAACTTGGCACTCGTTATAACCGATAAATCAAAAAGTCTTTAACTACAAAATGTTTGAACGTTAATATTTATATGTTGCATAACTTCGTCTAACACCATGATGTTCCAATTATTCAGCGTTATGCAAAATGCAAATGTAATGTGTTCGCTCATGACGCCTCAAATGCGGCTAAAGCTGTGGATTTCGGTGGCTTTTCGACATAAATTAAATCCCTCGTGTCGTGCAATAAGAGCATCAGAGTCGGGGCTCTTATTAAAATTAGTTGCATGTAATGTTATTCATTTTGCTGCAGTTGGATGCACTCAAAAAGCATAGTAAGTCAGGCGCGGTTATATGCGTTCTGGAACAGTTCCAATACGGTCGAGACTGCAACGCGAACGAACCGCGATTATGGGAATTAAAAATGCGGATCCAATTCCCAGAACTTAATTCAATCTGTTAAATTAACCCCTTGGCTGCTGCGTTGTATTTTATTGAACGAAAATTTGTTTAATCGATATATCGCATCTTAGCACTCTAAGTGTTAAATGCGTATTGGATTTCAACAGGATGTAATTGGAGGGTGTGAATATTGTCTGATTCCCTTACCTGATGGACCCTGTAGTGACTAGGAATGGCAGTGGTGCCGGACATGCGGCCGCCGGGGAACTACGAGTTGACGATCCCTGGCTGCGAGGACATTGGGGTGCCGCTGGACACCACTGACGCCATCTGGACCCACCTTTCTCTAAGGCCGCTGCAATAAAGCAAATACAATATCAATAAAGCCAATCAATTCTATGGTGGATTAACCGAGGATTGCACACAATGGACGTCTTCGAACCATACAGACTAATCTATGCTATTTAGTTACATTGAAACGACCGCCAAATCTCCATTATTCCCGTAACCACGCGATATAAAATTGTGGGCGTATTGTCATTCCGACACTAAAAATAATGCACCTAATTACAATACAATAGAATATTTATCGACCATGAAAAAGCCTTCGATTCAATCAGCCTTTGTATCGAAATTTGATATTATCGCTTTAAGTATATACATTATTAAACTATTTATGTCAGTTTCGAGCATTTTAAATAAATGCTTTATTCGTTTGTGCAGCGCTTATCGTCCACAAAAATCCATTTTTTCTCTCAGAAGCGCGCAGCGTGATTCAATCTTGTATATAAAGATCCCTTATTCAGTCATAAATGAACCTTAACACTGTTGATGCAATAATGTCCTAAACATGATACGCAAAATAAAATCATGTGATTTTAAATCTGAGCGGGGAAAGAATGTAGAAACAAAATGTCGAGCCAGACTCGACATAGGACCGCAAAGTGTGTGTCTTCGGTTTTAGCAACAAAATAATGCATTTATTGAGGCTTTCAATAGATAAATTTGGGTTATCATTATCGATATGTACAATCATACAATGTACGAGTGTATGATGAGACGCAAGAAATGCAAATCCGATCGCAGCATATGCGGAATTCCTCATCAACGGTTTAATTTCAATTACAATCACATTTCGTCCAAATTTATGATGGTAAATCAATTTGGAAGATACCATATCAATCAACAATAACAAAAATGTAGTTTTATTTTCGTTTCTGTTTTAAAAAGTAATGTTTTAACCTTATTTTTTTTAAATAGTTAAAAATAAAATTTCGACATAAATCCGCTAGGAAAAATAGACAGTTATATAAAAAAGATTCATACCAAATTTAAAGTAAATCAGTCAATTATTTAAAACTTGAGATATTATGTCAACTGTGTTGAAAAAAAAAGGATTTCTGAAAAAACGTTTGCCAGATTTGTCTGTTATGGTTTTTTGTTTTTTTAGTACGCATTTTTAGCAAGAATTTGCACTTAAATGCAGGTCTTCGAAACGTTATTTTTTCATTTAAGTTTTCGCTCCGGTTCAATTCCAACCTTTTTTTATGCGACTTTTTTTTGTGCGATTTCGAAGTTATGCAGTTTTTTAAAGCAATTTTTTTTAATTTCATAAAGAGTACTTATCGAGATAGTTTGGATAAAATAAGAATTAAATCATCAACACTAACTAAAATTTGAAAAAAATATATAATTTGTTTATTTATTCTGGTTTAGATTTTTAAAAAAATAGATTTCGGGTTTAAAATTTTACCAAAGATGTTATTTTTTAATTGCCTTATAGTTTTCCAGTTTTATTTTTATTAACTTTTTTATGCGATTTTGGATATATTCTATATAGCTGTTTCAAAGTTATGCGGTTTTTAAAATCCATGAAACGCATCTTCACTTTTTCTATGTAAGTCATAGCTTTTTTTGTGCGATCTCTTTTTGTTTGCGGAACACATGAACTGCACAAAAAAAGTTTTAGTGTATTTTCAAACGATATTTTCGAATCGGTTCAGTTACGGTTCGAAGATCTGCTTAAATAACCGCAAATTATCACTATTTTGGCAGAAAAATATGAAAAAATCAATAGGAAATGACTTGTATAGATCATTGTAATATTTCCTGATGTTTTCCAAACTATTATTTGACACTTTTCATTCAATTTATCATTGAATATTATTGGAAAGTTAAGTATTTTGGCATTTGAATAATATTTGCCATTTCTTCCCAATTTCCTTGGTCACATTCCTCTTGCACAACTCTTTTTATTGGCTTTGCCAAGCTGATAGATCGATAAATTATGTTCTTGAAGCTCTTGCCAAAATAGAATTTATGCACAAAAAAATTATAAGCGATCAATGTAGTCTTCGTAGATTAAAAATATATATGATATGAGGAAAATTGGTATCTTTTGTAGCAAGATCGTTTGGAGTTCGTTGACCCATTTTCTGGAGTTATTCCTGCTCCCTAAATTAACATATGTCAACAAGTGCTCGCCTAAAGATAATATTATCATGTCTTCCATTCTCTCTCGATATATTTTTATATACGCAATATCTTCTTGCGTAATCCTGCTGTGCGAGAAGATCCTTCGGCGCTGATCACGAATTCGACACAAGCAAATTGCACTCTCGACTATTTACTTTTGAAATGAGACCTATCCAAGACTTTAGACAAGAGCATGCATTTGAACTTTGATGATTATGTTAAGTGAACCCAATTTCGTCATCGTTTTTAACGACCACTTCCCAGGGCATCTCTTGTTTTCGAGTAATTAACCCAAGAACAGGGCTGAGAAGAATCGACGCGACAAAAGTAGTCCTATGCACGTTATTTCGGACATCTTAAAACGGTACATTTCTTTGAGACCATAACACAATAATGATGTAATGCAACCGTCGATGTCGCAAAACCGGTCGAGTAACTCGACAATACAAAAGTACCCAGAACCGGTAAAGTGAACCACATCCCGTGCGAGAAGTTCGAGCGCCGAAAAGAGGCCGCCACATCCCATAATTTCGTAAAAAGACACAATAGAAGGAGATCCAGTAGATTTAACCGATAGGACAACTCCGAGCGATGTGAAGTGGGCTTCAAATTCAGGATAATTATTATTTAAAACGCATTAAACGACCCAATTTGAGGCCAAAAGTCACCAGGTCACGGCGAAATTGACCCGGTTCCTGTAAGACATTTCAATAATGGAATTTCTTGTTGGGAGCATTTAATTATGGTCCTCTTTGAGACGCGGAGGTATTCTCGATGTAATCGAATTTCGGTACCCATTCTTCAAAGGGCGAATTCGATACTTTTAACGTCGGAAGAGGATATAATTTACCTTTTTAGGACCCCTTGTAAATAACCCTCTCAAGTACTTTAAATATGCGAATTTAGCAAACATCGTACGTGATGGAAGACTTTTGGACGGGTGGATGGGGATGGACGAGTGTCGAACAAAAATACTCTCTTCTCTAGATAGCTTTTTATTCGGCGCGAGATTTGGCTGCAAGAAGGACGTCCTCCCACAGCCAAGGCTAATCGACGACTCACCTTGCCTCCCACCACCTGCACATCACCACCCAACCGGCAACGGTATACGCGCAAAAAGCGATCGTTCTGAAGTCCGATTGGCCCCTCTCTTTCGTGAACACACCAGATTAATATGCGCCAATATATATATATGTTCAATAACTCACAAAAGTTTCATCGCAATAGGACGAAGGATATAGGAATGTATTTGGAACAAACATACTGCACGCTGACATTCATGTATATATATAATATATATATTGATATGCAATTGCGAGCATATATAACTTTGTATACGCTGCTTGTAAGAAACAGTTGGTACGACCGACCCTGATACATTGTTGCATAATTTAGTCAAAACCAACAAATCATTAAAAGCAACATATGTCCATCGTATAGATTTCCACATGTGTTTTTACCTCATAGAGTCTTTGTTGGTATTTTAGATCAACAAGTTGACGATTTCCAGGCGCTTGTGACAACATTATCAATAATTCTGTATTGACATCAAGCGTAAATTATCATAATTTTCGATATTAAATATATATTGAATGTAACCAAAATTTAACCCGAAGGAGCTGCTTGATTATTCTAAATTTAAATTTGGGGTATCATGGGGGTTTATGCAATCTAAATGATGAAAATTGTGCAAATAAAATATGATTGTTGGACAATTGATGCTATGACAGCATGTAATGAATTTATCATTAACGTTGTTACATGAATTAAAATAATGCGTTGTGTAACACTTTAAATGGCGTCAGATGTACATAAACTTAATTGAAAATGTTTGCTTTTATCTGGCCAAAAATTGGCCATAAATTAGATTGGAAGTCCAAACCGCCAGTCGGACGCATTAAAATGTCACACTCGCGTGAAAACATTCTGAATAGACAGCGGCTCTATTGTTTGCATTATGATATCAATTTGACACGCCATTTTTGCGCTTATGGTGTTTAAAATTGCTCTTTCGGGTCGTTTATCTCATAATGCGGAGTGCTTAAAAAATCATGCGCGTTTTCACTGGTGTCAGAAGTGCGCGCGGATTTGCGAACACGCCAATTAGGGCAAATCGCTTCATCACACTTTTGTTTTCGCTCAGCATAAATGGCCAAAAAATACGCTCCGGCAAATAAAATCGCGTAATCGAATATGAACATGGCGAAATATATAATCTTCCCGTCGAAGCTCTCCGAATAAATTATTTTGTTCGACGTCCGATACGACGTGGAAAGGGGGTTGAAAAAAAGATTAAAAGACATTTTCCCCTGAACGTTTATTTTTCCGTCGCAAGAAATAATAAACAAATTCAAAAAAACGCAGATCCTTATTACGATAAAATATTTGCTACAGCCCCCGGGGATAAATTCGCCATTCAAAAGATATATTTTTACAATGAGGTAAGAGATGTGAAAAACGCGTTATTAAGAATACTCGAACAACTCCATTGTTGCCCTTAACGACTCGGCAATATTCTATTTCGAATCTACAAAAAGAAGATGTGTAATGATATGTACATTTCCTGGCTCAGTCGGAATGTACATCATTTTAAATCTATTTTCATACCCTCGGCACGCGACATCCTCCACATCATAAAAGTGGCATCGAATTACATTCGGCGTTTAAATATAGCCCCCCCACCGAAATAATTTATCACCCCTGAAATTAAAACGTGATCGAGTGCATTCAATAAGGCCAGAGTAATTATTTCGCATTTAATTGGCCCAAAGCAGTTTTTGGGTATGCGATTAATTTGAATAAGCCGAATGATAAATATGCGATTTAAAAGGAAAGTTTTTCGACCAGACGACTTAATTATGGGGATTTAATCTCGACCCGAAATGATTATTTAGCGTCATAACATTCCCAGACGATGTTTAAATTGTGAGACTGTTTGTGATCAGTAATTCTGCGGCTTAAATAACAAGATAAATCTGTTAGATTGAGACTGAAGTATCAAAAGGGGATCATTCTATAAGTATATAAAAAAAGCTTTGTTCTTTATAGAAAAATGAGGGATATGTTCCATTATTTTTGAAAATCGCATAACTTCAAATTCGCATAAAAACAGACCCAAGTGTATTTAAAAATTGAGCGTCCTTATATGAGGGAAATGCTTTAATGATTTAAATGCAAAAATAAAAATTATATTTAGAAGATTCTTCAACCAAACCATAAAATATAGACATTTCTTGCAAAAATACAGCATATTATTCAATATGCGTCTGAAAAAAGCTTCATAAATTAGAATATTTGAGTAATAAGAAAACCCGCGCGTGATGTTTATGATCATAAATACTTTAATAAACATATTTTTCTTAGTTATTAACTCACATTTGTGTAGCATTTCGTATACAGAAATAGTATTATAAGCGCTCTACCTTTTTTAATTTTTAATGATGACTAAAATGTTGTTTGTTCACATTAAAAGAAGGAAAATTGTTTGTCGAGTTTATCGAATCGGTCCTTAAAACTTTCAGATCCCGCTTGGCCTTTCTATAAATGGAATATTTCTCTGAAATCTCAGTATTCGGAAAGGATAACAATGTGAGCTCAACAACCTTTCCATTACGAAAGCCGAGTTTTCGGTGAATATTCTGAAAATATAATACTCCAAGAGCTACTTAAAAAACAAAATAAGTAGGCTTGTTGCTAACAAAAAAATATAAGATTTAATTCTTATGGAAAAAGATGTAAATTATGGCTGATCTGCAACTAGTAAATTAAATTATGATCTGATGATTGTCCTTGTTTAGAGTTTAATTCTGATATCATCAAAATTATTAATATTGTCCTAAATCCGATAATTTTGCTTATTCAAACATATCATCAAAAATCTCGAACTGATTTTTTTTTTGTTTTTTGTGATTTTTGTTTTGATTTTTTTGCATTGTTTCAATGTTTAGATTTTTAAGAATATATAATTTAAAGATATTTCCAAAATTCCATTCAAATTCAATTATTTACGGAGTTATAGCCTTTTTAGTGACGCAACAATTAAAGCAGAATAAAATCTTTAAACGCGTTTTTCTCAAAACTACATTTTTTCAACGCGATCGACATCATATATCAAGTTCTAATTAACCAATTTGCTTCAAATGTAGTACAAATCTTGTTTAAATAACCTTCCCCCTTAAACTTTACCAGCCTATTCCTTTTTTTTTGTGTAATTTAATTTTGAGACCTTCTGGATTGGGAATCCAATCCTGAGATTGCATTAGATCATCAACAAAACAATAAAATATTTTTTTAAAAATATGCCCGATATAACATTAAAATTGGCGACGGACTAAAACTCGCAAAATTCCCGATTTCCCGACAAATTATTTATTTCTGTCGCTGCGGATGAATACTTATATACTATAATACTTTGATGTGATTCGTATTTATATTACGGAGGAGTACAAAAATTCTGAACCCCGTATCTATTATATTTCATGTCGATATTCCCATTATTAGAGTCGAGGTGTAGTAAATACATCACCGGTAGGGGAAGGTTAGTATAACAATTTGAAAAACATATTTGTACTGTATAAATGTATACATAGATTAGACAGTTACTGCCCCTAGGCGTCGCCTAAGCTCACCAATCAGTAGTTACGCCACTGTTTCCAAGCGTTCAGATTTCGGCGGGAATGTCTCGATTTAGTAGTCTTCGTCGTGCTGTTGAGGGATAAAAATTTGAATTCCGTATTTTTCGGGATTACGTTTACTAATCCCGCGATTCATGACCACCTAAAACTATTGGGGGTCCTGGGATTGGATTCCCTACTTCTTGAACCCAACAAAACGAGATGACAACCTCTCACATCTCTTGGCTAACATCATCACCAGTTCTCACCGCCTGCCATTTTTTTGCTATGGGGGTGCTTCAAGGCTGAGATTTACAAACATCGACCAAAGACATTGCCAACCCTTATGATGCAATATGTAGTAATAAATATTGGTATGAATGATTAAAATAATGTAAAAATATCGAGCTCGCCTTTAGCATTGCATTGGCAATGAAGGACACCTCTCGAATGATATTCATTTCAAAACCAGTTGAAATAAGGCTTTCATTATTGCAAATTTGCATGACAAAATACATTTAAATTACTATCTGTCTTCTAATTAATATTGCCCTTTAAAATTAGGCAACGAGTTTTACTGCAACATATTAAAACCCATCTGCAGATGCGTTTTAATTTATACAGTGGACTTCTGGTGGATATCATTTGATGATGATGACACAATCAATGATTTTCACTTTCTTTCGCGGCATTATAATAAATGAACATTTCGACATACGACGATTTATGTCGTAGCTGAACTGATGCGTAGGTTCATCGTCGATTTTCATTCGGCAACAAGAGTTATGATGGCCCGTTACGTACGTTTGGGTCAATAAAACACATTTTAAACCAGTCTCTGACTTGTTTCCAGAAAGCGACGAAGTCATCGCGTGCAACCCGAACGAGCTGAATGCCTGCAGTCCTGTAAACAAGGCATTAAATCTTTCGCCCTCTTATATTTCGCAAAGTTCATTTATCCCACCGGCGATGTGAGTTTTCCAGCAAAACCATTAAGGTCGAGTTTTGGAAATTCGCAGGTAAAACTTTCTATATAAATGCAATGTTTATGTCGAAGCAGCCGGTCTGTGAAGTGGGTTAGGCGATTATATTTCGGGTCAAATAGATGTTGGAAATTACACAATAACGTCAACCCCTTGTATAACGACGACGCACGAATTGTTAGCTTATTGCATTACAATAAGGTTGTTGAATACATAAATCATGGCATAAAGGAGATTGATATTATAGGCCCTTTCATAATGCTGTTGCATTGATATTAAAAATTGAGATATAATAGGCGATGTTGATTGAATAAACGCAACTTCTGCTAATCTGAGAAGTTGAAATGACAGAAAGAAAGACTATTGATTAAAAGGAATGACTTTCAAGCATAGCGTGCTTAGATATCATTATTTAATATGGAGTATGAGCCATAATTTGAAGAATAGATACTGATATACATTATTCTGTCTTTCCTTATCCTTATCAATTCGAGCAATTGATCCAAATGCTCTAATCTAGGATTGATTGAGCTCTGTATTTTTAGCTATTATATATCATACAATGGTTAAATTGACCGCCGGATATCGCATAATACTTTAATGTGCAATTGCATATACATTCAATCGATTGTTATTACTCTGTAATTGTTTCTTTTATGGCATTCTGATGATATGACTTTTTGGACATGGATTAGTTTATCAGTAGCTGAAATATGGAATAATTTAGATTCATAATTGGATTTAATCACTAAATCTGCTGTACGAGTATAGACTTTGATAGGACTTTTGATTATGTAAGACCAATTCTTAATTTAAAAAATGAATGACACGAACTTAACTTGCGTTTTAAATAAGGAAGTATCCCTGCCGCACCTTGTACTAATGAGAAACATTTATTCAGTCTGTTGTGTAATTTAATTCATGACCTTAACGGGTCTCTATTTTATGATGATCACTCGCTGTTTAAGATCAATCTGATATTGGGCACCATCGTTTAAGAAGCTAAATAGTATTTACCTATGGTCTTGGCAGTGGCGGCGGGGCTCAACGGGAAGAAGTCCCCGTGGAGTGGGCAATGGAAGCCGACGGCACGTCTTCGTGCTCTTCTCGCCAGGAAGCACAATATTGCACCAAGGATGGCCATCAAAGCCCCAGCTGCCACGCATACAGGCCCTAAGGCACGCGACTGTGCCAGTGAATGCCACGCGTGCCGCATAACGTTCTGGTGCTTCGTCTGCTCCTGGTCCTCGATATGATGCAGCTGTAAACAAATAGAAAGAAAAAAATAAACATCGGCTTTATTATCATTTTTTAATATTAAAAAACATTTTATTAAGAGATTGATCAAAATAGCGCATATTAGGCTATATCACATGAACGTTCGGAATTCATAGATGATAATTTAAACACCATAACTGTAACAAAACCTGATAAATTCAATCAAAACAATTTGCTTCAATATTGTTTTTTTCCAATAAAAAACTAATTGTTTATTCCATTTTTCAATGGAGAAAAATCTGGCAAATAAAGTGGATGTGGTAAAATCTCACAGTTTAAAATATTTCATTTAAAAATGATTATCCGCGTTTTATGTCGCCTATTTATTAGAATTGCCTACTTCATTGTATACAAAATGTGTTCCAAAAGTCATGAAATATTCTTTTTAAAGATTTATTGATAATACCGGTATAAATTGTAAATTTATAAACATCCACATAGTAAGCAACGTTGACGGTATGTCCTTGAGGTATAAACTCTCTATGGATCACACCCTTGGTGTCGAAAAATATAATCAATTGGAAGTATCTACCATCGCGCGACTTGACGTCGTAATCTCGAAACAAGGGTACACTAAATAAGCTATCCCAATTGTATTGATGCTCGCAGTAGACTAAATTTCAATGTGCTGTAAAGCTAAGGGCCCATCCCATCTAACCTAATTGGTTAAAATGCGCTGCGACCAATTGGGATGTAACAAAAATACATATTTCATGACTTTTGGAATACTTCCAATTTTTTCGATCTCTCGACAAAATTATTCAGCTGCAATGGCTTCCTTTGGTTATAAGAAGGAATAAAGCAATATGTCCATCATACAATAGTCATGAGCTTTTTTTTTAAAGAATGAATTATATTAGTGAGTGAATTATTTTATATATTGTTTCATAAATCTCACAAATGTTCATATAACATTTTATTGAAATAGCAACAATGATTCCGAATTTAAAGATAATTGAAAGTTTTGGGAGCTTTGTCAATTTTAAATAGTCAAACTTGTGAAATTTTGCACCATTGTGATTGATCTTTGATAAACTAAAATTCCGACTCTTCATGTGAAACGCCCTAAAAATATTTCACTCCTGTTAAAAATCAACTCATACAATATGGTACCGATTTAATCCAATATTTCGTGGAATGCTCGTCCGTTACATTTCGCTTCCAGTAGGCTACGTGTATGGCTAAGAATAAAACGAAAAGACTTATCCCGCTTTTCTCTCAAATCTCCTCCATTTTTCTCCAAGCTCGTATACAGCAGGAAATACTGAGTATCCTTAAAATGTCACGGACAAATAATTTGAGCAGTATGGGAAACCTGTGGCAGATATTTATACTCCGACCGCAAAATTGCGAATAAAAATCTTCAGACGCAAAAGGCGTACGTTCTCTACGTTTCAGCGTCGACGAAATTGCAATGGCAAGATTAATATACAATTGTACAAGCGTCTTTCAAATTTGAATATGAAAAATCGTACAAATCCTTTACAGCATCCACGGAACTCGTGCAAAATTGAAAAAAAAAGCCAAAATCACATCGCCCATCGCTGATAATTTGATCTGTCATCAATGCGATGACGCAGGTTCGTTAATATCGTGAAAATACACGCTAACGAGCAATCACAAATGAAAATACGAGGGGCTATCGCCAATTATACACGACTCTTGACTCTTTTTTATGTTTTAATGATTGAAAAGAGTTGCAGCAGAGTACCGACATCAAAGCGAATCTATTGCAACGACGCAGAATCGGCGTTCCCATTGAAAATGATCAATCGAGCTCTTTGCTACTGCTTGTGAATAGAGAATAATGATACACACTACAGTTACGGCATATTCCAATTGCTACTCATGTGACTATTCACAAAAATGATTAAAAACTCCATTTAATACATGCGATGATCGTGGATGTACATTATTATTGGAAAATAATATTAATGCTATCCAGAAAGAAAATCATCATTGTTTGATTTATAATGACCGGATCCTTGGTTGAAACAATTCCTCGATAAACCAATGGGGATTTATTACAAAAACTCATATCATCGCGATTCACAGAATATAAATGTGTTGAATACATCAATTCAGTGATCCAAATGAGTGTCCTTAAAATCATTTTTAAAAAAGGAGGATCGACGCAAAATTTAAATCGGTTCTGTTAAAGTTTTCGTTCTTATCAGTAATCGGTTCAGATCCGCAGGGCTGTAACAAGGGCGTGGCAAAACAGGCGCCCGCTACGGGCGCAACTGAGCTTGGGGCGCAAAACGCAGAATACCGATCCAGTCGAGAGCTGCATATGGTTATTATTTTACTCGGCTAACACTGATTGACTCCGTCCGTTTTTATAAGTTGTCTAATCGTAGACATATACAAGTATGGCATTCGATCGCGAGGCGCTTATTCGTCATATCAGCGATCCGAAAAGCGGACCGATTGGACACACAATCCTAATTGCCACTCTGTTCACTTTCTAGACACTTTTTATCATAGTATTTTTTAAAACAGTAACCGCCATCTATACGTTATGCCGGATACTTTTGTGAATATCTTTGTATATTATTTAAAAACATGCATTATAATAGTATTTAATATATTGTGATTATAAGAGTATTAGATAACGTTAAAAAATTAATTGGATTTCCGAGGGGGGGGGGGGCGGTAGTTGCCACAGGCGCTTCATACCCTTGTTATGACTCTGTAGATTCGTTTTAAAATTCCAATTAAAATTTGTTTGGTCCCGCGTGTTTGTCGGCCATTTTGTTCAGTCACAGTAAATTCTTCCGATGAAGAAGTCGTCGCGCGCGTCATCCGTTTTTTTGAAATTGCTAAACAATACCACCTCGAATATCCATCAAAATATCATAAATGTTTATGGTAGTGATATGATGAGTCGACAACATCTCAATAAATGAGTTGGGTTATTCAGAGAAGGCCGTATTGATACTTATGACGAGACAAGGAGTGGGATACCATCAGTCATTGCTGACGAACTTGGGCAAAAAAATGAAGAACAAGTGCCAAATGACCGCCGTGTGACGTTCGACGATCTTCGCGATGAATTTCCTGAATTTTCTCGAAATTTCATCGGTGTTATTGTGTCGGAAAAATTTGGTTCTAAGAAGTTGAGGGCGAGATAAGTGCTCAGAATGCTCCTATCCTATCAGATTAGAAAGTTAATAAAATGCTATTAAAATTTAATTGAGTGAAAATGAAAATTATTTTCTTCAGCTTGGGTATTTATTCCTACCCCTAAATCATCATTAACATCAAATAAGGAAGTTTCCCTGCCGCATCCTATAGTAAGCCATCAAAATTATTAATTTTGAATTTATTAAAGCTGATCATTAGTCAAATAGTAACTGCAATAGTATAAAGCCAATAATTAATGCAAATTAAACAAGATTTCATTCTAAATTACCAGTATTAATCAATTGACTCAGTATGCAAATTTAAGTCAGATTAATCAATAATGCAGTTTGCTTTAGAATAAAATATAAATTAAGCCCCATTTGCTTTATTTGTTAATTTGTGCACCCTCTAATAACCTTTTATGGTACGAAATTATGCTAATTATAAAAAAATGATTATTTTTCGGTCCCCTTTTATATGAACTTTCATATATTTGGACTTGAGTATTTTATTGTGGAGACATCTATAATATAATATTGGTGTATATTGTAACGTATATTAAGGGGTTTGGTTGATTGTAATTTAAATGTCAATACCAGACCTTTATAAGCTTTCTGTGGATTGTCTTCCATCTTCATTGCGATACTTCTTAATGAAGTTCATTGAGGATAATTGTCAATTAGGGCTGTCAAACAATCGTTTATAAATTAAAAAACGTCCACTAAAGTCGACGTAAATCGGAAATTACATTCCAGAACGGCTGCATACATTTTAAAGGAATTCAGACGATTTTTTTCAATTTGGGTAGAAGTGAAACAACTCCGCCCGCTGGGAGAATTTTGCGTCGGAATATGCGAAAAAAACTTTTTTAATTTACGACCAACGGAACACTCGGTGGATTTGAAAAAACACAGTTCTATTAGGCGGCAGTTTGTAAATAACGCAAATGAACATCCGATCCCGACATTTTAAAGCCGTGGCAAATGGAGCAGGATAAAATCGGGATTAGAACGACACAGTAATTCCCGGCGGATATTTTGTTTCCACGTACTCCCTAACAAATGCGAAAATGTTGCTTAATCCACTCGTTTGTCGTTTTTTTGCCATTCTGCGCGATAATTTCCATATTAAAATGCTGAAGTAATTGCCTCGAATATCGCATATATTTCTTGCATTCCTGATCAAACATCTTCCTTTGATTGAGCGAAATCCTGCCTTGTCGGGAATCTTAATGGCTTTACTTTGCCGAATTTCCAGACGCTCATTATTATTCATCAAAGAAGAAATTCCTAATAACGAAGTCACAAAGGAAAACAACAACAACGCGAATGAGCGCCTTGCTTAGTGCGGACTCGATTTAACGCGCCCCAATTCGATTTTGTTCAGTAAAATTGCAATTTATAAACGACAAAGGGTTGCTTAAATGCCAAAAACACTAGTATGTGTTTTAAAATTACACTTTAATGCATATACCCAATGATTTAGGCAGCACGAAGAGGATTAATTTGATAAATGCCTTTTGATGCTTCTGTATGCTTTTCACGTACGCTAATTTATGTTATATCAAACACGCTAAATGTAATGTTGTTTGCATATTAAATACCGGTGCTTTATGTGTAATAAAGTTAAAGATGCCCAAATATTTCGGTTGTAGTATATTTGGCGAAGACCCGAGCAAGTCCTTGCTTTTATGCAGCCACTCGTTGCTTCAAACGATTGATTGATTGCGTCCGATGGAAAGTATATCGAAAAAAAAATTTTTATGAAGTTGTCTAAGATAACTGATACCTTAAATATATCAGAAGACCGTGTATTCATCATTTTACATCAACGTTTGTCCATGAGAAAGCTCTGTTCGAAGTTGATACCGCACTCAATCGAAAACAACAACGCGTCCAAAATTCGGAGCGCTGTTTAGAGCCGTTTCAGTGCAATAAAATGGATTTTTAATGCAGTTTATGACTATGGATCTATAACCACACTCCAGAGTCTATTATATGGCATTATTGGTGTATTTGACAGAAGAAGTTTAAAATGAAAAAATCCTTAATGAGTGATAATTTATTTAACGCTTTGATTGGTGAAACATAGATGCTATATACGTATGTCTCCCATTTATCGTCCACGCAAATTCATTTTTCTCTAAGGACCGCGCAGCTTGAGCTAAGCTTGTATATTAATAAATGAACCTTAACACTGTTGATATTGTTGGACCCTATGTAAGCGTTCCAAATGGAATCACTTTCAGTACCAGTCTGAGTTTTAAGTATATGATTGACTTATGAGGCTTTCTAATATTTATTATGATTCTAAGAAAACGATCAACGATCTAAGAACTTGGCGTCATCTGTTGATAATTGATGTGATATGTAAATGTGACCCGAATTCGAACGCATATATGCGCGATTACTCATCAACGAGTTAATATTCAATGAAACGAGCAATCTTCAATGCAGCATGATTTGGAATCAGGATAAAAATCACGTGATTTAAACGTGATCGTATCTCACTCACTAAACGATCTCATTGACATTCATCTGGTGCATCCGAGTCGGAATCACTCGACCGCCATTTATCCCTTTGATTACTGTCGCAGCAGTTCTTCAATGCTGGACGATTAAAGTTTTAGCATTTTTAAGCCTGAAAGCGCCCACAATGAATCATGCTATTGATCGAGCAGATTAAAATTAGGGAGAGACCCTCAAATTGACACAAAAGGCTCTTAATCCAATCGCCCAGATCAGGGCTCCGCAAACGTGTCGAGAATTTCAATCACGATATAAAACGGATCAAGGATGTCGAATTGATTTAAAACGCACGATGGGCGAAATTTCGGCTACAAAAACATATTCAATGGCGGCTCAAATGACGGCCATTGTATAGTTTTTATTAATTTAAACGACAATCATTAGATAGCACTTCATTTTTGTACTTGTGCGCCATTAATGCCTAATTCCCCCGGCTTAATGGCTTATATACAACATTGTTCATTGGACGATTATACGAAAAGGATATGAATTTTTGATCGATGGTTTTGATATATGGAGGCTTTGATGTTTGAGAAATTGTTTTTTGTGGTGTGTCCATATGCAGCTACGATGATGGCGATCAGAAAACCTCATTTGGAGCGCTCTCATCATTCACAATGGTATCACGTAACCGCAGTTTCCGTAGACGATTGTGTCCATTGACGGATGAAAATTTATTATTCAGAGAGGAAATACGAATATGTCAATGTTTGTACGTCAGCGCTTCTCAAAACACAAACAATGGGTCTTTTCATAGAAGTTTTGCTTACAATTTGAGGCAAATTCTTGCCTCGTGCGAGAACAAACGGGGAGATGCACACAATGGGGGATTTGGGTCATGAGCAGTTTTGTATCGTAAAAGCCCGAATGAAAATTGCGCCCTAGGGCTGCTAAAATTCATATACAGCCATAAAAATATGTTTTTAATGGCCTAATATAGGCCCTATCAATTATGATAATTAATGCATGATTCATTCACGCTATATCCTTAATTAAAATACAATTTCAGGAATCGATCCAATCATATTTCGATGTATTTATTTATTTCAAGTATAAAAATCCTCGGAATCTACTGAATATTTGTCCTCCCTTCTCCCAAAATCTTTACTGGCAAATGATCAAAAATATCCTACAGACTTAGAATATGAACATTTTTTTATTTCAGCTCTTGTTTGTTAAATCCGTCAAAATATTAAATATTAGCGAGCTGATTATAAATAAGAATGTATCATAGTAATGCTTCTGTTTATCGGCTTGATTATATAAAAATGAATGTCTGTGGTTCGTTGTATGTTTGTCTCATATACGTTCCTGTACCATTCATCCGATTGCAATGAAACTTTGAAGAGTTGCTGTGCGCATCTCTGTGAAGATTATAGATTTAATATAAGCATCGTTTGTGTATGCAATTTGTTTTGCAAGACGTTTTAGATGCGCGCGCAATACGGCGGCGGCGCATACTTTTGGAGACTAGCCCTTCAGTCCGCGCTACATGTGGCCTCAAGCAATAAACCACGTAACTGTGCTATTTACTGCATTATAATGACCATGCATGTATACCATGCTATACGATGCGGAACGATATCGAAAACTGATAACCGGTAAAACCACTAATTCTGCCGATTCAAAAATATCATTTTTTCTCCATTATATTCGTTTGGCTATTTTTTGTGATATAATATGACCTTCTCCATTCTTATACAAAATTTGTGCTTGATAATATTCATCTAATAATACAGTTAATCCACGTTAAGGACCACGTTATAGAAACAAGACACTATAGAAAGTTAGGCACTCATACAAAATTTGTACTTGTTTAATATGTTAACAAGTGCATGTGCGAAGGGCGCCGCAAACGAAGTGGACGCTATAGGAGGGCTAAGTTTTTAATACAACTAAAAACATTTTAAATGATCGAAAAAAAAAAACACCGGGAACAAAACAGAAAACCTTTATTTATCCCGGAACGAAAACCGTAACCAAACCAAAATAAATGTTAGGAACGTAACCCAAACCGAAATGATACATGAACCAACACTGATTGATTCTGTCCATTTTTATAATATATACTAAGCTGTTTAATCACTCTTTTTTTTGTTATCGTTATGTTCAAGTATGGCATCTGATCGCGAGGCGCTCATTCGTCAGGTATCAGTGGTCCGAAAAGCGGACCGATTGAGCATACGCACCTTGTGGCCACTACGTCCTCTTTTAGGGCACCATCAAATTCAATAATTAAAATGGACTGCTTTTAAATTTGTCATAATTTTTTTGATTATTTTTTCTAACAATAAAACTAATCAAGAACATTTCCACAAATTTTCAAGTTGATCTGAATAAAATCCTAGGAGAGAGAACCTTTTGAAATTTTAGTCCATTGGGGCGACCGGTTGGGAGTGTACACCAATACACCGATCTTACTTAAATTTTGCAAACTTCTTCTAAACAAGATTGACTAGTGGTTAAATAAAAAGATTTTTATTTTTCTCGATCACAACTTATTTTACAAGGCAAATACGTTATGTAGATTTTACCGAAAATTGTACTTGTTTAATCTTAAAACCATGTTTTAACGCCTAAATTTTCAATATTTTTAAATGAAAATTTTATAAAATATTGCCTAAATGTTGCTCTTTTATATGCTTTAAAGCTTGAATGAAATATTTATCGCGTTATATTAGAAAAAAATTAAAGAAAATATGCTTTTTTACGCTTTGAAATCCATGTATCGCCTTGCCAACTATACTTGGATACAGTATATTTGCTTGCAAATCTATGCATTTATGTAATCATATCATTACTATATATAGTCATCAAAGCAACTATTGTATATAGACATCATAAAAATGCATGCTCATCATTGATTCCATCCCATTTAATCAGAGTGATTAATCAATGTAAATCCTGTTAGAAACCTATTGGATATTAAATCTGGGTGTTTTTTAAAAATATTTATTCATATTTAGGACCTACGTATCTCTTTGGTCAATCTCAATCGGGGTTCGAAATCAACCCTCGTTTTCGAGGGTAGGCTTTTTAAACTTTTTGATTGCTAAATCTTAATAACCTTCGCAGATATCTATATTTAGCTGAGTTCGTTGCTCCGCAGCATCCCGGTTTATCGCGATTTAAATGAAACACGGCACAAAGTGGATGAAATTCCGTCCCATTTCGACTCGACATACCGGATGATCGTAAAGTGTCAAAATTAAGCGAAATTAATTTTGATGAAGCATTTAAAACGTACACGGTTCGGTAGTGATACGCCGTATTCGAACATCCTGTGTTTTGTATTCAAGATTGCCAATAAAAAGGACATCCATCCTGTCCGTTCTGGAAGACCGTCGATACATCATAATGTCATAGATAGCCCAATATCATCTCGTCGTGCCGTATTGGATGTCGCAAAATCCTCATCCTGTGCCAAAGTTATTAGCATAAGTGGTTAACCTTTATTTTTTTGTATTTGAAAGATATGACAAAAATATCTCTAAGATGTAAGAAATTATCTTGCGAAACGTTTTAATCGTGCATCTAATTATGAATGGATTTATCTGATCAAAGGCAGGGCAATCAACTATGTGTATCTTTTGGATTTATTCTGGGGTGTATTAGCACACACGCGTCTCATCCCCTGTCACGATAGAATCCAGAAAAGCTACTTCTTCCTGTGTATCTCGCAAAAACTTCTTATAACCAAGTTTTTTTGAGACACAATATCACCGAGAAGACTTCGAGATGTGTCAGGAAATTCATCGTGAAGGTTAGAAGGAAGGAAAACCTGACCCACATCATAGCATGTTATCGAGAGCGCGCTACGACCTCTTCATCGGAAGAATTTACTGTGACTGAACAAAATGGCCGATATAATCTCCCTTTTTATACGCCAACTTCGAAACAAAATAAATCCCCCTGGCCCAGATGCCCTTGTAACCTTACTTTCTAGATCAGAGGAGGTAAACTCAAAAGCTAACATGGTCCAAAATAAAAACGCTTAAGTTTAGGTGGGCCCCCAAAACTATTAGGTTGTCCCATAAGTTTCTTTCGCAAATTAACACAGATCTAATCATAGCCATAGTTAAAGAAAACCCACGATATACTGTTCGCGAAATGGCTAACAAGTTAGAAATTCCACGAACATCCGTCCATAATCATCTGACAAAATTGGGCTACAACAATCGTTCAGATTTGTGGCTTCCCCGTGAATTGACTGACTCAAATAAACTTCAGCGTACTTCAACATGCGATCTTCTTCTCCAACGACATAATAGCCAACCTTCTTTGAAGAGACTTGTCACTGGAGATGAAAATTGGATACTCTATGAGAATATCGAACGTAAACGGTCTTGGGCCAAGGGTACAGAAGCTTCAACTGCAGCTAAATCTGGCCAGAAACGGCCAGAATTAGCGAACAGAAGTAACGCCAGGCCTCATTTGTCTTTGCTCGTCATAAATAAACCATTATCATTTGACT
The DNA here is from genome assembly GCA_008973525.1 of Stenopsyche tienmushanensis. Taxonomy (NCBI): domain Eukaryota; kingdom Metazoa; phylum Arthropoda; class Insecta; order Trichoptera; family Stenopsychidae; genus Stenopsyche; species Stenopsyche tienmushanensis. The sequence continues at coordinate 498,756 of WACJ01000097.1, forward strand.
GGGATGTTTTACCTCATCCTCTATTTATTTATTTCATTGAAAAATTCTTTACGTGGTAACAATTTTAATTCGAAATATGATATAAAAATCAATATTTTGCCAACAAAACTGAGAAATTTTGGCAATAAGGCATTATGAGGCTTCCGGAGGGATGTAGAAAGATAATAGAACAAAATGGATCATATATTATTCAATAAATTTTGATGTAATACAAATTATTGTTTGTTTTATGAAAACGAAAGAAACTTATGGGACACCCTAATACAAATTTAAATAGGATCTTATTACACCAGTAAATCTTTTGAGCTTACCAGAGACGAAATAACTATACTTTTTTGATTTAGGTTAAATGTCACAAAATACAGCAAAACACTCAAAATTGTTTATGGTGAAGTTTAAGGGATGAACCGAGAATTGAACGACTTGACTCGAATTTTGATAATGATGCACTAAAATTCCTAATCGATTTAGATCCACAGCAAACAGACCACTTTATAAACACGTTAACCCCTAAAGGAGTACTATCCCAGGGCTTGGGATCCCCCCTCCACTTATTAGAAAGAGCACTCTTGTACATTGAGCTCGGAGATAGACAGAGACAGAGAGAGAACGCAGCGCAGTTCGGGAGACAGAGACGAAGAGCTTCATCGCATACATCGCACGATTGTATAGATCGTTAGCCCAAATTTAACGACTTTAGTGTTTATTAATTTAATTGCCTCGAATTGAAGATTGTCTTACGCTGGTAGGAGCTGACTGAAAGTAATCGGTGTAAAGCGATTATGGCATCAACGACATCAACGAGCTTAAATTTGCTCACTCCTCAAAAGGTTAAAATTCGTCGGATAAAGGAATAGGATGGGTATTATGGGATAGGATGAGTTCCGCACGCCTTGATCGAACACAACAAAAACGAACGACGATGCTAAAGAAATCTAATACGATGGGAAGATGTGCTGAATAATGAAGGGAATTATATTTTATTATACATTTTTTTGTTTCTTTCTATTAAATATTCAAATACTTTTGGGTTCCCTAATATATAAGCCGTAGATGGTCCATCATTGTCATATATGATTGAAATAAATGGGATAATAAGGTTTTAAGTCTGGATGTATGTTTTATTTAATTTCAAGACATTCAAATAGCTTTTAGTTGGTTATAAGAAATGAAATAGGTCGAGCGTATCCCAAGCCGCTTCGCGCATTGAAAGGATTAAAAACGCCCACCGGGCGCCTTATAAAATATTTTGTGACGTATTTAGCTATGCATACATGAGAATTTATAACTAGTTCATACAGCTCATGTGAAATGTTTATTTTACTATCCCTGCGGGCTCAAAGGGCGAACGAAGAATGTAGTAAAAGTTATCTCTCGCATCTCGTCTATAATAAACGAAGCAGTCACTTCAGAGGCTTATCAAAAATTCCACCCGCGTTTTACATCCCCGCGCATTTTACTCAGATCCAGAATATGAAAATCGAATTTCCACCGTCGGAAAATGTCGGTCAAACGCATGCAAAAGCGATTTATCTCGTCAACGGCGGACTGTCAAAAATCGAAATGGCGTGCCGACGGCAACCTTGACACCGAGTCGGAATGAACCCTAAAAAATATGTGGCAGTCGTTGTTTGGGGCGAATTTATGGGGTTTCTTAAATAAGCAAGGTGCGTGCTGATGAAAAATCAATGGAGGCAACGCGTTCTGCGCGCCCGACGTCACACTGGATCCAGTGTGAAAGTTCACATCGTCTGAAGGCGAGAAGTGGGAAAAGGTCCTGGCGACCTTCGGGACGCTCGCAGCCTTACAACCGCGAACAAAGGACACATGATCGATAATACATTCCACAGATCGCCCGTCGATCGCACCGCAACAATGCTACTGTCGTCGACACATTAAATTCGCACAAAGTGGACCGATAAAGCAGATCGTCCAATTATCGGCGCATTTTAGCACGTCGACTTTCGTCGCATGGATGTGCTAATTCGCGATGATTGCGTCTGCAAACGCTTCTTTTCCTGATAGTTCTGATGAAATTAGATCCGTAAATATTAATAGCGCAACTCGTAAGAGATAAATTTGCGTGGTGTGTCATCTCGGACTGAATGTTGTCTTAGAACGCTGCATTTTGATCAATATTTTTCAATCTTTCAATAGTGACGCTCGACATTTGTTAGCTTATGGCGGCCATATGTTTAAAGCAACATCTATGAAATTTATTGTGTATTATTCAATAGTACATGGCAAATTATCATGGAAGCCGGACAAATGGAAATTTAATTGCATTCATAAAAACCTAATAAAAATATAACAAATTTATATGTATACAAATTATTATTTGTATGTATATGTTGTATGCGCTCATATACCATTAATTCGATTACGATGAAACTTTGGGGAGTTATTGTGCGACCATTCGTGAATGTTTTGGAATTGATACAAATATTGTTTTAAATACGCAATTCATTTTGCGAAACACCTCTAATCCGCTTATCTTCTTTGTTTCGTTCTTTGGTTTTTCAGTCATTTTTTGTTTGTTGCAAGAACAACGATTGAAGATTGCTTACATCTGATATCGATTATTGCACAATGAAAATATGATCTATTTTAGGAAATTTCGTTCCGATTTCAAAAAAAGAATTAATGTAATATTTAGCGACTAAAGATGGTGAAATCATCTTCTATGTATGGTGAAATCATATTAAAAACTCAAATTTATTGTATTCAGTGAACCCTTTTATAGCATCGAGACAAATACCATGCTATTCAAAGTTAGGTACATTCAAATATCTTTTTGTGCGACTCTTTTTTGTGTGATTTCGAAGTTATGCGGTTTTTTTAGAGCATTTTTTATTCCAATGTTTTGACTTTTAAAAATACATTATCCACAGATATTTCCGAAATTCCAACTACTTACGGAGTTACAGTTATTTTAATGACAAGCGCAGGACTGCATCATCACTTTATCTGTGTGAGTCATAGCTTTTTTGTGCGATTTATTTTTGTGCGATTTTCCACGAAACGCATCTACCGCACAAAAAAGGTTTAAGTGTACTCATATAAAATGTGTACTGTGTGCGACCGTATAAAAAACGTATTTTACCGTTTACTTATTAAAAAAACGCCGCAAACGAAGTGGGCGCTATAGAAAGGTTGTATATGATTATACAAGTTCCATTCTGGGAATTCATCCCTTAAAGATGAACCCCGAGTCACATGACTCGATCAAATTGATGATGAACATCTTTGAACTATAACAAATGCAACCTAGAACTTTATCCCTTTGATGAGTATGCACTCAAATGTTGAGTGTGCACTCGAACGATCCAGAGTATCTTTGTTTTTTGTGAGTGTATTATCTCGAAGTGCCGTATTAATATTTCGTTACATTGATATATAGATTGTTTATTTAGGGATGTCTTAATTTGCTAAAACATTAAGATCCATTAAAATCTAAAGACAATTTGGAATCAACAAAATGTCTCCCTATTATAATATTTTTTTTGGTATTAAAAATATTTGTTTTTCCACGAAAAAAACATAGCGAATCACCGGCGAGTCGCTGGCGTTTAAGTGGTTAAAAATGACTTTATACTGTGTTAATACCAGATTACCTTACAATACATATTGAAGTTATTTTTAAAGAAATAGATGGAAACGTGACTAATGCAAGCATCCCTGAATGAAGCCACAGCACATGTCATGGTCGCATGTTGTCTTATTATGATTTTAATCCCATTAGGTGAGTTCGACGTCTTCAGAAAATAATGAAAAGCTAAGAATTCATCCAATAATGGCAGACTAATCAGAGAGCCATGTCGCAATATTCATATTTATAGACAAAATACATACCTGTCAGTACACATCCGACCAGCAAAAACAGGAAACCAAAAATGGGTAAGACGAGTTGACAGTTGGCAGCCACGACGACGCCGGCGACTATCAGTCCTCCTTCTATCTTCTCGACGCGAAGACGAGCCAGGGGAGCTGGACAGCAAGTGCGGGCCGCTCCTCCACTACCCCTGCAAAAAAAAAAGGAAAAAGACATATCATTTCATGGTCGATAGTGGTTTCTGCATCATCAGCATAACAGTAGTCGAGTTGGCGAATCCACTCGTCACTCCGCTACACCTACTCCTTTCCAAATCCACAACAAGAGACGTTCAACTCGGCAGACATGTCCAAACGAGACCAAACCCGTTTCGACAGAAAGTACAAAGAGTCAAACCGGAACAGTCCCAGCGTGGCTAATGATACGTTCCAAAGACGATCTACCAGATGTTGCAATCGGATACATCACAACGTCAGTGCATAGTTAAGACGCCCATTTGTTTACGATGCTAAAAAGAAATTGCTCCGAGAACTCAAATTCAAAAGAACCGACCTGACGCCTAAAAAGAGAGCACAAACAGAAGTAATTCGCCGAAGAAAGATTTCCTTCTCTCGGTAAAAACACATCCGTCATTCCGACGATTAATTCCATTGACAAACTGCACATTATATCTCAGCGAAAGTCGACTTGCAATCGATCACAAAAGCACTTCCTATGGAAACCAGCATACGGCAGTCTAGGTTGTCGACCTTCGTCATACAAACAAAAAACATTTCCATATGCCTCTCTTTATAGCGCCAGTCCATTATACATACAATGTATCATTTTTATTCGTCGTCCCAGACACAAAGAAGCCATCCAAAACGCTGATCATATTAAAATATTACAGCGAAAAACGTCTTCTAATATCGCGAAGCCTTTATTTTGTTAAGTGCTTAGTACATTATTTGGATTCCTGGACTCTTATTACAAAAAATCGGGCTTAAAACAGACTATGACAGATCAATCGTTTCGATCCAGGTTTAACATGATTTACTGTATCAGGAAATGTAAATGATGATGCGACTAATGTAATCATCAAAGATCCTATGGAGATTGCTTATATTTGATAACGCATATTGCACATTAACACTATAAGAACCGATCACGCACTAGCGCGAAAATTTGCGCCGATCGCTATGGACTGATCCCGTAGTTGACGGCGGGTTTGCATATTGAATTCATATGCGTCATTTCTCTGTAAATCTAAAATAAAATACGACTTAAAAATTGGTTCGGAACATGTAAAATGTTTGTTTCTCGGACGGATAACGGACACATCTGGATCACGTTTTTTTCTTTCTTAGCAATTATGCAAAAAATGAAGATTTATTTAAAAAAAAGCTGTTTAGATTCACTGGCTTGTAATCCACAGATGTATAATCACTGAATAATAAATGCAATTTGATAGAAAAATATATGGAGAAGATTCGCTATAAGTTACAAATTAACCCAACCCTTAACAAAAATGATACAATCATTTTATTAAAGTATGTAAAAAAGTGTGTACGTGTACGTGAAAGTTTTACTGTTTTTCATGCGGTCTATAAATTGTTAAAAAGAAGATGACCTAGTTTAGCAAAAAAAAGCATGTAATGCAATTGTTGCGAACTAATCATATTTATTCAATGAATATGGTTAAACATGTTCCATTATGAGAATTCATCCCTTAAGCCATAGATTCGTAAACTAGGGTCTAAGAAATATATATAAGATCTACTGTAAGTTAATTGTACTATACCTATATTATTTGAGAAAGCGCAAACAATAAGTTGGCGACAGTTTTATCGCAATCGAATGAACGGTATGGCAGCGTATTAAATACAGACAAACAAACAATGATTTTTATATATTAGAATATACCTATGTTACTCGCGTAATCTTTAGCAATAAGTTAACTGAAGTTTTATTGCAATCCGATGAACGGTATGGCAGCGCATTTCGAACGAACAAAACCCATTTCATTTTTATATATATGATGAATGTGTGTGATCCGTAGTTCGTTTGTTCGTATGCGTTCTTGTACCATTCATCCGATTGTGATGACATTTCGTGAACGTTTTTGAATTGGTACAAGCATTGTAGTCCAATATAATATGTTTGACTAATAATAAAGTTTAATATGGTGTTTTAAAGTTGAAATAATGAAACGCACAGATCTGTGCGCGCGGTATTTATAGGGTTATAGAGGAGCCCACGCCAAAAGAAAATTGCGTCAATTAAATTAATCCATAAATGATCCCATTTGGTGAATTATAAGTACATTATTTTTAAATGTCGCACATGTTGCGTGCATACTCGAGTGATCCAGAAAGAGTATGCCCGCATATGTTGCGTGCAGCGCTCCATTACGCTTTATTTTCATATCTTATACAATATTATTATTACGTGATGTCAAACATTTTCTTTTTCTTGCATGGTACCAAAAGTGATCTTACTTGGAAGCATTATTATGGGTGAAAAGCGTATAAATTTCAAGCATTTTAGTCTTAATTTAAGTTAATTTCGAGATCCTAACAATCACAATCGCGGCCGCAAATGCAACGTCGTTTTCGACGCATCTGCGCATTGAATAAGGCGTTGCGCAATAGATGCACATTGTATTTTGACACGTGTCAATTTGCGACGCAACGAGATCCTTTTTTGAAACGCACATCCCGAACAATGAAATGGGGACGACTCGCATGAGCTCTAATTCGGGACGCCTTTTGAAATTATTCAATCAGAAAATGTCGCATAAAAGCAGTCCTCCATGCGAACATGGACGACGTTCAAACGCCAGAAGAATTTCACTAGATATTTTTTACCAAAGCCATCGATTTTTAAAAAGTGTCCAAGATAAACATTGCTTTTAAAAGCTCGTAAAATCGGATCCCATTCGTTTAACGACCGAAACGATATTTTAATCTGCAGGGTCTTGAGAATTTATTTTCCATCGGAACGGAATTTAAGCGTCGGCTTATTGGAAGACTCGTTCCATTTTTTTTTCCTTCCACATTTAATCCCAATCTCTCGGCCGCAGTCTTAGGGGGCATTATTCAAACTTTCTGATCCAATTATGCGCTGTGATTCGACGATTTTTCGTTGTTTGTACGCTCCATCGGCCGAAAATAATGGACGTTGATATTTTGGGGCTTCTGAAAGATCCAAGGATGAATTATTTTAGTGGCAGCTTAGAAAGTTTGCTGTGTGCTCAATCCGCGATTTTTGTGTGTCGATAATATAATATAATATCATGCGTAAATAAATCTGAATCAGAGATGTTATGCTTCGTGGAAAAATATGATAAATTCTAATGATCTTGATTTTTTTGCTGTTAATTTTGACCCAGACTCAATAATTTGTTTTTTTTCTTTGGCTCAATTTTATTTATTTTAATGACAGTGTGTTTATTAATATTTATTCATAGTCAGACAGCCAAAACAGAATTTGATTCTTCTTCTTTTGACACATAACAGTATGTTTGGGAGCAATGAGAAATTCCAATATACTTTTTATTTGGCCGGTCAATCATTTTTAGACGGTCATGTTTATAACTATTAAAAATATCTGCTATATATCTCTTATATATGTATATATATGTTTATATGCATCTGTCATGCAGAATTTGTATGGATTGTGATGGAATTTGCAACAATTTCAATGATAGATATATTTCAATCCCGATAAATAGATAAGAAAAAGAACACTTTCTTTAGCAAAAATCCATTATAATCATTGAAAATCAATTTAACTTTATAACATGACGCTGTCTCAATATTAAAATATGTTAACATAATGGAAATTGTTGATGAGACCTTGAATCTTTAGCTTTTAATCTGATCGCCGTCCACCTTGCGACGACTCTTCTCTGAATCAATAACGTACAAAGTGCATAAATTGAGTGAGTGAAATTTGTTTGAATTAAAGCTTTTTAATAACTCTTCTCGTCTTTGTCATTTGAAAAAATGTCATGTATTAACATTATAACAGAACTGGTATCTGGGTGTTACATTTGGACGATAATTTATTATAGTCCTATAGCGTCCACTTAATTTGCGGTGTCTTTTGCGTACAACGGGCAAAATACGCTATAGAAGGGTTGACTGTATATTGCTTACTTGAATAGGAAGTGTTTAATCATTAGAATTAGCTAGTTAATATTTCATCAACGTCAGTAATTTGATCCTAAACAATTAAGGCTCATCTTATCCAAGTCAATCTTCATGGGTCAATGGAAAGCTTCATTTACACTACAATTAATTGCAGCAAAATGCAAATATGAAGTCATTTTATTGCGATTGTTAATGCCGAGACGAGTAACATAATCATAGCTAATGGACGCTTTTAAAACGAAGATTTTTCTCGAAGATGCATGAGAAGACCTTCGCCATTGACCCTGAGATATCACTGATGACCGCAAAAAGCGATGTAACGGTAGAAGATAACGTTTCCTGCACGCAGGTTAATCCTTTGTTGAAACGAGGGCAGCGACCAGCAACTTGCAACACACGTGTATATGCAATGCACATTTCACGTGCAGCTATTTTATATTCAAGACCGTGCGACGGTCAATGAACAGGAAACTTATAGTTTGTCTTTTTAGTCTATCCTGTCTGCGGTCTGACTGGGATATATACAAGCTATATAGCTTCAAAGGACTAACTTTTAGTTCATTTTTATCTCAATGATTAAGAGAGATTGGATAAATGGGATTTTGAAGCGGTTTGCCGTTATAGTTTGCTAAGTTGTACACTCCATCAACATTCCCAGCAGGCTTTCATATACTATAATCCAATATTTCAATCAAAATTTAAATCCATGGCTTTAAAACGATATCAATATACAGACAGGATTGATTGGTTTTCCCTCTCTGTTAAATATTGTAAATGAAATATGAATATATTATGAGCAATTATTTAGCATTGTTTGACAAAAAAAAGTGACATTTCCCACTCGTATAGAATTCCATTACTTTAAAAATATCATAAATATTTCATTGCAGTATTGAAACTGTTTCATGATGGCATAGTAACTCTGTTTCGTTAATGAAGAGCGTTTTTATTGTCATGAATCGTTCCACACGTATTCATATTCGTTTTTTTTTAAATTTAGGTGTGCGCATAAGCGTCCATAAAGAATTAGAGGGTGCGATTTCCGCGTCTGAACAACGTGGCCCCCAACTGCAGCGTAAATCAACCAATTAAGCGACCCATTTGAGTTGTAATCCCTTCAATCAATCGAATTATATTTGTAGCCTATATGTTAATTCTAAAATTATAAACAATATCTAAAAAGAAATTTCAATAAATAAATTGGTCATAAAAACATTATAAACATTTTTGAATTGTCAACTGAATTTGGAGTTTTTGCTCAGGAGTTCAGAAATATGTTTCATCGTACATTTGGATCTGTTTTTATGCGAATTTGAAGTTATGCGGTTTAAAAAATAATAATGAGGACAAAGATTTTTTTATGCGAATGCGCATTAAAAAAATCTAAAATGAACACTAGTGCAAGTTACAATCGTTATAACATGAGCGTGTATAGGGCGATAGACTAACGGAATTGTTTTTAAATCTGGCAACTCTTCTCAAAAGCTTAAGAATTGTATTTGTATGATTATCGAGTAGAATAGACTTTAATAAAGCAATTCTAAGATAACGTCAATTTTATCTAAACTTTTTTAATGCGATTTTTGGTGCATTCTATCAATATTGATTTGAAGTTATGCGGTTTTTAAAAATAATGAAACCTATCCCTCAATTTTATATGTAGTTCATGTATTTTTTTATGCGATATTTTTATATGCGACTCCTTATGGAACGTATCTATCGCATTAAAACAGTTCTAAGTGTATATGCAAATTAAATAAGCGAAGAGTTTGAATCCCCCAAGAATTTTCGCGTCTCCTGGTGTGATTTAATTGCTTTAGATTAAGTTTATCATAACAATATCTTTAGGGATTTATTAAATTATTTGATTATTCAAACAATATTATATGATTGTTGATTAAACTTGCTAATTATTTTATTAATGTATGTCTCAGCAATTTGTGAACAGTTCCCCTGTCTATAGATTTAACTATTGGGTTAATACGCATTACAAAACTAGAATCGCAACCTGACCGCCGTCAGTTCTCTGGTAAGAATATTTTTTAGTTCATATTATATATTTTATTTAGATCTTAGAAAATTATTTTGTTGAAATACATGAGTTTTCCCTGTGTATAGCAAAATAACTTAATTATATTTTATGCTACATTCCAATGAAATCCAATTATACAGTCCCCTGACAACCGTTCCTTGCATCGTGACAAATAACGGAAAATAGGTATGTGAGCGCAACAAATAAGATCAACCAAGAAAATGGCGATATCCAAATATTGCTGCTAAATCGTATGATGTTGACAACAGTTCCCTGTATATTGAATTTTCTCGAAGAAATGGAAATATTTTTGGTTCATCTGTGGTTTATTATCAACCAAGTAAAATTCTATTCCTATATGTATATTTTTTGATGAATTTGGACTTGGAAAACGATCGGATAAATTTACAATCCGCCATCTTTAAGATCTAATGATTTGATTCAGACAAATCCGCAATAGATGGCGGTAATAAAAATCAATCTGATTGTGCCAATTGTGACTAAGGCCGAAATAACGTACGATTTCGGTATTTCTACAACAATTGCGAATTAACACATTAAAGAGCAGGATGATTGATGGTAATGAATTTTGCGAAAATATTTTTTTCGTGCTTATCACATTTGACTTGCGACCTTGAATTTTTAAGCCAAAACGCTGATGGAGCAAGTCGTCAAATTGTCATCAGCGAAACTATTGTTATGACCACAAGGTTGAGCAGAAATTCGCTGCGGACAGCGAAAAATCCTGGAAGGGGAAGATCGTCCGAATGTGTCTTTGGATCGTTCGATTTCGGACGATCATATTTCATCAGCAGCGTGTGAATGGATTTATATCGAGTAGTGTTTCGATACAGGAATAATTTGGGATTACGCCAATGTGATTTTTTCGTGTTAAAAGCGTTTAACAACTAGAATTATGTAATATTTTCGAGCTGTGAATAATTGGTGTTGGATTCCGTCGCCGAAAAACTGCCAAAAAACGCTCCGGAAAGCCGCATTTTGAATTGCACAGCCATTGTGTGGCGGACTCTCATCGCTGTTGTCGTGGCAAGAAAATTTCGGAAAATGGTAATTCCATTGTCTCCGTTCGTATGGGCTCAAATAATTACACACATGTTAGTAATTACGTTTTCATTTCGCTAGAATATCTGTAAAGCTGCAGATTTAGCGGCCCCCCGATGCTTCCGGATTGATGACCCCTGCTCTGAGCTCCCTTTGTGTGCGACTACGTTTTGTTTCCACTCGCAAGGAGCATTATTGATGACGATATTTCTCAAACGTTCATGCGTTATCCAATATAAAAAGGCGATATTTCTTTTTGTCGCACTTTATTATGAAGCCGTTAGAATTACAGCGAGTGACAAATATTTGGAGAATCTCCAAAAAAAAAGTATTACTCAGTGAGATAGCAAAAAGAGGGTGTTGGATGGGGACGGGCTGCAAAAAAATTGTTTGGACATTGCTGAAATTTTTCACACGACTTGTAATGGTGCAAATTTTATTTAAAGCAAACACGATTTTATAATTGCCAATTTTGACATCATGCCTACATTTAAAATTCTCAATAAGAAATGTCCAATTGATATCAAATTATTGATATAAAAATGTCGCTGAAGCCCTTTGCGAAGCAAAGTTATTGTCATATTTAAATTCCATTGAACACCAACATTAATAATAATCGATTGTTTGAAGCAGTTATCGCTCGAATGTAAGTCTAATCGACTAATGGAAGTTGTATATTGGAAAATATCATATCACCATTGTTTCATTTTGCACAACACTGTTAGGTTGAGTCTTTTCTAATCACTCAGCTCGATAAAAATCGTGCCATTTAAATGAAAATCGACCTAAAACCAGCGATTTTCTTCAACATTCACGCTTATAACGAGCGATTTAAATTTTGGCATCACAGATATGATAATAAAAATCTAAACAGGAAATAATTTATTAACTAGAATCGATTCTATTGTCATTTTACAATGCATTATTTTCAAAAAAATTGAATAAGTAATAAAATCGGCCATTATGAACAATTTAAAATAGGCTTGATGATCGTTACAACCGAACTTTAGTGTATTAACGTTTATAAATTCATATTTAAATGCATTTGAATCAATAAATAATATTGTTTAAATCCATATTTGAGTTGTTATGATGCAATTAACTGTTGCCAGGGAACTGTATAATTGAATTTCATTGGAATATAATACAAAATATAATTAAATTATGCTATTTTGCTGTACCCAAAGAATATTCGTCTATTTTAACAATATAATTTTCTAAAATAAATAAATATATATATATAATATGAACTTAAAAATAATTATTGCCTGAGGATTGACGACAGTCAGGTTGCAATTATGGTTCCACAAAATAACACCCATGCAGCACTAAACTAAATAGCATTATAAAAACGTTTTTGATATAATACAATTATTTTAAATAGATACGGTACGCTGATTACAGTAAGATTATATAATAACTAAATATATATAATCTAGATAAATATGATTGGTTCTGCCCGTTATATATGCTATCCAATCCCTATTTTATTAAATTTAACCCATCCAGTCAGTCTTCTTCGGATATCCCGGCGCTCATAAGTTTGGCGTCCGATCGCGAGGCACTGATTCGTCGTGTCAGTGGTCCGAAATGCGGACCGATTGACTCTTTTAGCGGTATATTTGCTGATAAATGCGAATTGATCCAAAACCTCGACTTTATTGTAGTGAAACATCACCAAATGCCCGATTAAAACATCATCACGACGCTGTTTTTGTACCAATGCTTGCAAAGTTAATTTAAATAGATATTGAACGCTGAGCACCCGAGGATTAGTTAATTATCATTTAAAATAGACTAAGAAATATATAATCTTTTAATTGTTTTCACACAACACACCCTTATAGGTATTAATAATTCTATATTTCCGATAAAAGAAGAAATAAAATGTTAATACAGATGAATTTATATATAAGAGTACATTCATTAAACTTTATTATACAGGACTCCGAGCTTTTTTTTTTCGGGATAAATTACAAACAAACCACAAAGAACAAAATTTTGCTGAAATAATATGATATTTTTAGCAGCACATGTTTTTCGTTGTACAGATATATATGTAGATAGCGCCTCTTCAAATATGTATTTTTAAAGATAAAATCTGACATGTTAATGGTTTTCCAGAAGGTGCGTTTTAATCCATGTTTTTCCGACTCAATGCTACATTTCAAGGAATTTTTATATGAAATCGATCCGAGAACCGTGCGATGATTTATCGGTTGTGTTCGGGAGAATATTTACATTGTAATGAATTGGCACATTACTCAATTTTTGAGAAATGCCGATTCGCATCGTTCATATTTTTGATCATCGACGAGGAAATTATTTTGGGGCCATCCTTGATCTGATTTGAAAATTTAATTAAAAATTCGGGATGGAAATCGTACAAGGGACCGCAAATTTACGACAAAGGTCGCACGTTGTTTTCGGCCATAAAGAAAGGAATTTCAATTAAAATCGGGAGCTGGAGGTGAAATCATAAAAATGCACATCTTAATAGAATTCGCAAAAATGAAGCTTTATTATGATATGATCCTCGTTTATCGATTATTTATTGATAGGGTTCAATTTTTGACATGGGAAATGTCTTGCTCGTTACGGTAATAGATTCGATAATAATAGAGTTCTAAAAAAAGGAATGGAATATGAAAATCCGGTATGATATTAGGTCGCAAACTTTTAAGTCAGTTATAAATATAAAATGCGAAAAGTTTTCGAATCGATCTTCTCTTTGCGGTCTGAACTATGATTTTTTTATGGGTCGACGCTTAGACTTTCACAACTTTCCTGAAGTTTTCTTATTTCCGATTATAGAGAAGAGTGATGATTTCCTAGATGTGTTTTGGAATGGCTGTCGGATAGTTTTGGTTTCCTGAGGCTTTAAATCTGGGTCGTCAAAAAGTCTTTTCAAGCAAAGAAGTTTGTTGGTCTTTCAAGGCTCAATTTTAATTGAAATTTGACTGCTTTCAAACACACAATGGAAGTGCCGATAAATGCAAATTTCAATTAGCTTTGGATCAATAAAAAACCGGTTTCAGCACAAGCAAGTTATAAATTCTCCAACATCAATCCAGCTTTTCTATTTCGGAATCCCCATGCGGCGCCACGATCCAAAAGACGCATTACAAATTCCAAAAAAGCGACATGTTTAATAACATTTTTTCGTCAAAGTGCCGTCTAAACTGATGGATGAAAGCGACTCCTGGACTGGTAACTTCCGCCGACCGTACAAACATGACTCGCTTTAAACGGTAACAAGTTTTAATAACTAATTCCATTTCATGGTCTCCAAAGACCGAATTCTTGCTCGACACGAAAAAAAAATAAAAGCCGTAAAGATACGAGCTGGTCGTAAACGCACGTCAATTTGACATGACTAATCTAATAGCGAACGTCTTTGGATATTTATATGTATTAATCACGGCAAAAAATAATCAAAAGACCGGGCGTCTTTGAGGAAAACGGGCGCATTTTCTAAACAAGTTAATTAAAGGTATTCGTCCTTTGAGGATACAAATTCGATAGGGAGGATATAAAAACAACGAGGGTTGCGTATAAATTAAGCTTCGATTGTATATAATAAATACGGACGAAATAAATTAAATATTTATATCAAATAAAATGTCAAAAAACCATAAAACGGTTATAAATGCTATATTTAATGCCATAACAAACACATTTACATCCATAAATATCAAATTTTACTATTTAATGGTCATAAACAATGAAAATTATTTGATTTGTGTTATCTTTTAAATCGCGGTTTATATGAGGAGGGGATTCAAATATGACCCGAAATTTTTCTGTGCATGTTTATTAAAAAAATATAAAAATACAAATGGAGTATCTTATTTTTATACATAGATCCTTTCATTGTAAATGCATTTATTCCATCGGATAAGAAGCTTATTGATTCCGTCATTAAAGAACGAAAGCGAAAAGTAGAATTCTCTGTTGCGCAACTTGCAATCATTCGTTTTCTCGTAAACGAAGACGTGAAATCAAATGAAATCTTGAGTGCTGATTGTCCCCAAAGAAGTATTGTGCTTCAAAATTTTACTTTAATTTACGAGAAGACGAATAATTACGCGTTGCGCAACAGATGATTGATGATCGCCTTCTTTCTTCAGTGAAAAATAAAATACTCCATTTGTACTCTTATATATATCCACAAAATGGTATTGGATGACCATCGACTGTAAGTGCGCGACCTAACAGATCATAGAAGGCCCCAGATACACATGTATCCCCGAAAATACCACAAAAAAAACTAAAAGAGGACGGAGTGGCCACAAGATCTGTGGGTCCAACTGGTCCGCTTTTCGGATCGTTGAATGGTCAAGTAAAATAAAAACCATGTGCAACTTTTGACTGGGTCAATATTCTGCGTTTTGCGTCCCAAGCCTAGTTGTGGCCGTGGCGGACGCCTACTTTTCCACCGCCTAATTACGGCCCTGGTTATTTGTGCAAGTGCAAATAATAATTTGACAAAGTAAATCATCGAAAAATGAGAATCTCTAACTACATACACTAAAAAGCACAAAGAAATGTCAAGATTTAATTTTATTGTTAAACGAAGATCCTTCCACTGAAGAAACCAAGGAGCCAGCCAAGATTTTTAGCAAAAAGTAGAACGATCCAAAAAAGAAAATTTTGAATTCAATCCAATTGTTCATAAAGTTCTTTGTTTCATACGACACAATATATTATATTTTAGAAACCCAAAGATCGTACTTTTCTGGGTTATTTGTTTTTAGATTCTGGTTTATAATGTACATGTAATGATCGAATGCATTTTGTTGCTCGGCCATGCATTTTGCTCATTCCCACGGAAAACTGACGATAAATAAAATTACGATAATATACATTTATTAACCCTGTTAGTGAAAAAACTGCAGCTAAGAAAAGAATGCCCAGTCAATTTTACAAGTATTACCAAATAAAGGGGGAATAAAATCATGCCAGTGGTGTTCTATTTTTTTGGCGTCTAGCACTAATGGGGTTAATGTAATAAACAGACATGCCAGACTAGCCTTCGTGTAATAACAATTAAGTTGATATGATGTATATCGCAAATGATTGGTAATACGTTGTCCACATAATTACAAAATGGAATTTCTAGCTAGATTATGACAGTTGCATGCTTGTTAATTAATGGGAAAAATATTGTAAAGTCGAAGAATGTATTCACTTTATACTATACCGTTTCTGCGCATCATGAATAACTGTTTCTGGGGGTGGTAATGGTGCTTCTCTTCTCGTATCGGATTCTTTCTCCTTCTCTTTCTCCTTTTCGTTACCAAACATAGATCCCAACATGATCCGTGCCTTCTCAACAAACTTTTTGAACTGCATTTGCAATGGTGTGTCTATTCTCTCGAATTATTAATGCCACTTGCACTTCCTCCTTTCTCCCACGCACGAACAATAAGAGTAATAGAAGTGCATCACGATCCCTTGCATTAATTTTATTTTTATGAATCACTGCATTCTCTGTGTTCTGACACTAATGTATGAAGATCGTATAGTTATACACCTAGTGGTTGAGGTGCTCCAGACGCTTTCGTGACAGGGCTGCAATTAAATTCAATAATGTAGCTAGGTATATGCCGCAAATATATAATTATTTTTTGATCTTGATTGAAGGCTTTTGCAGCTTGGATACGTAGGAAATATGTAGGACAGCATTGCAATTATTTGCATGAGGAACATTGCATTATCCATAATATAGACTCCGCACACTTTCAAATGGAAAATCTTTCATACAAGTCACAAACATCAGCTGGGGAAATACATTTTTTTCAGTACAAAAAAACACATTTTTTAAAATGTCACCCATGTGGTAAATCTGATAATTTCGATACGAATCTCTCATATGCAAAAGGTTCTAATCGATAACTCATTAAGCACCATCCAACCGGTACTATTATAATCAAGTGGGTCACTCTGCGAAGCCGTTAATGCTTCCCCATTACTGATTGATAGCACAAGAAGATTGCCGATTATCCGGAGGGCCAATAAATAAATCTGATCTCCATATGGACCGGAAAGAAATCGATTTGAATGACGAGGGTCATCTAAAAAATAAGATTACAATGGCTTCTAAGGCCAGGGCATATGTTAAAAACGATCCTAACGGTCAGTTTGTTTGGTCTCGCGTGTTTGTCGGCCATTTTGTTCAGTCACAGTAAATTCATCCGATGGAAAAGTCGTCACGCGCTCCCACCATCTTTCATACGTGCGAAATCCACGCGATCATCAATTTTATTAGAATTTGCAGAACAACACCGCCGCAAATATCCATCGGAAACTCGTGGAAGTTTATGGTAATGAAGTGATGAGTCGACAACGTGTCACAAAGTGGGTTAGGTTGTTCAGAGAAGATCGTAAGTCTCCTTTGTGATATTGTGTTGGAAAATCTTGGTTACAAGAAGTTGTGTGCGAGATGAGTATCCAGAATGCTCACACGGGAGGACCGCCACGCGAAGATTTTTAGATCATTTTACGCAGAAGGGAAAAGCTTTTCTGAACTCTATCGTGGCAGAGATGGGATGTGGGTGTATCACTTCACTCCAGAATCCAAAAGACAATCACTTCAGTAGCGTCATTCGTCTTTCCCAATCACCAAAAATAATCTAGAAAAATCATGGCATTTATATTTTAGGACGGTATTAGGGGGTTCTTTTGGTGGATTTTGTGCCTAAAGGGACTCAACAGAGCTATTTAGAATCGCAATGGGGAATGCTAACCCGGGGAGTTAACCTCCTGTATGTCAACGCCAGACTCCACACCGCGCGAGCTTCACGGTGGCTGCTGACATCGTTAGGATGAGCTATTGACTCCCACCCTCCCTATTTAACTGGCTTAGCACCTTCGCACTAGATTCGTCAATTGTCGTAATTCTCCAGATGAAACTACATTGAACAAAAATGGAGGGAGTATTCTACGAGGTTATTACTCGTAGAATACTCTTTCAGCACATTTGGTGCCAAAACTATTACAGAACTGCGTGTCCAATAGGTCCTGAAGCGTAATCCCTGACACTTCACAGGAGAACTTCCCGATCGGCCACCATGCCTGGACATGACCATAGTACATGATCCGCTGTCATGTCCGCATCTGTGCAAGGACACTCCGAAAGACTTCCTATACCAAACCGAAAGAGAGATGGCTTGAATCGTCCTTGTCTCGTAAGGAGTTGGGAAGTCCAATAGCATGGGACAACCCAGTGACACGACACACTATATTTAATAGAGCTAAAGAGCTTGTATAAATATCATTATCAATAAACATTTGTAAAATTTAGCGGCTGAATATCAGCCAGAACAGGCAGGACCATAATCGAGACAGTCCTATAGGCCTTAGTTACAATTATGAAAGTACCTCTCTGTCCGGCACAGAGCATCTACAGGTGTGTTAAATTAATGCCACGATGCTGGTTCGGGCTGAAATACTTGTGCGAAAAATTGAAGAATAAGTGCGAAATGATCGCTGTGTGACGCTTTGCACAGAAGGTATAAGCTTTTCTGGATCGTAATGGGGAATGAGACTTGAATAAAAAAATAGTTTTCGATCCTACATAAATACTGTAACCTCACTTTCTGGGTGACCCTCGTAAGAGCTCAGAGCCGATGCTTTACGATCCAAAGACTCGGGGCAGCCAAACTCGAATTCGATCTATTTCCCGGCGGGCAATCGGCGTTGCTTTCATCTTTGATTAGCATCGGATTAACGCCACGTGATTTGCAACGAACGGACCACAATGCACGTGGTGAGTTTGCGCCAGACCTATTCAAATGCCACGAGGTCGTCGAACAATGCTCAAATTGGCGAAATTTATTGTCGACCGTAGACGCGATTAAAAGCAACCGGTGCTCACAATTGCTGGACCAGCGTCCGTCATGAACGAACTTCATCAAGCTGGCGTCCAGAACGTCGTTCCTGTGCGTTAATTAAATTATTTAATGCGTATTTACTGCTCAAAATCTATAGCACGATTAAATTTCGTCGTTGTGTGATGGCGCTGTAGAATACTGTTAAGGCCTAAAATAAAGGGGGCGGGGCGTCGGCGCCCCGAACTTTTTTCATTTGAATACGGCGCTATGAAAATCCCTTTATGTAAAATAATGAAAGCGCTGATAAATACGTAGCTTAGTGAAATCAAACATGATTTATGTCTATGTAATAAAATTATAAATTACTTAAATGTACGCATCATTTAAAGCATGATTTATTAATAATTTCGATTGTATCGATCGATTTTTAATATAAATGGGCGGGGTTTAGCAAATTGACCAATGGCGTCGACGTTTAAATGCTATTTTGAATATTATACATTAAAAATCATCCAATAAGGCGGTATTCCGATTTAATTCTACATTTTAAATTTTATTATGTCTGGAAATCATTGCGATGGATCTTGAAATAAGATCTACGATGAATTTGTTGAAGTTATGGAGTCGTAAAAACGCTTTACGTTTTTTGGAGTGTATTAACCTCATAGCTTCGTCTGTTAAAGAAATAAAACTGTCAACATTGAATGCATGCTGAAAAAAATATGTTCAGATTTCGTTCAACGTCTAAGACTAATCGAGCCAGCTGAAAACAGAGTGGATGCAATAATAGAACTAGTAATGTTGCTTTATAATATCTGGTCCTTCAATAGGGACGCACAATATTTTTCAGGTTATAGCGGCCATGTCATTAAAGCAACATCTATTAAATTTATTGTGAATTGTTTAATAGTGTATAACAAATCATCATGGAAAGTTATAGTGTTGAATAACGTATGAAATTGATAAAATTGAGTGGATGTCTAACACACAATTTGTTTTATTTACATTTAAAAAATTAGCGTCCTTATTGACATTGGTTTCATTCCACAATTTAAGAGTTGTTTGGTATAAAACTTGTATGCCAATGCATTAAAAAATAATCATTATCATCGCATTGATTACAATGACGCCCCCTTTTATCTGACCTCGCAATATGTAAACAGATACATTAAATCATTAATTGTGTCCGAACTTTTGATATCGTTTTTGGCGTAAATAATAAATTGATAACCCCTGACCCAAATATCATTATCTTCATGTTTACGCAGCCAGCGGAATATGCAACTATTCTATTTACAGCATCCCAACACGCATAACACAAACACACAAAGCTGAGATGTTCTAACATCCCAACACAAACATCACTTTCGGTAAAATAATCAAAAGGGCGTTTGCCCGATGCGGCTCAAATTCCTTTTACAAATATATGCATTTTTTATGTATCGGGTGGCGCCAAAAAACAACAGCTGTTTCATATTAAGCAAGTCTGCGTGCCAAATTAGCGGAGTAATTCAGGGGGAAAAATGTAATTAATCAAGTTAATAGCAATCGCTCATAAGCATAATTGATGTAAATCGTTAATGCCAATCATGCTATCAAATTTGCCATTTAAAAACTCATTAAATAACCAAAAATCCATTGCTGATATACGAGAATATATCTAAATACCATATGTTTATCATTCGGGCTGTAATAAAATACACTGTATATGTCTCTAGGGATACATTGTCATCGCGGTATTGCTGTGTGAATATATTATTTTTATGGTAATCAGTTCACATGTAAGCTGTTTGAATGGATAATCTCAGCTCAGATACAGTGGCTCTCAAACGGTTGTTATATACTGGACAAACATGGCTTCTTCATGAATAGTCGCTAACCGCATTAGAGAAGCGAAGAATAATTTGGACCTGATTCTATGATTGCCATTCGTTTTGGCCTTTAGAATGCAAAATGAACAGGATTGAAATATTGTCCTAAATCGCTCAATAAAATTGTAATTTCGTTGACTATAATAAATTTGTGTATGACAGTGCTTATAAAAACAACATAAAATGTGATTATAGATCGACTTTTACCCAAGCGACTTGCCAGATCAACCAGACAAAGGATATCAAACGGGCTTGAGACAAAGGTAGAGTACAACAAAGGCCGTAAAACTATTAACATTTTATTAATCCGAATAAAACCAATGGAGTATCACAAATCCTATTGAAAAGTCAGACGAACGAGAATCGTAAAAAGGGTGGAAAACTACCCGGACACCACGAAATACATTAGAACGAATGAATAAATTCGCTAAATATTCATATTTTGTTTAAGTCCAGTGGCACAAATTTTAGGTGTTTTTTCATGTTTGATAAAAATGATACGAAAAATATTATTGGTATACATTTTTTGCCTGATATTAATCGATATTTTCAGAATATATTAAAAAAACGAAAGAATAATAAGAATTAAGTGATAAAAAAGAGCATTTAAAAAATATATTTTTACCCTTATTTTTTTAATTTTAATTTTTTTAAATAGTTAAAAATAAAATTTTGACATAAATCTGGTAGGAACAATAGAGGATTATATAGACAAGGTTTTGTATTTAATTTGAAGTAAATAAATTGATTAGAATTTGATATAATATGTCAACCGTCTTGAAAAAAGTAGTACCGGCTTAGTTGCCGCGTCACTAAAATAACTATAAGTCTGTAAATAATTATAATTTTAGTAATTTATTTGAAGGATATGTTCTTAAAAATCTAAACTTTGAAACAATGAAAAAAAAAATTGATTATATCAAAATACTAGACTAGAATTTAAATTAATTATTCGATATGAAGATTTTCATGGATAAAAGCATTGAATCTGGTTATAAATGTGTCACTTGCATGTCAACATTATCATTACAAAAATGTTCTTAATCACTTAACTGCCAACGACTCACCGGTGAGTCGCTGTTTTTTATAAAAAAAAAATTATATCTAGAATTTTTTATAATAGGGATACATATTGGTGAATCCAAAAATGTCTTCATTTTTTATTAGATCTTAATGTTTTACTAGTTGAAACTAGTTTACATTGGATGCTTCTGTTGCATCTAGAATAACCTAGTTAAAACTAAAATTTACTGCTGTACGTGTTTGTATTTTAGATAGAAATAGTTGTAACTTTGAACATTAGTTATGAATAGTTTTAACCCTAATATTATTAAATAAAATTTTACAATAATACTTGAATTACTTTTTGTAGGAGCTTGTAATTAATTTCGAAATTTAAAATTAAAATAAAACGTTTTTCATCAGTTTTTCTTCAACGAAAAAAATTACACAACGTACATAAGACACTTATTTAGTATTTTATAAATAAAACAGTCGTATTAATATTTTTATTTGCATTTTTTTAAAGTTTTAATCTGATTATATGAAAGCATTCAAAGGCATCACTTTAAGACTCCCTAAAACCATTACAGATGAAAATTTTTGAACATTTATTTATTGAAATATAATTATCTTTATTGTGGTTGTTTTTTGATAGCAACTGCATTTAAATAATTATCAATAAATAAGGAGAAATCTAATTCGGAAAATGATAAAAGGTTCGTCCATTTTCATATGTTATACATTTTTAAGTAAAATGTATAACATATGAAAATGGACGTGTGATTTAGGCGCGAAGATTTATGCTTTTATAATAAAATACTATCTATTGTATATATATATATATAATAAATAACAAAAAGAATGAATATATGGTATATACACGAGTTTAAAGGGTTAAAATATTAATGAACGGTCTACTCGCGGCTCTGTATTAAATATAGCAATTTCTTAAAGTTGCTGAAACAATTCTAACTGAGCAATTTTGTTAAAACGCGTTTTGTCTACTTAAAACTAGTTTGAACTTGTGACTATTGCAATTCAAATTATGACTTGAGCAATTCATAGCCACTTGCTGTTTCAAATTATTATCGATTACATTTGAATTCTATCTGCTTTTATTCCACGTTTAGAAGTGGATACTTGTTCTGATATGCAAAAGTAATGTTACAGACATCCACAAATATTCAATATCGATATTCGTGATTTATTTATTCGGCCATGAATCTAATGAATTCAATTTTTGAGTTATTTTTGGAATAAATTCGTTTCGAGTCAATATTATTGTGAGTCTATAGATAGCCGGATTATAATTAGTATAGCGTTTTCATAAGCCAAATGAAATGAAAATCTGCGACGGAACTATTTTCTTCGCCCGAAGGACACTCCATCGCGAAGACGAGCGCCGATGTGATACCACTGAAAATACAGCGCTGGCCTATTTATCTTCGGATCCATGGCCGTCATCCAACACTCGATATACGGACGAAATTACTCCGATTATGCTCGTAATAAATGTCGCATCACACCCATGTGCATCGCGATGACTATGCAGCCGCATTGCATTTCTGGGTCAATGTTCAGCGAGCAAAAAATGGAAGTCATGTTCCGAGTCGTTAGCCTCTGAACGATTTGACGAAACGTTATCCCATGCTATTAAGATTTAGATGCATCACGATGTCAATGTATGGGGAAAGTTCTGAAGATGTAACATTTCAACACTGGCGATTATATGAAATTCATCTTTCAAAATGGGCGCAACGTTGCATGAACACATGGATTGGATATATCAAAAAAATCTTTGATTATGATGAAATGATCAATCCCTATTATCAAACGAAGCGCTATGGATCGCGATATTTGAGGATATTTAGACGTGTGTTTTACAGCACGATGTCGTAAAGGTACCCCTACACGATTGCCGTCGATGTACGAATATATGCGCGATTACTCATCAACGGATTAAAAATGTTCTTTAACACATCTAATAGGGAATTTGGAACGCAATATGGTTTTTTGAAAACATTCTAATCGATAATTTGGTTTTTTATTAACCTTGTGTAATGACTGGAAATTAATCAAAAATAAATTTAAAAAAAAAACAGGGAAAGCCATTGAGAAGATTCAGAAGGTTGGTTATAAAATACTATAATAGAATGTGCCTAGATGTTACATTGCTTCCGTGATCATGCAGATCATAGAAAACGCCGCAAAAAGCTTTAAAAGAGGACGAATTGGCCATAAGGTTTGTTATGTTCAATCGGTCCGCTTTTCGGACCGCTGATATGACGAATGAGTGCCTCGCGATCGGATGCCATACATGAACATATCTACAGAGCGATTAAAAACTCTCGCCTGCTTTGCCACGCCCTTGTTACGGCCCTGTACATTGTAGTAATTTTGCTAGAAGGATTATTGAACAACGAACGATAAATCTATTGTTTTCAAGCAAAATTTTGTTTAACGATTAAACTCATTTAAGAATGGATGTCAATAAGCAAAATTATCGCATCTGGGCTGATGAAAATCCACGTATTATTCAGGAAAGAAGTCTACACCTAATGTTTCTTCCCGAGAAATATGCAAAATCGAGAATCCCCATTTCACAAATAATATTCAGGTTTATCGAGAAATTTTAGAAATTCTCAAAAGTATTAAATTTGGTATCAACCTTTTTTTTATATATAACCTTATATTGTCTCTACCAGATTTATGTCAAAATTTCTTTTTTGACTAATTAAAAAAAATTAAAACTGTGAAAAAATAAGCTCAAGAAATGATTTTCTTTTAAAAAGTCGCCATTTTGCGAAAATAAAATTGTTTATTTTTCCTTTGAGATAGGGGCTATAGATACATCTTTGCTAATTAAGAATCTTTGATTTTTTTAAAATTTTAGATGACTAAAAGAGTTAAAATCGTGTCAATCAGGACACGCCTCTTTTTACATCCAAAATTTGTGTTTATAGACTAGAATACCCATTTAAGCTAAAATTCGATTCTACTTTAGATGGCACGTGTTTTGAGTAGTAATGTAATTCAAATTTAAATCGTAATCATATTTCTAGCTATTTAGTTCTCGAGAATTCTCAAGAAATTTAATAAATGAAATCGAGATCTCTTATTTCTACAACAACAAAAAGTAAAGAACCACAACTAACAATTATATCACGGGTAATGATGTTCTTTCTGTTTCTCTAATAATTGAAAATCATTGATTTAAACAACTCTTATGGATATCCATGGTAGTCATGAAGTATGTAAATTTACACACGAAACAATTTCCATCTTTGTTTCAATATCCATTGTTCTGCCCACTTTGAGATGCGTCTCGAATCCGCGGGAATTCACTTTTTAAGCGTACATCCGAGCATTGCTTTGTTGTGCGCTGTTTTCCAACGGGTACGGCGATATATTGACTTTCTTCTCGAGCAAATAAAACAAATTGTCATGGTATGTGACAGCCTTTAGAAAGTGCAGTGATTGAATTAGCCCGGGATGAATAGAATCGAGTTGGAGAGGCTTTTATCGTGCAATGGACGCCGTCAGAACCCCGATTAATGGCTTTTAGTGCCGGTCGAAACTAGCAAATACCGCGAAAACCACTAACCATCGATCCTATGTATTCTCCAGGCTGTTTGTTTGGCTTTGTTCGATCATATTTCAAAGATTTTGACTTTGGAAAGCTTGATGCATTGTGGCTGAATATGTAATCAATTTCAGCATCGCTTAAATATCTATAAAGTATATATGTTCAATTGAACTTAGATTAAATATAAAAATCACCTAAGCTACCTGTTTTTTGAATACTATTTTTGATTGGGTATTTATATGCGTTCTGACCTTAGAAAATATTGGAAATCCGTGTTCAATGTGATGCTGGATGAATTCAATATCTTGAACAAGAATTATATCCTGACATTGGATCAGCTGATAGCTGTCGAAGTTCATGTTCTAGGCATATCAATTAGAAGGCCACGAATGACATATCGAATGGTCCAGTGGCAATTGACACGATGTCGCTACTGAACCGACACTGGAACCATTTTCAATTCATGAGATGTCATCTGGATAAGCCTCGGAACCGAGTCAGTAGTGGTTTAATGTGGTTACAGGTCACAGTTGCGAGCACTGAACTTGGAATACTTGCGCAGCAACCGGTTTTCCCGGTGTAACGAAGCACTCGACACCTATTATTATCGCCTGCATCGGTTGCATCCCGAAGCCAGTAGTCCTCATTTATACGCATCGGTATCCGGGATTCGACAGGAATTTACATAACATTCGCTACGATGTCGAAAATCGCTCGGAGGACGTCCACGACCTTTGGAAATGTGAGCTCATCAGAGTAAAATGGGACGCACGATCTACTGCTTCGTTAGTTCATATTCAACTTTAATAAGAAGACAGGCACGAGAAATTCAATCAGGGTCATCATAGTAACGAATGATATTTAACACTTTACTGACCGCAGACGCCAGTGTGGCGTCCACAAACAAATTTATAGAAAGAGCATTCTCGCACATTAATCTGATATCGACAGTGTGATGGGTCATTTATTGATATACAAGCTTAATTCACGCTGCGCGATCCTTGAGATCAACTCAATAATCATATAAAAAAGTTGCGATGATTTCAGTATTAGAGAGTAGACGATTTTACACAAAAATCGCCGGTCGCTAAAGTGTTGAAACTCAAGCGCAACAATTCACATCAAATTTTGGACTATCCATTAACGATTGTTGTTTCCATTCCGTCAAAGAAATTACCGTTTTTTTGAGCCACAACAAGCCTAAAAATATAAATATCGATTGTGTATCGCATCATAAATATCCTTGCCAACACAATGGTCATAATTTCCATTGCGTGAACATTTCCACACTCTAGACCACTTCCTCTATTTCGATTTATATCCGTTCGACGTATTTATTCGATATAGGATGTTATTAAAACAAAAATAACCATAAAACAGCACAAAAATAGCTCGAAAAACAACAATAGCATTGTGCCGAGATGAATTTGATGGATCATTGCGAATATTTTCACTGACCTATTCGCCGGCATAAACGTTAGAAATTCTGCGCAAGAATAGTGAGAAAATTTTCAAAGCGATAATTTTATCATCCAAGCAATTATGCAAATGAGATTTTCATTTTTCAGGCACAAATTAATGCATTTTCTTACGGAAAATACAGCGCAATTAAAACTCACCCTCGCCGAGATAATATGAGCATTTTTACATTCGTCACGCTTTCCGCCCCTTAAAAGTCACCAGTCGATGTGATAACAACCTAATTATTTAAAGTAGCGTTGCGTGCATCAATGCACCCCATAATTGATAGATGGCCTAATTAAAATGCAGACAAATGAGTTAAATATCATCAGATAGCATCAGACAAACGACCGAATACATCACGCATTTAACACAAGCGAGTGTATGGATAATTTTGTGGTGCACTGTATATATGTGTCGGATGCGCAATTTGAATTAAAGCGGCGATCGGTCATTTCCGGCAAACTTCGTCATCGGCGCATTGTGATACGTTTGAATTCAGATGCAACACGCCTTTAAAATGGCCATCGGGAATTTCCGCCGCACTTCGGACTGATGTCGCAAAATTCGAATTTAAATTGAACTATTAGGTCTACCGAAAAGTTTTATCCGTTCTGGTTTCAACAAAGATATTCATTTGACGCATATAGTATTAAATGGGATGCTATCGTGTACCCATGGGTACTCATACAGTTAATTTACACCACTGTATTTTGTACAAATTCCAACAAGGAAGAAATGCTATAGAAGCGTATGGAAATTTGTGTGGAAAGAGTGTTTGGGTGAAGGTATAGTTTCTAACATGCCGAAGATTGTTGGAAAAATTTCAAATAGATGATTTCGATCTTTCTGATAAGCCACGCTTTGGGCGACCATCTTTGATCGACGACGATACTGTCAAGATCATGCTAAAGCAAAATATTTTAATCCCAAGTAAGTATTACAAAACGGACAGAAATTTCCGGTATACCTAATATTAATCGAATACGAACGTATTTTTTAGTCCAATTAATACCGCCATACTTTTTATTATATAAATATAGAAACATTTAGCCAGGTGTCAATACGTGTGTGACAATGAATTTATAATAACATTATATAATTAAAACAGCGCATTTTATTGTTTAATATTATTTTTCATTAGCATAAAATTTGATTTGATTCCCTATTTTTACTCTCCGCGAATCGATTAATTTTTTCGCCCTACAATCTCAGCCTGTAATGTAATTTACACGGTTTCCGTGCACAATCAATCTAACTGTAAGCGAAATGCAATAAAATTTGCATCATTAAAGATGCAATCGCAACGGTACCGCGCGCTCAATCCTCACAAAATTCAAAAGCCGGTTTGAAAAGCACTGTGCGCGACAAATATTGATAGTTCCCTCCGGGAATATGGGTCTGAGGGATTTAAATCCCATCCGGTACTTTATGCAAACGGCGCTTTTCACATAAGACCGTTTGCCATTTGCGATCCCTCCGCAATCTCGGAGCGGTCATCGCTTTTCATCCAGGCCGTTCGACATTCAGCCATTCATTCGGAATAACTGTAAAGTGTCTATGAAGCTGGAAATTTGTATGGGATTTCGAGTCTGAAAGCTGATATCTCGGTCGTAGCGCTCACCCTGTGCAATCCAGCATCTGAACTTTCAACATGAGCGATATTTAAGTGCGTGCAATTCATTTTGTGTAAATTGACAGCTGTCAAAATTTTCGAATTTAAAATTTGACAGCTGTCAAAGTAATTCAAACATATAGATAATCTCAATATATTCACATTTGAATGATGTAAAAAAATTATAACTTGATTTTAAGAGTCTTAAACGGAATTTCCAATTGATTTGTAACAGTATTTTCTCGAAAATTATGCTAAATCAATACATTGCCAGAATTTATACGCTTTTCGATATAAAAAATTGTTCGCATTTCGCGGAAATGTATATTATTGTTCTTGGTAGTATCTGACTATGCTTTTCGATTGCGCATCGTTTAACGCCGTATGATAACACATTAATGTCGGACAAATTAGAGTTTAGCCACAATCACAAATCATGTGTGAACAGAGATCGCATGCAATTGAATAAATTTACCTGATTATGTTTAAGCTCACATTTAAATGAGCGTTCATTTACGGCACGCCAATCGCGCTAATACGCGAATAATTGTCGCGTGCGCGATTTTGACGTAGTACGCGCGCTAGGGCTGCATACGCACCGATCTTTATTGCGCAAAACTGCGGCGCGTTCTCGGATTCGCGTGAGCGAATAAACGCGCCCCAATAAAGTGGTAAACGACCGGGGCTGGAATTATGGCTGTGATGTACGATTTTTGGCTGAAAAAATTAACCGTTTCGATGCGATCGCATTGGCGATGCGGAACATCGCGTGCGCGAATTAATTCGTTAATGGCGTTGAAATTGAACGTTGAGTAGTTGTTTAAGACAATAAATATTTGCGGACGTTTATTTTTTATGTAATTTTGTGTAGCGTGTATTCGCTGGATTATCCACGGTCATTGCGACGGCCGTGATGAGGTCTAAAACGGAAGAGTTGGAACAAAAGACTGGTTTTCCATGAGATGTTCTAGAAGTAAGAAACTGCAATGCTCACACGCTGCATATAAAAATACGCCTTAATTGTGTGGCGCAGATCTTTTTATAAATGATGATTTTTCCAATCCAGACATCGATAAATCAAATTAAAGTGGGTTAAATTCGAAGAAGATGATGCAGATTTGTCTCCGAATGAATAAATTAAAAATATTCTCGGAAATTTAATCATCAAGGACTGGATAATTAACCACATTTAGCCAGTGCATGACTCATGACAAAAAAATCAACATGACTTCAAAACGTCTGGCGTACTAAAGATAAAGTTCAATGGCACAATTTTATCGTATCCATTTGTTTATATCTGGGTGACATTTCTAAGTTTTGTATATTTACAAAACGCGTGTCCATATGGATACAAAACTATTTTTATATAACAAACAAACATGCAAGAGTTTAGTTTAAAAATATAATAACCTAATATTCCTGTGCTTAGCGTATAATATCCATTTAAATTAACTTTTTATATCAAAAACGTTTTTATAATGCTCAAAAACAGTTCCCTGGTGTGTTACCAAAGCGATATAGTTGCTTTAGATTAAGTCAATTAAAAAAACTCATAGGCTAGCATGGGCCAAAATAAAAAAAAACGTATTTTTCATTTATATACATAGTCCCTAGAGATAGACAACAGTCCCTTGTATCGATATTTTTCAGAAAATAAACAATATTTCCCAAAGCAATGGAAATTTGTTTAGTTCATCTGTGGTTTTTAATTAGCTTTAATAAGATTTGATAAAAATATAAGCAAAAAAGCAACAAAAATATAAACTGATTGGAATAAGTGGGATACAATGTTGCATATAATAAAAACTGTTTAATTATATTTTGTAAATTTAAGTGGGATACAATTTTTGTAAACTCAATGAAAGACTGGGGGTAAACCTAAATATTGCAGAATGGCAATGCTTCATCGATCGTTTAGCACTAGACTTGGACTAAACAGACTATCCTATGGTCAATATTAAATAGTTCGATGGGTTTCAAAAGATGCCTGAAAATTCTATGAAATTATGAGCTCTCGACGGGAATGGGTTAATAAGTATTGTACACAAAACCCCGACTTTCTGTCCCATACGAATATTTTATTATATGAACGTATTAGGCTCTAAGAAGTTGAATATCCTAAACGGTCAGAAAAATAGAAGACAAGGACGAAGATCAACTTTGAAGATAAAAATAAAGCAGTCACCAAGTCGAACCGCATCAACCACATTCCACTATTTGTTAAGAAAGTGCGTTGACCTGTGCATAATGTTTTATAATAAGCCTCCCCAAGGTCGTTGCAATAGAAAAGGCTTTTAAAACTGATTTACCACAATAAAAACTAACAAAACCACATTGAAAGACACTCATAGAGTTCAAAATGGACGACGTGACAACCCAAAAAAAGGGTATTTTAAATGTCGGCTTTTCCTATTAGCAGAAAATAATTTCACAGGATACGAAATTAAAGTTAGCAGATGACAAAAGGAAAGTTGACAGGGAGGGAAAAAAACGAACAAAGATGATGGCCTTTGTTAAATTAGAACTTTCCACCGGCGCGCGAGATTTATTTGAACAACTTTTCAATTTAGCACTCTTTGCTCGGTAAAAATGTCGAATTCTAAAAGTTCTTTGTGCTTTTGCTGTATTCAAATCCTCGTTGTCTTTTATTTACTCCTCTAATAAAATCCAACACAAAGACGACGACGGCTTTGAAGCTTCCTCTGACGCTCTTCCACGAAGCATCCGTGAGAATTGGGGGAGGGGGGGGATCAATAAAAGCCATTTATGCCCTCTGTCTGAACAAGACTGCAATTATCTAATCGGTCAGCGAATGGCGGGATTGATTTAGGAGCTGTTTGAAGACGCCATCGCCGAGTTTGATCTGGATCCAGACAGTGGAGCGTCTGTTTGACTAACAAGTCGTTAGAGACAAGTGGTGCTTTGCACTTAGATAAAATTGACGTTGCCTCAGCAGTTAATCTACATCACGCCTCGACAGGGGGTGAAAAACAGGCGGCAGATGAGCTAAACGGGGTTCGACTCCAGCCAGGAACGCACGATTCCTCCATTATAAATAATTCATATCCCGTGGGCGTTTTTAAGTACGCAATCAACCAAAAAACACTTTGGATCCTCCGCCATTGCCAGGCGCTAGTGTAAAAGAGAATATTATCAATTCATGGCGAAATTCATATTACATCGACTGAGTATATAAATTATTACGCTGAGAAAAACAGAGAAAGCGTATAAGAGGATGAAGATAGAATTTGTGGATAAGAAATGGCAAACGATGCCAAAAACTCAAAGTCAAAATAGCAATGAACAGCAATTTGCTGCGAATTACAAATAACAATCTCTAAATTAATCTTTTGAATGAGATACATTTGAATATTATAAGATTTACGCTATGTATATTACAAAAAATATTGATTTAAAACGTTGATGAGTAATCACGCATATATGCGTTCGGATTGTCTTGCGATGCAGAGACAGAGGTGGGTGTCTTGCGTCATCATATACTCGTACAGCGATCGTGCTGTAAACTTACCCCTACACGTCTAAATATTCGTTGATCGTTGGTGATCTTCTTAGATCAATTATGTACTTAAAACTCAGCCTAATACCAACAGTGATTCTATTTTAAACGCTATTATGGGGTCCATCAATATCGATAGTGTTAAGGTTCATTTATTGATATACAAGCTTGACTTACGTTGCGCGTTTCTGAGAGAAAAATGGATTTGTGTGGACAATAAATGGTAGACATGCGAATATAGCATCTATGTTAAACACAATTTAAATTAACGCATTAATCACAGTGTTGACAATCGATTGAAAATTAGCCGCCTAACATTTCATCAGCTGGATATTAACATCAGTTACAATCTCATTATGGAAGAGTTCATTCGTCGAGTTCATTGACTACATTAATAGATCGATAATTGTTTATACTTAAGCACGAAGCTGTGATTCTCAAACCGTTTTATTGCCAGTTAGAAATTCAATTGAATCGCGCCCACCGGATCGTTATGGTCATTTTTCGTTAATCTACGACCCACATGTATTACGGCCCTGAATTTATGAAGCCGTATTGAATAATCAGTCACGAGACGCTAATTTGTTTCGTCAAGATGTTATGCCGCGGGAAGGTCAAGAATTTCGAGATTTTTCAAGCGAATTGTGCTAATATAGCACTGGATCCCGCTCGTTAAATTTCATCAGAACGAACATCAATCGATTTTAGTTCTCCTGTAAAAAATAAACGGGAATAAATGTTTGCAGTGAGTTCTGTATCCCTGGACGTATGGAGATTCCACGAACGAGGTTTGTCAAATTTACTCACGAACAAGGAGTTAACTTATTCGAAGATTGAATCGCTGAGCTTAACTCTTAGGAGAGAACGTTAAAGCGCTTCAACAAATATACTCGTTATGTGTGCAAATTATACGTAAATATACGTTTAAAACTGTTTTTTCTGCACGAAGTAGAGATGTCAAAATTTCGCCGAAAGTGTCAATGTTGATTTAAATCGTTCCAGCGCTCGGAATACAAAATTTTCTATTATGTCGACACTCGATATTGCATGATTAAATTCGATTAAACGCAACTTAAAATTCCAAAATTGGTTTTAAAGTAGCATGGAAATATTGCGCGTTTTTAAAGTCCCGCATATTTTATGTTTGTAATAAATCGATTAATTAAATTAACGAATGGCGACACTTGGATAATTCGATCAATCGTTGGAGATTCATTGCGATCATATGAGATGTATTTAAATTTATAAAAATCATCAAGGGGGCGGAGTTATCTTACTCTTTCTTTCGAATTTAAATTTGATTTGCTGATGAGATATTTATTTGTTTAAGCCCGCCCCGCTATTAAATATGATTCGATTGGAGCATGCGTGATACAATGTTGCATTGCTAACAATAATGCAATATTATATTTAAATCTAAATATGTGATCATTACTACTTTATCAAAGATCAAAATGTTTTAACTGCATGTCTCTCTTTTGAGGGTCTTCCTTTTGTTTTTCTTCTTTTGAGATTCCGCAGGACTACGATGAGAGCTACGTACGTCCTTTGGAGTGACTTCTTCAATTCCATATTCTTACAAATACTGATAAATTTGACGATTTTATCGATAAATATACATTAAGAGATAACTGTCCGAGTTTAACTTTGACATTAATTTTCATTATATTTTACATTTTTTATTTTTTTATTAACCGATGTATAAAATTGATCCAAACAATTTTTGAGGCTTACATAGCAACTAATAAACATTTTGTGTATTAAAAATATTTGTATTTTATTAAAATCAATTTTTTGCATAATTTAATTACATGCATTAGTGTCCGAGTTTAACTTTGACATATTATATACTTAAATTAAATTTAAAAAAACGATTCAAAAGCTTAATTTAAACGTCGAATCTCACATCAGCATCAATTGCCCTAGAATATAATCTTCGATCACGTCTGTATCATGTATTTGCCTTTCACACTTCCGGAAGCGATACACCCGACGTTTGCTTAAACTGTTTGTCCACGGTCATTTCAATTTGTCGAAGAGTGGATTCATTACAGCTGCAGATGATCAGAGAATTTGTAAATTGCGGCCATGACCGGGGAGCCTAATCCTAATTGCATAAATCCGCAAAACGGCGATAAATCAGTTTGTGGATTTTCACGGTCGGAGCAAATATTTGCCCGATTATCGCAATAGCGCTTCCGAAAGATTGGTTCGCGGCGCTTTGAACGAGGATTTGTCGACGGAAAGAGAAAGTGGCAATAAAATGGCGATGACAATTCAGCAAACCTGTGTAGATACGAGAGCTTAGGGCGACAGCAATTCAGGAAGAAAGATGTCGGTGTTTCGACCACTTTCGGCATTGCCATTTGTTCGGATCTATTTTTAAGTTGGAATAATTGTTTTTAGAGTTTAGACCTCCTCGACGATAAATTCAACAAGAATCGAACATTAATCAGCATTTTTATTACCGTCTGCCATTATCGTCGTCGTAACTACTAAATCATTCAAATTTATTCTATTTTCGATTCTTCGTCCATTTAATCTGAAGGCTGGCTTATAAATTATGGAGCTGATCATACAGCTTGATCGACAATTGTATATTCTAATTGTAGATCATGCCCTTTGTGAAGATTTGTGATAAAATAATTGCCGTTTGCATAATTTTATATAGGTGATTTCTAAAACTTAAGAGTGTATTCTAGCCTAGAATTTTAAAAATATCGTTTTTTTTTGCATTGTTTCTAAATTTAGACTTTTAAGAATATATTCCCCAAATGAATTTCCAAAATTTTAGTTATATACGGAGTAATAGCTATTTTGAGTGACGCGAAAACTAAGCCGATCCTACTAGAATGAGATTTTTCAACACAGTTGACATGATATCTCATGTTTTAATTAACCGATTTATTTCAAACTTAATGCAAGTCTTCTCTATATAACTCTCAATCATTTCTTCCAGATTTATATCAATTTTTTTATTTTTTATTATTTTTAAAAATATAAAAAAATACTTTTTTTAAACAGTCGCCATTTTGTGAAAATAACATTATTTTTTCTTTGAAGTATGGACTATAGCGACATTTTTGATTGAAAAAAACCTCAAATTTCAATAACAATACACTTACATAAATAAAATCATCGTAAAATTATAATAGATGCAGGATCATTCAATAAAGACGCTCAAACTTTGTTAGGCTATAGCGGCCATTTTATTAAAGTAACATCTATAAAATTTATTGTCAATTGTTTAGTAGTATATGGCAAATTACCATAGAAGATTTATAGCCTTGAACAATGTGTGTAAGTCATTAAATTTTATTTTCAAAATCAATATTCTATTCGAGAAAAGTTTCGCAATGAAAATCATCTTTAACAACGATTTTTAGATTAATGAATTCATTAACAAGCATTTTTTTTAATTTAGATAAACCAGCACCAAAATGCATTCTAAAAAAGTCAAGGTCAACCCTCGGGTGAGAGTTTTGGTCTGGCGGAAACATTTTTCCGAACTTTTTCCAAAATGAAACTGGCATTGCCATAACCGTCAACGATGATAAGCAACTTTTTGTGGTGTAAATTAGATGAAATGGATACCGACATATATGGTTCCAACGGGATGGTATTACGTGACCCACAGCACATGCCACGATGAACATTCTGCACGAGTGATTGTGGCGGTGACGTGAGCTGCCAATCGATTTAACGCCGTCAGATTTATGCAACAATCATCGAAAATTGGTCCTCCCGAATACGTGCCACTAAGCAAAGCCGCGGCAGATATTTGAACAATATTATACTTCATATTTAATGCATGTTGGATTATTTTAATCGAATGAAACGTTCATGTCAAAGTTGTATTCGTAATCAATTAGGGATGTTTAAGCAAGTCGGTCAATAAAAATGTATCATAATTCATTATGACGATGTAAGCCGCAAGAACACACAGCTATATACTCCAAATAAATTAGCTATTGAAAAACTTGGCATCGGAATGCTAAAAGAGCAATCAAACGTTTATTACAGTCATCAAAAGCTCAAAACTGCCACATAGAATTGGTATCGACGATGATCGATAGCATTGTATACCGAAGTGAACATTTCCGAAATTACCGATAGTCTTAAACTCGGGCAACTCTTACGGTAGCGCATTTGACAGATGTTCATACGAACGGATAAACAAAGCCACACTCGCTTGGCACGCTCCGAACTGTCCCGCACGTGTAGCCATAACGTATGGTCACATTGCGTAATTTTTATTCGGCACTGCACCAAAAATATTCCATAAACGAGCACGTCATACCGCATCGGGCATGTAATCATTTATCGTCTGCGTGCTTCGATACAAATCCGACGCGAGCTTCGAATGTCACCCCCCCCCCTCCCATACCCATTTTCCGGGAGTTTTCCGTAGTTTTTCCATTACGGGATGAAAGTGAAAGTTCGGCGACGTCTCCTGTCGGTACGGCCCTCTTCAAGTCTTGCCGCATTGTGACGTCACACCACCTGATTAAGCCCCGTACACCTTTTTTACACGTGGATTAGCAAAGTGACACCCCTTTTCGCCTTTGAAGGCACCCCGGCTCCCACCCCCCGTTAAAAAAGGTGCGATTGGAAAATCAAATTTGTCGGCACCGCCGTCGTTATATTAACGCTCCGCCGGTTTTCATGTATTTACAATCTGTCGATGTTTTATTTAATTAGTCATAGAAAGTGCTTCCAGCCAACTGACTACAGGTATTCGGTTTTTTTGCATTGAGGGTTTTTTTTTTCGGAAATTAATTAAACAGAAATGAATCAAGTACATTCTAGCATAATTTTAGCTTATAATTCCACAAATAAAGTTAACATACTAAAAAAATATTATTAGCTTTAGTATAATGGATTAGATCTTCGTCTCTTATTATTAGGGTTATCGAAAAGTATTCGCGGCATTTTGAGACCTTATGTTTGAGCTCAGTTTGTGTTCGAACATCTCTATAATTATTTTATTAGTATTGACTATTGATTGACTATAAATAAGGGCTATTTGTGCATACGGTGAAATATGCGGAGAATAATTGATTATTAATTAATTAACTTTTTTTGCTTTTAAGTCTTAAATATTAATATTAATCATTTCGATCCAAATTTAGCCTGATTTTCTATCTCCAATCAATTAAATATTAAGACGATTAATACAGTAGGGCAGGACAACAATAATGACAATGTTGCTTCAAATAAAGACTGGAAATATTAAAACGACAAATTTTGAAATGTGTAATAAAGTTGGGCAGGGCATTTATGATTTCCCTAAGGGGTCCATCAATGTTGATGCAGATAATAGATGGGAGAATTTAATTCGCCAGATTAACAGCAACATCTTCCATCTCTCTTTAGGTGCAATGTGCTATTTTAACAGTGCCATCTCTTGTGGCCTAACGGAGACATTGCACCTGCATACCGACTGATCGCTTCTTGCGCGTGCACCGTTGCTGGATGGGTGACGCACAGGAAGCAGGAGTTGGGAAGAGTCGACGGTTGGCCTTGGCTGCGGGAGGACGTCCTTCTCGCGGCCAAGTCTCTTGCTCGTGGTTAATAAAGAAATTATCTAAGACGAGAGACATTCGGCTCGCAACGATCCGAGATCCGCAAGATTGTCGGACATTTTGCTCAGTCACAGCAAATTCTTCCAATGGAGAGATCGTCGCGCGCTCCTGACAACATGTCACGAAATAAGGCCGTACTGATGCTAACGACGAGGCAAGGAGTGGGATACCATTGTGCAAAAAATTGAAGAACACGTGCTTGACGACTTTCATCAAGATTTTCATACGAGATAAATGCCCAGAATATTTACAGCGGAGCACAGTCAGAATTTTCGGATCGTTTTGCACAGTAGGGATAAGCTTTTCTAGACTATATCTTGATGAGGGATGAGACATGAGTGTGTCATTACACCCCAGAATCCAAAATAACCCAAAAAGATCTAGCGGTGAAGGTCTATAACGCTGGCATACAAAATGTTGTAACCTTACTTTCTGGATGACCTTCATATCTTTATATAAACACTACATCTCTTATTCAATAAATTGATAAGATACCACTTGATATAAATTGATGAGGTGAAATCTTTTTATATAGAAGATATTAATACTTCCATTCTTCAATACTTGACGAATATCTGAGAATTTGTTCCCAGTTCAATCGAAAAACGTTTAATAGACGTTTCGCAAAATGTTTATTTTCAGTTTCGGGAATTCCGGGAATACAACAAAGTTTCATGCGTTATGTTTATCCAGTACGGTCCTCATAAAGCTCTTGTACTGCTCAGCGGCAAGACTAACATTATATTAATTCCCAGACTTTAAATATCATCACAAAAGATTACGAAATTCTGTTTATAAACGGATACGAATCGATAATAAACAGATTACATTGTCGGAGAAGCATGCAGTAACTCCGCAAACACATAACGGTCCGGGCGTTTTAACGACCAGGGAGCGATGATCGTAAAGCAGCTGATATTCAATTACGAGAAGACTCCATTCGGATAACATAATAAACGATTGCAATATGGGAGAAAATGATTGTGCATAATGCGAGTGGAACTAATGAAGAGAGATCCGCATAGAAGATCTATCGAAATCGATAGAAAAGCGATGCAGTGAAAGTTGCCGCGTGAATAATCTGGCGAAGAAAACCGGAGATGTGTCTCATTTCCTAATACGGACCAGATAAGAAATTGTATTTGATCAGTGTTCTGTTTATAAGACAGGAACACTTTGATATAGTGCGTTGGATCTTGTTTATTAACATAAATACAGGGTTTTTCAATAAGAGCGCTCAAAATTTATTCTGTTATAACGGCCATGTTATTAAAGCAACATTTATTAAATTTAGTATGAATTATTCAACAATATATGGCAAATTAGCATGAAAGGTTATAGCATTGAATAATGGGTATAAATTATCAAAAAATATTTTCAAAGTTTGAGACGCGTTTCGCCCAAAAAATCATCTTTAGCGATGAAGCCCGGTTTTTGAACAAATAGACGTGTAAACAAACAAAATTTTCATATTTGAAACAATACTAATTTACACGAGATATACTAGTAACAAATGTATCCCGATAAAATTACTGTTTGGTGCGGATTTTGATCAACAGTGCGTTGAAGTCATCAAAAATTAGACCTCCCAAATACGTACCACCGAGCAAAATTGTGGCAAATATTTTAACAATGATATTTTTATATTCAATTATATATTAAATGCCATAAAATATTCTTTTAAATAAAGAAATAAATAAGTAGATATCTTAAATACAACTTGTTTTATTTGCATTTAAAAGTTGAGCGCCTTTATTGAAAAATCCTATATTTTCAATCGGTCAAAATTTACATAGAAAGAAGATCTCCTACGTTCAAATACAGATATAGCTTCTTAAAAATATTTAAATTTTTAAAAATTTTCTTACATTCCCACCGCACCCTTTTTATCGAGAAACATGTAATTCCACGAAGATCCGGAATTGCTCTCCCGAAATACAGAGCGCGTATTCCCAGCGCAGAAATTGAATTTAGAGCGTTTATTTAGTATGTTGAATCCCAACGAGCACTATTGCAGGATTAATTATGAACGACGTCGGTGTTGGATTCCACCCTATCCACCCGAATCCCCCCACTGTCATTTCGGAATACATAAGAAATTGATTTGGTTTCGTTGAATCGACAATAAGTGCCATGAGCGCTTTGCCCATATTTTAATTAACTACACTGAATATGCCACATCATCGCAATAATTACAGTGAATCGAGAAAATAATTAAGGGTCGATAACGAACCATTCAAAAAACATACGTCAGTCGTAAATAACGTTGTTTTATTGAGGCTTTAGCGTAAAACTTCTCTTTGAAGCCAGCAATCAACAACATTAAGACGTAATATTAAACCACAGCTTCCCAAACATATTATAATAAAAACTATTCATGGATTCATACTAAAGGCAGAATTAAACGCTACTTTAACAAAATGAAAGTCAAACGCTTTTTTTGATGTTTTTTTCGTGATGGTGAACCTCATACAATTGTATGAAGAGCATTGTGTTATGCCTCTTAAATAATATTGTTTCACGACGTATCTAAGATCTTTCTGCTGACTTGAAGAAATAATTCATCGTCTTGAAATGTAGGGTAGTGAATGCAATACAAATTGACCGATAGATATCGAAGAACTTGTGATTATTAGTCACCGCAGAGTCCAGAAAAGCTTCTTCCTCCTGTACAAAACGATCCAAAATTTTGATGGTACTCCGATGTGAGCATAACCAAGTTTTTTCAACACAATATCACCGAGAAGACTTCGAGAAATATCAGAAAAATCTTCGCGAAAGACCTTTTCTGAAAAACCTATCCAACTTCGTGACTATGTTGTCGACTCTCCGCATCACTACCATAAACTTCGCACAGACGGAAGGTGGGCGTTAGAATGCGACGACCTCTCCATCGGAAGAATTTACTATGAACAAAATGGCTGACAAACACGCAGGACCAAACACAATGCATCAACTTCGAAATAAAAAATCCCCCAACCTCCGGAGCCCTTGTAACCTTACTTTCTAGATGGCCCTCGTATTTTGAGGTATTTATAGGGTTAATGAAG
The DNA here is from genome assembly GCA_008973525.1 of Stenopsyche tienmushanensis. Classification (NCBI taxonomy): domain Eukaryota; kingdom Metazoa; phylum Arthropoda; class Insecta; order Trichoptera; family Stenopsychidae; genus Stenopsyche; species Stenopsyche tienmushanensis. Next base: position 539,337 of record WACJ01000097.1, read on the forward strand.
GCTAAATGATAAGAATCGGCATCTAATCTGATTAAAATCGTTGTGTTTTTGCTTATAATTATTGGACAGGAATACTCTTATATGCGTATATTATTACTATAGTCATATAGAAAGTAAGGTTACAAGGGTTCCTGAGCTTTTAAGGACTCTATCATGACGGGGGATGAGACGTGGGTGTATCAATACACCTTTGCATCCAAAATCCAAAAAGAGGTGGTTGGATTGGGGGCGCGATGAAGTCTCCATCGGAAGAATTTACTGTGACTGAACAAAATGGCTGACAAACACGTGGGACCAAAAACCTGATTGTTAGAAACTCTTGTAATCTTACTTTAAAAGCAAAGTTATAATACAATAAACTAAATACTGTACAACTATATTAAAGATTAATTTTAATTTATTAAGTAAAAATAGTGATCCAGAGAGAGTATGCTCGCACATGTTGCGTGAAGATAAGTATGTTGCTTGAAAACTGAAGAACTTGCCGTAAGATAAACCAATAAATTGGTTAATCAATTCATTCATCAATTAATCATTATGTGTAGTATGCAAAAACATAAGTATATTTAATTTTGTGCATGGAAATATTGGAAAGGTGATTGTCCAAAAGTGAAAGCCTTCCATTTCTCTAATTATGCAATTAAATATAAGATTCTACGTCGCTAGAATTTGCAATGAAGGGAAATATAGGATTTCATTTACGCCAAAAAAATATTTCCAATAGGATCAATATGGTCGCTTCAGATAGTTTCATATTACATATTACAAATGAATGGATATGCAGGGAACTCCTTGTAGTTACATTATAATGTCGATGATCTAAGGCCAAAAATGACGTTATAATATTTAAAATCGAATAGAAATTGTCAGATGATACAATTAAATGTAAAAATTAAGTAAATGTAAACCAAAATAAAAAGTCCATCAATTCAAAAACTACAAATATGCATCTTATTTCGACACACGCAAAAAGTGTTGTTATATAAATTAATGGCTAAACTACCAAGGACATTTTGCTAAAAGGCTTAATTAAAATATATAATAAATGTAACACGATTTCGTGAATGAAAAGCTCTCTGGTTCTCATGACTTTCTCCAGCAGGTCGTTTCTTATGGAATTAAAACACATTTATTGTACATTTTCGTTATTAATGCTTATTTATGCGCAAAAAATGCGATAAAACAACATGTCAGTCGTGCACGCACGCAAATCGCTCCTTGCCGTGTGCCATAGTTCTTGCCAATTTCCATCGGAGGCATTGACCATGAGGTTTTCTTCGCGGGTTCAACATTCGATCAACCGGAGAAATTCGAATGGGAAAGAGAAAGGTCGCCACATCTCCTCGGACGAGGGTCAAGTCTTTCACTTTCCAGCCAGATGATAGAACACCATAACATGCCCAAAAAGACGCGTGGATCGCAAGTTTTTACGACGGAAAACAACGGCCTTTGCAGAAGACCACAGTTACGGCCTGTCCGACATTGACCTCAAAAATGCGTCATACAACGGCACACTACTGACGATTGCCGCAATGCCGGTTCAGTTACATGCTGAAACAATGTAAGTGCACTTCAGCATAAAAAAAATAAGAGGAGCTTGACTGTTGGCGGATGTGTGTCAAATTTAGCATACGTTAGCAGCGAGTTCAATACTGCCTGGGTCAACGTTAATGAAATATACAGAGTGTTTTGCACATGGAGCGACATTTTTTTGGGTGTTAAGAGGATATATTGTTACGTTTTGCATATAAGCTCTATGTCCTAAATGTCCTCAAACAAAATTAATCCAATGGTGTCAGATCAGGAGACCGCGTGAACCACTGGATTTCTCCGAGCGTATGAAACAACACCATTATTTTTTCAAAATGTTATTAAAAAATATATATATTTCGACAACCCTGACATTTATGAAATAGATTCTATGTTTAAAACGTAATAAAAAAAACCCTCTTTTACCCTCAAAATATTTTGTCGGTCCATATGCAAAATTCATTTTGTATTTATAAGCCATTTTGTTTTAGATAAGAAAGTAGTACAATTTCAAACATGAACTTGAATAGATTCAAATCAAATTACGTGTAAATCTTAACTACCCAAAAAGTAAACAAACAAATATGACCATAACATTACCATATAGCATTCGATTTAATCGAATTCCGTATATTATACTAAAGTTTGACGTCTTTCGAATGTTTGTGTGAAAATGCATTTGCGTCATCTTGCCAACTGGTTTTCAAAGATATGAACGACTTAAAAGTTTTGGTTCCGGCTCACTTTTATTGGTTTTATTTTGGTTCAGTTACGGTTTTCATTCCGGAGAAAATAACGGGTTTCGGTTCAGTTGCGAGTGTTTCATAATAAGCATTCTATTTGAATAATATTATCGAATCTCTTTAATCATCGATTCATTATTTAAAATATTCCAGATGTTATCATATCGACGACACACATAATATAAATGAAGTATACAATACAGACAACTCTTCTATAGCGTCGAGATAGGGATAACACTATAGAAGTATAATGATACAGAGAGTTAGGCACCCATAAAAAATGTGTACGTGTTTGTTAACAAGTGCCAAGTAACTAACACGTGCGAGGTGACTTTGACCTTACGTATTTTATCCGTAGATTACGTAAAAGATGCCGCAACGAAGTGGATGCTATAGGAGGGTTGACTGTATTATAATTTATTAAACGAAATGATATTAATTAAACGCTTATTGGCTTTAAGTTTGGGAGTCCAATTTTAGAGACATAACTAAGGTATGTTAACTAATACTATTATAAATGCAATATATTAAATTATAATGTTTGATTTAAAATAATATACAAAGATAGTCCCAAAAGTACCCGACTTAATATATAGATGGCGGTTGTTGTTGTAAAAAAATACTATGATAGATAGTGTCTAGACACTACGTTGCTTTCGTGGTCGTACAGATCATAGAAAGTGCCGCAAAAAGCCCTAAGAGAGGACGGAGTGGCCATAAGGTTTGTATCCTCAATCGGTCCGCTTTTCGGACCGCTGATATAACGAATGAGCGGCTCGCGATCGGATGTCATACTTGAACATAGCGATAATGAAGAAAAGAGGGATTAGACAACTTAGTATATATTAAAAAAATAGACATCAGTGTTGGTTCATGTAAAGTAGAACGGTTAAGTAAAATAAAAACCATGCGCATATCTTGACCAGGTCGGTATTATGCGTTTTGCGCCCCATACGGCCCATATATTTTTGAAAAATTCTCTAAATGCTCACAATCTATCTATTTTATATATATATATATAAAATAAATGTATGTTTGTTTGCGGACTATACATTTATATACTATTCATTAGATTGCGATGAAACTTTTATAAGTCATTGGGTGTGTATTTAAGAAGGTTTTTAAATCAGAACAAGCATTGTTTATGCGCGGAATTTTGCGATATGTTTAACGGATGCACCATTTTGGCGCATATTGGTCGTTACGTCTAGGCGTCACATTTAGATAACCTTACATGTTTATTGAATGTAAAATTGCGTCTTTTCAGTATTATTTAAATTACATAAATCTTAAGGAATTGATAACAATGAATCACCATTTTAAAGTTTCTCCGACATTTTTAAGCAGCATAAAGCCTTACAATTTAAACCTGTTAAGCGCGCCTATTGATTATTTATAATCTAATTATGGCGTCCTAATGAGTTTTCTTCGTTCTGTCGACGATGTTTTAATCGTTCGCCAAAATATATGATGCCGCATCGTTTACGTAATGTCGACGCATGTAAATCCTGAAAAAAAAACCCTCATAATGATCGCCATTATTATCCTAAAACATGGCATGCTTCTCATGCTATTAATAATTGCGGAAGAACTTCTTCATTATTGGAGGCTTTGAAGGAAGTTATCACTTTATGTTGGCGTGTCGTTCGTCAGGGAATTGACACAATGCGTGATGGCAACGATCGCACATTCATCATCATTATTGGATATTAAAATCATGAATGAGCCAAATTAACGTTATTAAAAATCGTATTTAAGTACACAAAATCATAAATTAAAGGTCAATAATTCTATATATATTTCAATGTTTAATTAAATGCAATATTTTCATTTTTATCGATGGAATGGCTTTAAAATGTTATACAAAAGTGTCCGTGGCAGACGAGCGTGCCATATTTGTGGGGCGTTCACCCTCTCCGACTATAGTATCAATTTGCGAACTTTCGCGTAATCCTTTCTTTATATCAAATTCCAAAGATTCCAAAGACATAAAGACTATCCTTCAAAAGCTCGATAATCAAGCATTCCGACCTTTAAAATGTCAGTCGGGCGTAATGCGTCTGGATAATAAAAGGACTCATTATTTCACCCAAGCATAAAATAATAATCTAAGCCAATATACTTTGGAAGAATTCAAATCATGCGAATTGTTTTATATTGCTCAGATTTATGAAAGCCTTCAACATGATTTTCTAATTCTGCTGATTTATTTTGACGCTTATTAAGAAAACCATCCATCTTCGTTTCGTTGAAGGAGCAAAGATGTATGTGCAATATGATGCAAGTTGCAGTATGACGCAAAAGATTAATTAATTCTCATTTTTTTTACCAGAAATTGTGAAGAAAAGCAACAAAATTGGTATTGGATGAACGTCGATCAAAAATTGGCGAGCTAGCAGATATGGTAGGTGTTTCAAAAAGTGCTGTACATCGCATATTGACTGAAAATTTGGACCTCGGTGACGGGAGTTGTGAGGAGTCGTCGGTTAGCCTTGATTGCGGGAGGACGTCCTTCCCGCGGCCAGATCTCTCTCTCGTGGTTAATAAAGAAGTTATCTAAGACGAGAGACTTTCTATTCAACGCACATCCATCTTCATCCCATCCGCATGAGAAGGGAACCCGGGGATTCGTCATGAGGATGTTTCAATTCTTCATACTTATGGATGCAATATGGGTCCATCACTTCACACTTGAATTGTACACATTTCAATTATAATGAGGCTACACGTTGATTAAATGCGTTTATTCCCGGATGGCTTTAAATATTTAGGCCTCAAATCCAGATTGTGGAAAAAAATTAAATCATTCCGGTTCGCTCACCTGAAAACGTGTGTTTCGCGCCGTGTGTTTGTAGATCCGTTCACGCAAAAAATGCATGCTTTGTGCTTTGAGCTTTTGACGCAAAGCAAATACTATATGAAGGTTTGCTAAAATATTAAAATTGTAAAAAATATAATTTTTCACCATAAAATTCAACGATTTAAACATGTGTGTTTTGTTCTTATTAGTAAATTGAGATATCAACCTTAAATAGATACTATAAAATTTAATGGCACGTATATGTTTAATATCTCTAAATTCGCTAGCAATTAAAAGGTTAAAGCCAATGAATCACATAGCTAAAGACGCACAGATGTGTCTAGTGATAATACCCAAAAGACGTATGTACATATGTATGCGTAACCCGACGGGAATGTGTTAATACAACATGGCTATCATAACTTCTCTATACAAATCTTCTAGATTACCATAAGAAGAATTATTCTAGGTCGCAAATTTGTTGGCATGTGAACAAAAAATATAAATCGTCAAGAGCTTGGTTACTTAAGCCAAGATCAAATATCCGAAGGCAGCTAAAAAATCATCGTCCATACTTGGAATAACGTCGCTTGTAACGGACTGAATGTAGCATTTAAGCCCAATTATTAATTATTCACGCGTCTTTTATTGGCATAATTGGATCGTTCGATATCGGCCATATTACATGTAATCTCTAGACGTTATTGGAATTACTCAATGGTGTTTATATAAAGAGAAACCCAGTTTCCACACGATTAGAGTCGCAGTGATGGCAACGGGAAAAAACGGTCGAAACCAACGGTTGATTCAACCGCAATTGTGAGAATTTATGATTTCGCTAAATGGAAGACAATTCGCTCGACGTTATGTGATTGATAATCGCGCCGGATTGCATAACGTCGGCGGAATCTTCGATCGGAACGTGCCCAAAAAAATCCGCATCATCGATCGAAAATAACGCGATCGTGCCTTAATGTGTTAATCTCGAGGCATCGAAACCGTCGGAGACATTTAACGATGCGAAATTCATCAAAAATCGTTCGCCAATAAATCCGATATACGACCATGGACTCGTTTCAATATCCAACGAGCGATTACAGCGCGCAACCCTTAAAGCTATTTATTATTAAATATTTCATCGAGCATTCCACGTGTCCTCGTCAGGCTTCAAACGCAAAAGATGTGCGCAAATATCATGCTATTTTACGAGATATTTACGTGTGCCCTTGTTACATTTCCATATTTGATGTTCCGGCTTCGACATAAATAATCATCATTTCATGTCAAACGCTTCGGCGAATTAACGCAAAACAAATAAAAAGCGAAATAATAGCGTTTGTGTCTATATTCAGATAATTATAAAATATTTTCGACCCTCACCGAAATAGTACTCCCCAAAAGTTCGAAATCGAAAAAAGTTTTACGGCACTCAATAACGACCGTCGTCGTTCAACTCTTCCGCTTGGCGAGCCCAAAACTTAGGCTTACTCGGGGTCTTGCAAACTTTTTAATGGATTTGACGTGGCTAAATTTTCCAATTTTAAAATGGAAATCATCTTAAATTCGCTCGTTTATAATTAAATTACATTTAATGTGTACCCCTTTTGTAGGCGAGTGGATATTAAATATTTTATTGCGTGGGTTTTGCACACATTAACACGCAAATTTACAATCGTATCAAACTCATCAACATGTTGATGTAAATTTGAGTACTGTAGAATTTAAGTTTTAGTTATACATATTTATAAAAATACAATAATAAGTCAAAATAAACGTTGGTACAAATGCTGTACCATCTTGTGATTTCATTACATTTTAGACATATGGAAAACTAAGAATTAAGCTTTGATAAATTTATCAACCAATATCAACTTTACACATTCTTAAAATATTAATAAACCGCTAAGTATAAATATTTTTTTTAAAAAAAACTCCGAAAGAAGTGTCCGAGTTTCATTTTGACATGGTTTTTATGATTAAAATTTAATGAATTTGATTAAATATTTGGCGTATTCAACTATAAATGAATGTATTTAGTCAAAAATAATTTTTGCGATATCCAAAAAATAGCGGCGACTTTTCAGCGACGGCGATAAATAACATTTTGCACACACAAATCCTTCCAAACATTTAAATGATTATTTTTGTATTTTCAAGCCCTACTGCTAATTTTCTGTAAAATTCAATTAATTTTGGCTTTAATAAAATTTGATTCTCAATTTTATGATAGAATTTAGATATATTAAAAAAAGTGAGGAAAATTAGTTTTAAAAAACTAATTAAAAATTAAATCTTTCTTCAAAGCCTTAAAATAAAGTCAACACTTATATAGCATTGAAATAGGGATCACGCTATAGAAAGTTTGGCACACATATAAAATTTGTATGTTAGTTTGACACCCAAAACACACAGCATTCCCACCCCGACGATTCTGACACCAGTGTAACGTTGAGGCGGGGGTGCTCTTGGGAGCATAGTGCCCGGGCGGCTTCCTACCACCACGTACCCGTCGGACGAATGGATGGGAATAGACGGGCTTCGAATAGAAAGACTCTCTTCTCTAAATAATTATTTATTCCACACGAGACAGAGAGAGAGACCTGACTGCAGGAGGGACGACCTCCCGCAGCCAAGACTAATCAACCCCTCCCCCAACTCCCGCCTCCTGCGTGTCACTATCCAACCGGCAACGGTGCATGCGCAAGAAGCGATCCGTCGGTATTCAGGTGCAATGTCACCGTAGGGCCACAAGAGATGGCGCTGTTAAAATAACACATTGCACACGAAGAGAGACGGAAGATGTCGGATTTATAAATTTGTATCGTGATTTTGTTCTTTTTTTTTGGAAGATTGGAGGTTTCAATCTATGTGTTTGATCAAGATTATTAACTTATTGACCCGTTGATGAGTAATCACGCACATATGCGTTCGGATATTGAAAAAGAGCATTCTCGCACATTTAATGCGGAGATTAGTGAATCAAAGAGAGAGATGAGTGTCTTGCGTTTCATCATACATTCGTACATTGATAGTAAGATCGTATTGTAAAGGTACCCCTACACGTCTGAATCTGGGTCTTATTAGATCATTGGTGCTATTTTTAAAATAATAATAAATAGTAGAAAGCAACATGAATCAATTAAATACTAAAATGCCTGACGTATTGTTTATGTTTTCGCGATGAAACGAACGAATATTATTTGATATCAACAGTGTTGAGGTTAATTTATCATACGAATGTAGCATCAATTTAAAACTAACTCACTAATCAAAAGGTTAAGACGATTCATGATTGGATGAAATTGGAGTTGGTTGTTCTGAAAAGGAATAACAAACACTGATCATGACGGCAAAAGCTCCCATAATAGCATGTATTATTATTTTTTTTTTTTGGAATTCAGAAAGTTGGACATGTGTGTCCTTCGTGACGGAGATGCCACTCTCCAGACACAAAAATAAATTAAGCATGTTTTAGACGGCAATCACAACAAACGCTCGGTTCAAGAACGCGTGATGTACGACTCCTCGTTAGCTTTTTTCTTCGGCCAACAGTCCATCATCACGCCGATTACCAGAACAATTCATCACAGACAAACACGGACACGACCGACATCCAGCCACATGCGATTCTGAAAAATTGTTGCAATATATTCATTGTCGTTAGCAGATGTCGATTCCATACGGTGCACTCTCTTCATGTACACAAATAACGGCCTCATCATCTTCGTGCGAGATGAGAATTCGGATAATGGCTTTATTGTGGAGGCGTATATGAATAATTCATGGACAGATGTCCGACAATGGGCTTTGAAGATCTGAAGTTCAGCCTCTGTAAAGCGTCGACGATGACAATTAAAATAGCCATTAACATAAATATAATAAAGTTGTTTCGACCTGGGTCTCGTTTTGTAGCGGCGTTGACAATGTCACATGGCTTTTATTATGGACTCAATGCAACAATGACATTTTTATGGACCCACCTGCTGAACAAGTCAATGTCCTGATGCATTATTTGAGCAAGGTCTCGCAAAAATCCAAAAATATTTGGATCTAGCGTCCACTTGTTAACAAACTAAACATGTATAATTTTTGTATGGGTGCATAATTTTCTATAGCGTTTTGTTTTTATATCATGGTTCCTATGTCGACGCTATAGAAGGGTTAAGTGTATATTGTTCCCATGGACACAAATGATAATTTATATTCGATTTGTTTTACGGTTTCATCGCATTTTATTCCCCATTGGTCATATATAAATGTTTTTAAGTAGGCCTCCACTCGAAGACAAGAAACGAAATGAAGCCAACCCCTCAAACGAAGAAAAATGGGAAGATCAAAGGCGCACGAAATAAGGTCACACCTGAAGAACGACATGTTTTTTAAGATCATATAGAACGTGCACTTCAAAGCTTTTCCCCATTCCATAAAAGACGACCGAATGAATAGAGACGTTTTTCGCAGCTTTCAAGCCGGCGGTAAAGGGGGTTTTTCATCGCCCTCTTTTAAAGCTTTTCAGTTTTTTGCTCTGCCCCCCCATGTATTCACCGACGCTTCAAAGGGCGAAAATTAAAAACGACAAGATGGAATTTTAAAAATATTTATTTAAGCTCGCCTAACTCTTTCTATCGGCGCCGAGTTCCTCGAATCCCAAGAAGCCTTTGTCCATGGAGCCATCGCCATTGTTAAAAATAGTTTACAAAGCCCTCGCAGACGAGGCATTTCAATTGTGGAAACGTTTATTTGACTCTTTGGGAGTGCGCTCATAAATAGAACTCGAAGATCAAAAGACTTCAACCCTATGAAAGATGTGATATTAAAAAGCAATCTAGAACGTTAATAATAATGCTGCGACGTATGAAAGTCTTCCACGTGAAACATGATCGATGATGAGCAACTTTTTGTGGACGATATGGATATCGACACTATGTGCCACGCAGTGCATGCGACGATGGACATTCTGCACGAGCGATTTGAGTGCAGGTCACCGATTTAACGCCTTTAAACTTCTTCCCTTGGACAAAGTTATCGATTGAACCTCCCGAATACGTGCCATCAACCAAAGCCGCGGTGGTCATTTGAACGACAATATATTTTAAATTTAATGCCATAATATATATATATATATAATATATATTTATGCATATTTTTTATTTTGTTTTTCTAAAAATTTGATTATTCTTTTATTTATCGTTATTAATTTTTATTTTTTATGATTAATTTCATTTATATTTATTTTATTTTATATTTTTTATTATTTTTATTATATTTATATGTATTTTTTTTTTAATTTTTTTTATCTTTATTTTATTTTATATTTATCTTTCTATTTTTACATTATTTTTTTTTTTACATTGTATTTCATTTCACTTGTTTTTATGTAATATGGCATAAGCTGTGAATAAATTTCTAAATAAATAAATAAATAAAAATAAATATATTGTAAATAAAATAAAAATTGAGAGAATATCTCAAACACAATTTAGTTTATTTACATTCAAAAATTCTTATTGAAAATTCCTGTATTTAAATAAGGTGATTTTAACTCCCATCAAATATAAATAGCTCAATTTTGCGACATACTGTTTTACAGCAAGTTTGTATCGAGACATGGTTCAGGAAACACGCTTTTTGTTATCATATAAAGAGTTGCGAATTTATTTATTTTGTTTTTTATTATTTTTAACGGTATTTATAAACAATCAATCAAAACCATTTGCATTATTGCATGCTGTTTTTATTTGACCAGGAAAAATGGTTGCATTATCTATTCCAGTCCCAAAATTACTATCAAATTATTAAAGCCAAAGCAGTTAGCAAAGCAAAATATAAGATTTAACAGCAAACATTTTTTTTATACTCAAATTTTTGTGATGTATATAAATAAATGGGTAAAATTGGAATGAATTATCATTTGAAATTCATGTTGTTCGATAGATTAAATTGGCCATAAGTCATTACTATGGCAATTTACAAATTACCAATTGATGTTATTAATATTCTTGTGGCGTTTTCGTTGAATGGAAATTATCAAATTTTTACGTATGTGTAATTTTTCAGTATCAATTTTTTATGGTCTCTCATTAGACAGTCCACAATTTGAACAATCGAAACGCACGAAAAAATGGTAAAAATCCGATTGGCAATGACTTGAAGACGTGGCGCTAATCAGCGATATCGTTTTTTAAAAATGCCAAAATATTAATATATCAAAAGAGACAACAAAAGGGGGAAACTTTTAAATGAGCGGCTAAGACTGGCGAACATCCGTGCACGCGACAGCCACAAAACCGTGTCATTGCCCTCCCCCGCAACGAGCTCACGATGTACACTCTTGAACCCGTTATTTCACACAAAAAACGAGAAAGAACGTTCCGAAATGGAAAGAGTACAAATAAAATACAGATGCACAATGGCGGATGACGGAATAGAGCCTTCATAAAAATTGCACGGATTTATACCAGTGCCAAATGTCGAACGAGAACTGTGTCATAAATAGTTTTGGCCAAAACAAGCGACGCATCGTCCAAATGAAAAGCAATTCATTATTTGAGTGGCGCATCAATTATTTTAAATAAAGCATATCGAGACAACAAATATGTCTTTTAATAAGGAATTGACCGATTTTTCACAACAGTCCTCTGGATTTTGGCACCATGTATCTGATGAAGAAGAAAGGATAATTGATGTGTCTTTAGATGTCAGTCTGATATTGGATTTTAAAACAACAATTTTATAAGATAAAAGTATGCTCGAATGTAATCCGTGAATTTGAATACATATATATTCGCTTATGGAGCATTTGATAGAATTGAATATTGATAGATTCCCATCAAATCTCTCCTAGGGGTATTTAAGGGACGCTTGGAGGCTGGCAAGGGAGCGTTTAGCCGTTTATAATCCGAATTCCGATAACAATATAAATGGCAGGTTCTGCTTTTGGCGCGTTTGTACCATTTGAATAATAATCGAGTTTGTGTGCCGCAAACAGACATTCATAATTAGTTTATTTTAATGAAGCTATATGATCAAAGGAATAAATTTCGATGATATCTCTCCGAGGATACGATGAAAGTTTGGGCAACGTTTGAATATATTCATACTATGCTAATAAAATTGACGAAGCGGTTTGAGTTGCATTGATTCGGATGCAACATATTTGAATAAAATGGCATATCATTAACGGGATAAGATCTCCATAACAGATTTTTGTACCTATGAATATTAGGTGTATCGATAAATCCTTGCTGATTTTGATGGACATCTGTTTGAGCTCAGTTTGTGTCCAGACACGGTGAAAAGAACTATTGTTTAGTAGTTTATTAATAAATTGAGAGTGACGAAACACATGCAAAGTTTTGTTGTCAGGACAAAAAAATTCATCCCTTTTTGCACCGAATTGTGACTAGGGATAAAATCAAGGGTTGTTTATGACAATATAAATCGTAAACGTCTTATTAATCAGGAACAATTTAGTGATTCTGCAGGACGATAATGCACGATCCCATAAGGCAAAGAAAACGTCTGAAAAAATCAAGAGATCAATATTTACTAGACCTGGCTCCGACGGATTATCATCTTTTTCAATATTTTGACACATTCTCTATGGAATTCTCTTCTCGGAATGCCTAATAAAAGCTGCATAAATTCTTTATCCGGAAAATTTGAAGCATTTTCATTACTAATTTGGTCGCCAATTTAGGTGATCATATCAAAACAAAATCATTTAGTTTCCACTTAAAAAATGAAATAAGTCTCCAGCCATATCCAGAATAAACGATGCTCACCTTGGGTCAGTTTTAAACATAATCACTGCTAGCAATTAGTAGTAAAAACCCCTGAAGTAAGTAAAAAATAGTAGCAAAGAAGAGATGTCAAGTGACACAAAGAAAACATTAAGCTGTGCCCTGATGCTGGGTAATAGTGAAATCGTAATAGGAAACTCACTTGGATTTGTTTTTATGCGGATCTTTTTTATGCGCTTCTGAAGTTATGATATGTTCCATTATTAAAAATAATGGAACATATCCCTCATTTTTATATAGAGAACAAAGCTTTTTTTAATGCGAATTCGCATAAAAAAAACTAAAATTAACACTAGTGCAAGTTACAACCGTTAAAATGTGAGTGTGGCTTTGATACTGTTTCTCAAAACGATGTTGATGAATTCTTTGAATGATGATGATATTATTGGTTTGATTTTATATGGTAGCAAAGAAACAGACGACGATATTGAAATGGAAGAAACTCCTGCCCCCACGTATTGTAAAGATTATACAAGAAACTAGTCAACTTTGCAATAAATTAGAAAATCTATTTATTTTGCATGACTCAAATTCTGAAGGAACTTTCAAATTTCAATGCGAGCTTAAGAATTACATGTCTGCATATCATGAACTGCATAAATTGCAATATTTTAGCGGCCCAATTCCGAGGCTCGCACGGTCTCCAGACCTGACACCGCTGGATTTCTTTGCTTGGGAACGTGCCCTATTCCGTGGCTCGCATGGTCTTCAGACCTGACACCACTGGATTTTTTTGTCTAGGCACGTACACAAGCTCTGACATTTAGGACATAGAGCCTATGCGCAAAACGTATCAAAAGCCCCCCCCCCCCCCCCCTGAACTTCAATGAAAATGTATCGGTCCATGTGCAAAACACCTGTATATTGTGTTTTTATTTATATGATTTTTTGTAAACTTTTTTATGCGTTTTTTGATATTTGATTTGAATTTTGCGGTTTTTAAAAATAATGGAACCTATCCAACAGTTTTTTTTATGTAGTTCAAGACTCCTTGTAGAACGTATCTATCACATAAGAAAGACCCAAATGTATATACACTCTGGTCTGTTTTTATGCGGATCTTTTTTATGCGATTTTGAAGTTATGCGTTTTTCAAAAATAATGGAACCTATCCCTCATTTTTATATAGAGAACAAAGCTTTTTTATGCGAATGCGCATAAAAAAATATAAAAGTCATCCACATTTAGAACATCCAAAAAGGTTTCTTCAACCCTCTGAGCATCATTTCCACTTTTAAAAAGTATTATATTAAGAAACTAGAGAATGAGTCATTAACTGTGCCTAAAGTTTGGAAAATGTTTTCAATTTTGGATTGTTTAAATAATGTTTCAAGTGCAGTATATCAGATTACTCCACACACTTTAAATTCTTGTTGGAAAGCAGTTTCAGCAGAGTAGATACTCCCTTGAATAATATTATTGGTTTGATGTTATATGCCAGCTAAGAAACAGAAGACGATATTGAAGTGGAACAAAAATCCTACCCCCAAAGTTTTTTTATGCGATTTTTGCTAAATTTTATCACATTTATTTGAAGTTATGCGGTTTTTAAAAATAACGGAACCTATCCCTAAGTTTTCTATGTAGTTCAAGTCTTTTTTTATGCGGATTTTTTATATGCGACTCCCCGTGGAACGTATCTATCGCATAAAAACAGACCCAAGTGTATCTTCTAAAGGCGAAACATTGTTTCGGTATCATCACTAATTTTCTCCTGAATTATTCTTTGCTGATCCACAGATTGAAGAACAGTCGTTGATGCTATCGCCTATGAGCACCATTTCTCAAGAGTGAAATTTATCAGCAGACGTTGATAATGTAAACATGGTAATTATTTAAATAACGCCACTTCATATTTGCATGCATATCTCACATCGTCGAGATGCGTTTCTAATTCGGCATATTATTCAAATGTCGATCGAATAATTTGCGTAACACATCTGACACCGTCGGAGGTTACGTCCGCATTTCCATGCAGATCCGTTCATTTTTCCCCATAATAATGACAATTTCCGTTGGTCAATATTTAAATGAGCGGTTCCAAAATATTTTTTCGGATTTGAATCACAATGGTACGACATGAAAATGTAGTCGCTTATTATTCATGAGCGTCCTTAAAGATTTAGACAATCGATACTGCGGCGAATAATTTAGGAGGATCGCTTTATGATCTAAAAATGGTAATCGACGCATAAAGCCAATGGGTGATATTTTTGGCAGCCACACAATAATGTAATTGAATTTTTACAATATCGATTTATCTGAGAATGGACGTGGATTTAAAGCGAATTCGAAAGTGGGTCACATTGCCCGATGGGGATTTTTAAAAATGGAATTAAGCCTGTATAGGCTTTTAATCCTTCTATATTGAAGGTGGATGTTAAATTGGACGCAAAGAACTGTAAGGTGTTACGAGGGCGATCAAACTGTCAACCTGACCTGCCTTGGATGAAGATTGATTATGTAGTCCGCTAAACAGTCAACTTTAAGGCTTTGAAGAATTAATGATCTTGAACTTTGCACAACACCAATATTTTTAGATTCGATTTTAGGAACAGTTTGTCACTTTTGAATCTTTCTCAAAGGCGCGCCATTGAAAAGCCATTTGAATTGAAAAGCATTTCATATTGATTCATTCAATACATCTAATTTATTATACAACATTCCCACGGAAATATATTTTATTTTTATTTTCATTAACATATTATGTACGGGAAGCATATTTTTATGAAGTACGCTGCCTTTTAAACAATTAGTTAACCAACCCTCCTATAGCGGCATATTTTACGCAAGCAAAGTAAAGTCAATCGCGCGCCTTAGTTCCTTGCGTTGGCAAACTAAACGAAGAAGAGAGCGATTTTAAGTCATATCGAAAATAGTAATCATACAGCGATGACATGCGATACCAAAAATGTTATTTTTTGATTATTGTTTTCCTCTATTAGTATTAACTTTTTTTATGCGATTTTGGATATATTTTTTATAGCTGTTTCAAAGTTATGCGGTTTTTAAAATCCATGGAACGCATCTTCACTTTTTCTATGTAACCGTAGCTTTTTTTGTGCGATTTATTTTTGTTCGATTTTCCGTGGAACGCATATACCGCACAAAAAAAGGTTTAAATGTACTGTTTTTTAAAAATTTGAAACACTCAAAGATGTTCATAGCAAAGTAGTAATAGTCAGCAGATTGTTTCTAGAAGTTTAAATCGGGCCATAGAACAATGCACTATAATTATCTCAAAGTATATAATTTATGAATGAATAGGATGGGTGTTATAGGGTAGGATACCCATCCTACCCTATAACACCGAACCTATCGGTGAAGTACCCACTTCACCGAACATAATAAAAACAAACGACGGGATACGTGTCTAGTCATTTCGAAAAAGAATCTCCAATTCAAACCCCTACGTCTAGATTGATTATAAAAAAGGTAATTTTGTGCATATGGTGGGATATGCGGGGAATAATTCATTATGAATTTATAAAACCTGTAGAAATCATAACTATACAAGATCCTCCATTTTTTCAGGTTCATGCAACCAAAGTGGAAATACATTTAAATCGTTTTTTGTTTCTAAACCGAAAACTTTTCACTAAAAAGGGATCGAAGGATTGCCAAAGCGATGGGAAGATGTATTGAATAATTAAAGGAATTCTGCTTTATAATGTTCTATATAAAATATTTGTTTTTAATCAATTTGAACTATATATACTAAATACGCGAATACTTTTCAATACCTCTAATATAATACAAAAATTACATACTAATAAGCTGTTTATTTATACAAACAATGTATTAAATCTTATGCATCGCATGAATCCAAATTTATCAGTTTGGTTTCCATGGAAACGCTTGTTTAATATCGAATGATTAATAGCTTCCGATATATAAGCGAGTTTCACTCCCAAATGTTATCAATACCGGCTAAAGTTTAAAAGTTCAACTTCCTCGTATCTGCAAGGCTACAAACATTTGGAAATAACGTCTTTTGAAACTTCGACATATTGACTAACCCATTTGGCATTGGATTCGGAATAAGTTTACAGTTTATTGCATAGAATAACTTGCTCGAGTGCAGGTATAAATGCACCCAGATTACGAATGTCCACCTGAATTGCAACAATGCCTATTAAATACGCCAGGTACTGGTCATTACAACGGCAGAATTCGTGTCCAAGAAACCCAGTCCTGGTCAGAGCGGCCTCGGGCGAGCCGAGTTCTAAAATACACGTCATCGGTGCTCTCACCAAACTTTGAATGCGATTTCGCAGCTTTTATCCGTTAGGAAATACTCGTCCACGATCAGAAAAAAAATGAAAGTGACCTACGCCGGTTTCTATCCGCACAAAAAAATGCATGTATCGATTCCTTGGATTGGCACATACGGCCAACGCGATTAAAACACGATTTTGAACCGTCTTTATAAAGACGAATTCGATCGAAATCCGCATGGTTTTTGAATATTTTCTTAACAAAATCGTCATATAAGGAACATTTGGTCGAGAAAATGGTATCGTTTGTATAGAGCGATTAAATATAGCCACGGCATAGCAACTCTCCCACGTTGAAAATTGAACTTGCACATATTTGACTCGGTTAGTTGGACACTCCGCAACCGTGACCGGTTATTCAATGTAAAAATTACAAGAAGACACTGCATTTGATATAAGAAGCATCCAATAATACTATCATCCATTCCAGGAATTAAAACAAGACTATGCGTCAGTCATCGTGGGCATAGTAACAGACTGCAAATGCCCGATGCAAGTTGAACCTTTCCTTTTGCTTGTCTGCGCACCCAGACAAAGGAATTCACAGACAAACATTTGCTGCGATAAAATACATTTTTATATTCTATTGCTCAAGGGAATTGATCATACAATACTCGTAGTATACTAAAAATCACATTTGCCATCTGTTTTACAGTTTTTGGATTATCATATGGTAGAAATTCTTCGTTTTTCGTAGTAAAAAACGAAGAAAAACGGAGTTTTTTTTTGTATTCCAAATTCGTATTTTTTTAAATCTAAAAACACAGATGTTATGTCTATTGATGAGTTCGACAACGAATTTAATCGAGTTTCAATCTCTTTAATTGTTGACAATATAAATCTGAAGTAATTTAGCAGCAATTCAATTGTTATTGCTTGAAATATCTAGATTTATCTCCACCAAATCGCATAGAACGCAATTATCGAATGTGTTAGGCTTCCCACGGCTGATTCAAACCGCAACGAAACACTCTTCATGCATTTTTCTGCGAAATTGTTCGCGTCCAGACGGAAAAACCCGTCAAAACAAACTGAACAAAGACTGTTTCAAAGCGCATAGCAAAAAAATATTAAAAACTTATTTGATAGAGCTTTTTTTAAATTAAATTGTAAAAATGGCACGTATTTTTGGCACTATCGATATAAACGCCAATGTTTTGGAAATGATAAAATACTGTTTTCGTTCAACTTACATGGTATCTGCTTTTTGTTATTTAGCTATTTTTGCTTATTAATGTTCAGCGAAAATAAAATCACAGGGTTACCGTGCAAGCCTGACAGTTTACTTTTGAAGGAGTAGATTTTGCAAAGGAGTGATGATACTCGGCTAATGACGCCACTCCAGAACAGTCAATGGGGAATAACAAAATTTTTCAACGATAAGAATGATACTTTAACTATCAAAACAAACGCCTGCTCTCAAGACAACACGAGTGAAAATTGTAATTTCTGTAAAAAAAATCCTATAGCGTTTACGGAAGTCTTTTTATATAGCGGTCCCTTCTATAACGTACATTTTACAAAACGGCATATTTTAAAAATCCCTAAACGTTTTTGATGAATCGCCAGCGCTGTGGTGCCGAACAACATTCTAGCCAACCTCAAAATTTTGCATAGTTTTTTTTCTTTCTGTAATGTGGTTCCTATTTCGTCGCTGTAGAAATATTGACAAGATGATTTATATAGCCAACAGACAATTACAAATCACCATTTGAAAGCTTTTAATTTCGTTAGTGCATTGCCACATTAAAAGGATCGATCGATACATAATATATGACTTGATAATGTGATGAAACACAAACATTATTAGTGTACACAATTGCAATCTTCATAGAAAACAAAAGCTCTCCAATTGTATCAATAATCTATCTATCCAAGTAGAAAATAATCAATTTATTTGAATACTTGTTGTACTTTTATTATTTGGCAGGCCCCATTGGAAAAACATTCTTCATCATTCAAAAGAGCCTCCATCTCTGGATTTTTTTGAAATAACAAGTGGGAGGATTTATACGATTCTCTTTGATGGCTTTTCGCAAAGCAATAATTGTGTGGACATAAGCTTTTCCCGATATGAAAATATTATATCATATCGGGAAAAAATATTTGATAGAATGTCCTTTTAAAAAAAATCCATTCGAGATGAATCTTGCATTTATACACTGGTCAAATGTATTCCCACGTGGTAAATATTTATTTTTTACTATGATTTACGTCGTCCAAAGCTTTAAGCTTTCCCCACACGCATTTCCTCGCTCATGCATTTTCACACGTTCGTGTCCACGTGGAGTATAAAATAATCCATTGCGTTAACCACGACAATGAAAACCACGAGATCAAAGCGATTAATGTTAACGTAATAAGGCTGCCATTCGAACACGTGACGTAAATTTAAGGTTTTATAGTAATCACACAAAGCGATACGACTCGGTCACGAAACTCGCATGAATGTCGCTGGAAATGCGACCGAAGCCTTATAAAGTAGCTGCGTTTTGATTTAATGTGACGTCAGTACGATAATGATTGGTTAGAATGTGCAGCATGATCGAATATGTGATCTTATCATGGGATCATAGCGATGATCGCATTATTGATCATCGATGATGCCCGGATAATTGATGGTTGAAAATTGAGAATAAATCCTAAAATACCTAATCGAATCCATGCCAAACAATCGAAGAACTATCGAAAAGACTTTGATTCCATTGGGATCATTTAAAATTCATCAGCATCATAACATATTTGTTACCTAAAATGCCGGGAAAAAGCCCTATAAGAGGATAGAGTGGCCACAAGGACTGTGTGCCCAAACGGTCCGCCTTTCGGACCGCTGACAAGACGAATGAGTGCCTCGCGATTGGACGTAATATCCGAACATGTCCATAGAACATGGTCTGCGTCAAAATCAAGAAAAAAAATGCTACAATTTTTGGCGCATTTAACTAAAAAGAAAGTGTTGTTTAATCAAAACAATCGATAAGATGGCCGAAATTAATGAGTTCGAATTGATTTCTCATCATTTTTATGTCCATTAAAGGATAGTCTCTTTAATGGACATACAGAAACGTTCCAAGATCTTATTGATTAGAGCAAATGATCGGCCTTGGTCTTCGAAGAAAACAACGCATTTTTGAAGAAAACAGGCTGGACCTTGGCACACGATAATAAATGACAAGTTCAACTTCTGACGATGAAAACTGTGACACCGCTCGGCGATAGATATTCATCTTCATCACCAAAAAAGACATCATACATTTCGAACGCCTAAAATATATTAGTCGCCCTTTTCCGATCGAAAATCCTTCGATTTGGCCACTCGACAAATTAATATTTGCGACGTACACACGACAGATTTGCATACATAAATCGATCCGACGTTTGGGAATGTCGGATTTGGACGCAAAAAAAAATACAACTGACAAACAAACGGAATATTCGTCCATCGGCCTCAAAAAATAGCAGCTTTGGGCTCCATTCTTGATAATTCCATGCGAGATATCCGCTATCTAACTGTAGCAGTCGAATATTTATAATGCAACAATAAGAACGAATTTACAAAAAAACGACTTCAATGAAACATAACAGCGATGCTATCTTCATTGGAAGGCTTTACCTGGACGACCATTTATTGCAGGAAAAGGTAGAGGAGGAATTCGTAATTATGTGCCTCGATTTTAGAGATCCGTTTCATAGATAAATGAAAGACAGGTACGGCATTTCCTTCCCTCTAACAACATAAGAGTCTATGGTTTTTTTTAAACTAACAAATAAATAAATTTGAGATTTAAATATATACGATATGGACGTTTTGCGTGCCATTTAATTGCGCTCGATTCTTCGGCAAGGCTTTCAAAACAGAATTGTTTTGGATGCAAAAAAATTGGATGCTTAAATTTAGCCGAGACTGACGTACTATTTTTCGGGAATAAATCATGTTTAAAATAAATAAGATAACAAAATGTCATTCATATATGACAAAACAAGATAAAGACAATCTACATAAAAATATCACATGAATAACACGGTATTTCTACTACGCATTTTCGTTCTACGTTATAATCTCGACACCACATTATTTCATCCGTAATTTTGAAAAAAAAAATTTTTTCATTGTTTCACAGTTGATGCTATTAAAAATATATTTTCCAAAAAAAATTTCAAAATTATTTACAGAGTTATAGCTATTTTAGTGACGCGCCAACTAAGCCAATCCTACCGGAATGAAATCTTTAAACGCGTTTTTCTCGAAACTACTTTTTTCAACACGGTTGACATCATATATCAATTTTTAATCAACTGATTTACTTTAAATTTGGCATAAATCTTTTATATATAACGTTCTATTGTTCTTACCAGATTTATGTCAAAATTTTATTTTTAACTATTTTAAAAAATATATTAAAACTTTGGAAAAATAAGGCCAAAAATACTTTTTTTTAACAGTCGCAATTTCGTGAAAATAAAATGATTATACTTTTTTTTGAGGTAAGAACTATAGCGTCATTTTTATTAATTAAGAATCTTATTTTAAAATTTATTTTAAATAACAAGAAGGGTTGAAATCGTGTCAACCAAAACTCGCTGTTTTTACCCCTTACACTTTACTAGCCTATAACTTTTTAAATTGTATTTTCTAGATCGCCTTAATACAATATGTATATAATTAGATAAACAAAAGGTCTTGATAATTTTGGAGACAGGAGACACAGGATAAACAAAAATGCGAGATGCTTTGTTAATATCCAGAACTCGAACTATAGGAATGTTTAATAAATGTCAAACCGATCCCAATTTTTATAAAGAAGCATTATCCATTATCAGACATAACAGATCTCCTATATTTTTTAAGGGATGAAGAATTTAAATGCAATAAAGTCCCATTGTCTTCCAAATTGTACCAGTGTTATCAATAAATCTAAATAGGAATTTGAGTAGGCGCTGTTGCGCAACGTATAATTATTCGTTTTCTCATAAACCAAGGTGTGAAATCAAGTGACATTTAGAAACGACTTGAAGCACAGTTCGGTGATGCTATTCTAAGTAAGAACTAAGTGTTTGATTAGGATCAAAATTTTCGTAAATGTCTGAAAGTCGAAAAACAGTCTGCTAGAAAAATTATGGTTATGGTATTTTTGGACTCGAAATATATATTATTCGAATAATAACGCGTTGCGCAACAGAAGATCCTATTTGTCCCATTTTTTCTTCAGCGGCAGGATCAATATTTAGTATTTTACCGACACTCGATCAAATACAAATTATATGCTTCGTTTAACGCGGATTTGCATTGCGCGATAATTTATACGGACGATAATTTGTTATAATTTCAGACACCTCGACGATCCAATTTTCCGTCGATTAATTAGCAAATTTATGTACGTCCCATGCAATGACGTCGCCATTAATTTTTGCATCACAATTCCTCCCCCTCAAGAGCTGATGTGGGTTATAGAATACCCACCCCCGCATGACAGTTTTGTAATATTTCCATTATGGTTTACGGTCGTGAGTTGTCAGATACAATAACTTCGAGTGACAGGATAGTTAGCGAATTAGTGAAGCGCTTTTGCACGTCGGAATAACTTTGAAATGATAGCTGAAATGCTTGTTTCGATCGAGGCACTAGTTTACAATTTTAGCGAACAATTTCCTAGCGGAATAACTATAATATTTATAAAAATAATGACAACTTTGTGGAATTGCCAATGGAAAAAGACGAATGCCATGGTTAGCTTTCAAACAGGTATGATGTAATTATCTTGAAAATGTTCAAGCTGACAACTACAAAGAACTTGTTAAGGACTTGTTGAAGTGCTATTAGTGCATGGGGTGCAATATGTACTTGAAAGTTCAATTATTACATTCGCATATAGATATTTTCCACCCTAACATGAGCGCGATTGGTGGCGATGCTGTAAAATCGGCAGAGAACATCTTAGCAGACTACTGTTGAAACCTCAATGCCACAAAAGTCAGTAAAACACTCAAATATGTTTATAGCGAAGTGATAACAATCTGCAGATGCCAATATTGGTTTCAAAAATTTAAATCAAGCAATAGAAGCTTAAGGGATGAACCGTGAACGAGACAATCTATGAATTTTGATAATGATGCATTTAAATCCCCAATCGAAACATACCTAAGCCCGAATTGACTATAAAAAAAGGTTTTTTGGTGCATATTGTGGATTATGCGAAGAATAATTCATTATGAATTAATGAAACATTTTTTCCCTTTTAAACCGGATTTTTTTTTACAAAAAAGGGATCGACGGACTGCCAAAGCGATGGTAAGATGTGCTGAATAAAGAAGGAAATTATATGTTATAATGTTGCATATAAAAAAATTGTTATAAATAACATTTAACATCTAAATACTAAATACGCGAATATTTTTGGGTCCCGCTAATATTTGTTAAATGACAATACAATTTCAAATTTGACGCTCAAATCGTTGGCAATAAGTGCATCAAAATTGACCACATCAAAAATGAATCCGACGGCGCAATCTAACACCTTGATTGAATCAATTCGTCGTATAAAACAATGCAAAAAATCATCGCAAAACCACTTTGCGTCCTGTTTGTTCGAGTTCTTCGAAATTATTCAAATGAAAATATTCATTAAAAAAATGCGATACGACATGAAAACATGCAGATTCAAGGCTTGCTATTTTATGGCGATAAATCGAGCATCCGACGGTGAAAATTGAACGTCTTTAATGCATTTGAATTCAATCAATCATCATATATTGAGGGGGAATTAATGCATTTTTATGTCGTTTAAGGGTGCTCATTGAATCAATTGTACGCGATGGGGTTGCATTTTTACAATGATTCAACGCCACGCGCCATTTTAGATGTTTCAATTTGAAATTGCATCCAATGTCGAGGAATTTCGGATGCATCTGATGCATTTGTGGCTTTCTAATTTTTTGTTAATCATATGACGACCTTCATCTGGGTTCAATTTCAATGGTTCTAGAAAACGTCAAGATTAGACTGTGGCAATTGAATGATTCGATTGATCGATTGACGATTGTTAGAAATTATTGTTTTTGAATAAACATGGTATTGTCTAAAAAATATTTGTTGTTTATTTTGTTTTTGGTGTTTTTCTGCGTGGTTTTTAGCCGCATTTTTTTTTTTAGAAAAACCACATTTCGGCTTTGAAAAACATGTTTTTTAACGGCGTGGATCGATTCGACAGTAGCATTCACACTTTCCGAGCATACCTCACACGCGTTCATCACAGCATCCACAATGGGAATCGATCGACAATGGATTTGGTAAGACACGTCTAAGCTGCAAAAGCCTTCGATGGTTTTTATGATGACTCCTTACCGGTGGTTGCACCTGCAGTACCTTCACTCACAACACTTCACCTTTTGGCCCGCATCTTTGTCATCGTCATTGACAATGACTCCGGACCGGGAACTGACATAAATTCAGACCAACTCAGGCACTAATTTCACTTGATATTTTCGCAATTTGAAATCGGTTCGAGTTAGGTTTCACTTATCAAAAGCCGGCTAAAACCGAGGCAATTTTTTAAAAATCGTCAACATCCCCCCCGTGTTGAATGCAGCACGGCTTGCTGCCGACTGACAGATCTCCTTAGTAGCATACCCATCGGAGCGCGCACGGCCCGGCGCAGCCCCAATCCCTTTCCTCTCCCAAACCAGGGCCGCTCAAGCGCATACCGCATACACATTTTATTCAATTAATTTAATTCAATAAAATAAATTTATTATATATTAAAAAAATCTTCACAATTTATAATTACTATTGCTTATATGAATACATTCCTGCCGTGTTTCACGAAAGTAAATCATTTATTTTAAAAACGTAATAAAAGTTGCAAATCAATTAAAATATTGCAAAAATATTATTTAATATTATTAAATTATATTTCCCGTTTCAATCATTTTTTAGTAAACTTCCTGCTGGAAAAATCTGTGGCTAGAAATAGTTTCTGGAGAAAATGTTTTACCATCAATAGAAGACGAATACCAAAGCACAATAAAAATTTGTCGTGATATTGATGGAGAAGGTTTTGATGATATGGACATTCATGACATCCAATAAATATTGGACGATCGTACGTTGAACGAAGTCGAAATATTAAACGAATCTATCAAAATTAATTACTCAGAAAGCAGTTGCAGCGAAGAAGCTAAATGTTTCACATCAAAAACATTTAATAAAGACATAACATTGGCTTTTAAATAAGATTTTTATAGAAAATTATCTTATAATGGAAAAAAAGTTTAAAATTAAAGAAAAAATTAAAATAGATTTTGGAACATTACAATGAAATACATGAAGATTTAAAACGCTAAAGTAGATAATCGCTTATTAACGAATTTTTGAAGGCTAAACCCAAAAATACTCTTGCTGAATCATATAACCGTGTTATACAAGGCCCGAGTGTACTTAAAATTTTAAACGCATTTTTCTCGAAACGATATTTTTGTATGTAATATGTGGTGCCGATTGGTCTAAAATTTTACGAATTTATCTTACATATGTATGGTGTATTTCATTTTATGAATATTACCGGTAAGTAAACCGGTAATTACAGGCGAATTTAAGAGTTTTGTTTTGTTTCACTTTGGCAACATTGAATCGCAGATTGTTAATGTGAATTCGCATGCCAAAAGTTAATATTGAAATCTTGGACTTGTTCGAATCAATGGATCAATATCGGCTGAAAATCAATTGAGCATTTAGAAGAAGAGTTAGCAAAAATCGACAATAAAATTTAGAGTGGGAAACATAGTTCATTCAGTTCATTCAGTTCAGTTATTTCATTCATTTCAGTTCCTTTATCTGTATATTTTAAAAGCTGAATTTGTCTTGGTTTGAGGTGACTTTTAGCAATCCCTTTTATGGAATTATTGCTAACCGTTTATTTAGATAGTTTTTCAATGTGGTTTTTGTAGGATTTGAACCCAAGATTATTGAGTTTCGAAACCAACCGTTTAACCGCGAGACTACCTACATATTAATATTCAAATATAATTTTTATGCATATTTTTCTATTTTAAATCTTTCCATTTACCAGTTACTATAATTTTATCGTAAATTATAAGCCCAAGTCACGGCACAAAGTAAAAAAAAAATATTTGCCGTTGGTGCAGAAAAGAAGAATCCCGAAAAAACGCCTTTCCAAATATTTCGGCTTCAAGTCGTTTAGACGTTTCGAAGCTGTTATTCGATCAACTATTAATAATTTTACAAATCCAGATTGCTTTTAACATGGATCATCATCAAGCAATGTGTCCAATTCTTCATCTTCACTGAGTTTTTGTCAAAATTATT
Organism: Stenopsyche tienmushanensis; assembly: GCA_008973525.1. Taxonomy (NCBI): domain Eukaryota; kingdom Metazoa; phylum Arthropoda; class Insecta; order Trichoptera; family Stenopsychidae; genus Stenopsyche; species Stenopsyche tienmushanensis. Next base: position 565,811 of record WACJ01000097.1, read on the forward strand.
ATTTTTTAAGCGTTCAAACTAATCTTTGTATATTCCTTCCGACAGAGCATGATCACCACAAGGATTATATGTGCTTTAGCTGCAGATTTTTTTTGAATAAGAAGTGTAGTAAAATTCACTGTAAAATAGATGCGCCCCACTTAATCTATACAAAAACAATTGTTATATCGCCGTCTGATAGTGAAACGGCACAAACTTATTCACACACCCGATTCGTCCATATGGAAATGCTGCGACTATTGTTTAACATTCGTTCGCTAATGATTACTTAAATTAAATTCAATTTGTGTGTGGTTTTTTTTATACGAAGGTTAAAAAATTCAGTTATAAATAATGGATGAAAATAAGCTTTTTGAAATGGAAATACACCGGTTTTATTAAAGGTGCCATAATTCAAACAAATCGAATTGGCACCTGCTGTTTTTCCGTCGAGGAATTTTTCCGCAAATTTTTCATGAGGTCCTTGAACGACCAGATTGTTGAATGTTTTCGTCGCGCCACTCGTTGCGGTTTTGCGGTTTGCGCGCGTTGCGGTTGAAAGCATCTGGCGCAAAGGCTCACCACGCCCATACGGGCCCTGGCAGGACCTGGAAGGACTGTGACCCTTTTATTACTGAGTGCGCAAGTAAATATCGTAAAACATCGTCCTGCTTGCTTCCACGTCCGAAATTATCGTTTTCAATTTATAAACAAAACGATCGACTCTTATCAGGGAGGGTCAATTTATTTACTTGCGCAAAAATATAAACACGGGAGGCCAAGTATATTTTATGCGGATTGGATTGGGGTCTCTTAAAAGTTATCGAATGTTTGTTTATGTTGGTCGCAGAACCATGTAACCGAATCTGAGAAGAAAACATTGCTCTTTGGAAACGAGCCAGTAGAAACGATTCCACTTTGGAAAAAATATTACCAAGCGTTTTTATATGGAAAACAATGCGAAAAGTTGGCATTGGCAAGACGTTACATAGCAAGAATTTAATTTCAGATTAATAACTGGGATATTTTTAATTTGTTTGGCGTATTTTTCATATATTCTATGATAATAGTTTATTTATTTGTTTTTCAAAAAAAAATTGTATATGAGCATATGAGCTATTTTCTCTATTTTAAAACTGATTTATTCGATAAAAAATACAGTAACCTGTTAAAACTATATAAATATGTATTAAAAAATCTAAAAGACACTGAATAAAAAACTGAAAACGACTGAAAATACCATACTCTACAAGCACATGTGCATTAATTTTCAGCCTACCGTCGTATAAGTACACTATACTGTATCTGATATGATTTTCTTAGTTTTGGGGTTGATGTTTTACCCTTAGCATAAAAAAGTAATGATAATACAAAAAACATGTTTTTCTATCGTGTACCATCACAAATTGTCCCCCAACAATTATACCCCAAAATTGATTTATAATATATATAATAAAGCAATATATGTGTTTATTTAAGGGGCTGGCAACCCTACTATATTATCACTGAAGGTAGATATTCAATCAATGCAGCGTATTCGCCTCTCAGCCTCCACGAAGATTTATGGAATGTTCAAAGTTATGTTTGTAGATATTTTAGATCAAATATGCACACTCTAGATACAAGTTTATTGCCACAAATAACACACGAGCCTTTGAACCCTTTTAAATATAGACCGAGATATGAAACAATAGAATTTAAATCATTCTATTTGCGGCCAGTTTATTCAAATTGACCTTAGATATACGCTAAAGATAGAACATCCATCAACGACAATGGACGGGGCTTACTTGGACGATGATGAGCATCAAGCCCGCTCGGGGTTCATCCCGCAGCAGATAATGAAGGCCTAAATAAATCATCTAAATATCTCAGAGAAATAATTATATAATGCCGGCAAGTATCTCCCGTAAACAGCCTTCATCCACAAAAGCCATCCACATCACAAAGCTTTGACGTCAAAGACTTATTACGTATTCATACCAGTTTCATCCCCTGAGTCTGGATCCGAAGCTGGCCCCGTGCTGGCGTTTTGTGTCACATACGAACGAAAGCATTTGAAAAATTTATTACTGCGAAAACGGCTTATTGGGTAGGCTATAAATATAAATATCAGTATTTCCAATTTTCAGCATCATTTCGTCTGCATGACGTAAGAGAAATCCAATTTCAGGAAGATGCTTGACAATGAGACGCGAGCCAAGATTCAAAGGTATTATTAAATGAAACATTCGACCTTTCGACCTTAATCAACCCTTTTGTTTCTTGTAAAGACTCTAGAGTCTAGAGCTTTGAAAAATTCGTTTTTTTGTTGCATTGTTTCAAAGTTTAGACCTTTAAGAATATATCTTCCAAATAAATTTATAAAATTTTAATTATTTACGGAGTTATGGCTATTTTAGTGCGGCGATAATTAAGCCGGTCCTACCAGATTTAAATCTTTAAACGCGTTTTTCTCAAAACTACTTTTTTCAACACGGTTGACATCATATCTCAAGTTCTAATTAATTAATTTACTTCAAACTTGGTGTAAATCTTTTTTATGTAATCTTTTATTGTCTCTACCAGATTTATAGTCAAAATTTTATTTTCAACTATTTAAAAAAAAACTTCGAAAGTAAAAATGCAATTTATGAAAGAATTTTTTTTTCTTATTAAAATTATTTTTTCTTTTTTAGTTTCAGATGATTAGAAGGGTTGAAATCGTATCAGCCAAGACACACCCTTTTTTTAAGTCTTATCCGTTACCAGCCTGTACCATTTTAAATTATTGTATTAATATTCAAGTTCGTTAAAGTGTTATTAAATATGCAAATCGATGCAGAAACTGCACATGCGCAATAACTAATATTTTTTGACATTATATTATATTTGAAAGCTGATTTTACACTATTATAATAAGGCCTTATAATGATATAAAATACAATAAAATATATCATTTTTAATCCATTGTTTTCCCGCATTTAGCGTTTATTATCATGGCCTAGAACCGAAACGAAACCGAAAAGCAGTAATCGGTAAAACCGTTATTTTTTGCTTGAACAAAAACTCAAACGAAATCGATTCGAAAATATCGATTTTTACGGTTCGGTTATGTTAACCTTTCGCTTACGATGCTATGTATTTAGTACGCTATGTGACATATAGACATAGATGTGTAAAAATTCCCATTATTACAACTTTACGGGAAAGATTAATGCTTTCTGGATAGTTCAAGATGCGTCCATTCCCCCATTGTGCATTTTTTTGGCGCTTTCCTCGTCAATACCCGTTAGAATTTAGGTACCTCGGTTCCCAGAATTTTCAACGGTTACCTTTGTTTTATTTTGAAAGCGAGGGCCAATCGCCCATCGCTTTCTCCGCGTCGCGTCGATCGTCCTTCTTAAATTAAGTCTGCTCCGAATGATCAAGGATAGTGGTTTTTAAACTGGGGTCTGCAAAAAAATATATTGTTTTAGAGGGGGTCCGCGAAGAAAATTTTTCTTAAGAAGGGATCCGCGGACCACGTTATTTACATTGCAATTATAAGTAGCTCTATCTTGGAGTACCGTCGCGATTAACGAGGGATTGCAATCGACGGGGGAATATTAATTAATCACATGGTTCTACGTTGCAAAAACTATATCTAGTATTCCTTTTTTGACATGGATGGGTTTATGCTTTTTAATGTTTTCTTCAAGGCACTTGGAATCTCTTCTCTGCTACTGTTTTTCCTACTTCTAAGATTTAATTTATTTTCGTATATGACACATTTAAAAGCATATACTTAAAGCAAGTATACTAATTAAAAATAAATCGGAAAATCCCTCGATCAACGCGCTATTCATCCATCCCATACGCAACGAACTGAGTATTCAGCTGTGCGCATACTCGTCCATGGAAAATGAGAGGGCGCGATTTCTGCGTCTGAATAACGCGACCCCCCGAGTACAACGTAAATCAACCGAACTCAGCGACTCTCTTACGTACCTTCAATTAATTATTCAACATGATATTTTTGCTCGAATACATACGTACTCCATTTTAGCAATCCAATAATGATTTCGTTTATATGCATCAGTTACGGCGTCGGCTTGAGCTCGACGGAGCGTCGAATTCTACACTACTGATATTCAAATACTTAATAAAATTCCACCTACATATGGCATTATTAAAAATTTACATCTTTGGGCAATTTCCTCGGTAAGTTTTTCCGTAGTTCCGAAAAGAAACGAGTCGGGGACCATATGGCATCGTGAGCAGGCAGACTTGTGCAAATCTTACGTTTGTATTTTTCATTTCTTCCGGGGAAGTTTTCCCGTCGGGATAAGCGTTCGTATAATAAATATACATTGTGTGGATGGAACTTTTGCGTAGTAGGAATTCGCTTAAAAAATACGCTCGTATATTTGTTTCTCGTGCGAAGCAATTATATAAGGGATACGAAAAACAATATAAACACTCGCAAACAGGTAGTATACATTCGTAATATTTTATATTATAAAAATATCATAACTTCATGTGATATTGATCTCTTTTGTTGTTATTTTTTCGGTTTGGAGTTTTTCCATAAAAGATGGACATTAACGACGCTCCTACTTTTTCACAAACTATTAGGCGATAGAAGGTAAATATAAAGCTTAACTAAGCTTTAGATATTAGTAGTAGTATATATCATCTTGGATTTAAATTAACAGGGAGTAGAATTAGCTACTACATTTTTTAAAAACATATACTAGGGTCATCCAGATAATTGGGTTACAAGGGCGCTTCCGCCACCTTTTTGTGTATTGTCTTTGGATTCTGGGGTGTAGTGACACAACCACGTCTCATCCCTCATCACAATAGAATCCAAAAAAGCTTCTCCATCCTGTGCAAAACAAACTGACGGTTCAGATCCCTCCTAGATGTCAGGTGCGCTACTGCTTAGTTAAGTGTGAAAATTTATTATTTTGTCTCAAATTCTTCAAAATTGCATAAAAAGTAAATGAACAAGAAATGGACGATGTTTTAATAGAAATTGAAGACGAAGACATCGCAGAAGATCTGGAATAAATCTGGTGTATATTAATATATCTTCTGATGAAGATTGAGAATTAAATTGAGACGACGAGGGATAAATATCGTCGGACAGAATGAAGAAAATGGAGGGATGATTATTTTTCTCAAAAATTTATTTTATTAAAAAATACATCGTCGAGAATTCTGCAAGGCTATAAATGGATACAGCTTTTGATTTTTTCGCACAATATCGATATTATGAATTCTATAGTTGCGGAAATGAATAGATACGCCGATTAGATAAGGCGAAATATTAGTTCCAAATCTAAAATGCAAAAATGGGTTGATAAAGGCATTTCTGAAATTTTTGTTGTTTTTTTTTGGCTACGGTTATCTTGATCGGTTTGGTGAATAAAAATTCTATGAAAGACCATTGGACAATTAATCCTATTATTTCCACCCCATTCTTTAGAGTGCTTTTTTCATGGGATCTTATTTTGTTAATATTACAAACGTAGCCGATAATACTATTAAAAGTACTGATAGATAGACCCGAAAATAGAAAATTATTGGATCCCATTAAAAAAAACATATTAAGCCATAGTTTAATATTTATAAGTACATAATTAATTATTGATAATTAGTGATTCTATTTTGCTATAACGTATGTTTACAGGTTAAATTAAGTTACAATTCAATAGGGACCCTCAATTTTTTTTACGTTATAGCGGAGTCCCTTTGAGGAGTACGGTCGCATATTTGCGGTCAAATTCCGAAAGAGCACGCTTGTACGCTGAGCTCGGAAACGGAGACAAAGTGCAGTATCTATACATGGAAGATAGGGACAGAGAGCTGCTTACCAACATCACACAATTGTATAGATTAATCATAAAAGATTATAACGTTGAACAACGACAACAGCAAATGTGTGCAAATTATCAAAAAATATTTTCAAAAACTCCACAACTGTCCTGCCGAGTCGACTATTCGACGTTTGGTGATCAAATTCGAGTTAATCGCCAACACTCATACGTCACCGAAACGCAAAGTCTGCTGAAAACATCGCCGTTGTGCGTGAGAGTGTACGGGAACACCCGAGTCAGTTGATTTAATCAATTTTCGTCGTTATAAGATAATAAAATAATTCATTATTTGAATTGTCTCCTATAATAAACCTCCTTATGAATACAGAGCGCTCTGGCGCTTCTAATGACTCCCCAGTGCAAACTCCGCGACCGAATAAGGTGACAGTCGGGGATTGTCGCCGCGGCCAAGACAACGAAACGTTACATGCCATTAAAAAGTCGATTTGAGACGTAAGAAATCAATTATTTCGTATGGAGCGAGTAGCCATAACACTGTAAAAAATGTCACGTTTAGAAATTTGTCTTCGACTTGTCTTCGTCGACTTTTCAACAAATTTTTTTTTTCGTGAGATATGCATTGTAATGCCACACACGCTTAATAATTATTTTTAAAAAACGCAGTAGTATAGTTGCGTGGTTTATTGCTTCAGGCCACGTGTAGTGCGGGCTGAAAAGCTAGAATATTAAAACATGTAGGCGCTTGTTCTTATTTCAATGACTGTTTCTCATGCATCCGTTAAACGTCTCGCAAAACAAACTCTGCACACAAATAATGCTTGTGTTAATCTTATAATATTCAAAAAAGTGTGCACAATAACTTCCCAAAGTTTCATCGCAATCGGTTGAATGATATAGGAATGTATACGTAACAAACCCACTGCACGACAACCAACATACATTCATTTTAATATAATAAATATATAGATGTTCTTTTTGATCGTCCATTGTAGAAGTTACACTCGATGACCGCCAAGCATCAATCCAAATGCCAGATTTTAATATTGCGACTGTCAATCATTTTGATTAATAAACGACGGCTGATGGACGGAACAAAAATTGAAATGGACGCAAGAACTCATATGCAATTGGTTGAATATTGACTAACCGTCCATTACACTACATATTGACCGCGTGAGAATTCTTTCGCAAATAAGTGAAAATACACATTAGGCAGTTGTTTCAGTTTCATCACGTATTAAAGCACGCAATATCCAAAAAAGAGGCCTACTTTTTTCGCCTTTGTACACATTAAAGTCGTACCACGCGCGCAGGCTCTTCAAATTGCCATTTATATAACGCGAATGTGAATATGTTACATACAGAAGGCGCCCTTGAAGATTTTGATATTTGGATTTTTCCCCAGATTTAAATTGAATTTGATTTGAACGTCCACTCTTGAAAATTTACAACAGCCGATTATATTGTCTGTCAAGTGTCTCGGGCGAGTTAAGCCGGAGACTTTAAGCTTTTAAGTGCTCCCGGCACACGTTGAAAGTATGCCAAGAAAATCCCCGGCTGAGGAGCGCCTTTTGCTCCAGTTGTTCCCAAAAATTTGGCCACAAAAATTAAAAAAACGAGCAATTTATCGCGGATTTCTTAATGTCGGGCGTCCCAAAATAATATCTGCATACGGACGCATCGCAACGAAAGCAGTTCAACATCCCACATCGGATTGCAATCCGCCCACGCCACATAATAACCGCCACCCAAAACTGTCCACGTTCAATTGATCAAGCACATCATTTGCCCCCCTACATGTTCGATATTGTTTCGATCATTATTTCGGGCCGAACCCAAAATTACGACCGTTCAACGGAGTTGTTCCGGCCGTTTGACCGAATCACTCCAATTCCATTAATTTAACAGCTCGAATATGGCCGAGGCAAATTCAATTCAGATCTGCAACATCGGCGGTTTAATTTCAGAAGATGAATGGAGGCCAATGGTGTACAAAAGAGCACCTGCTACCCGAGACTAATTTGTGTGTTCGAATCCCAAATAGCCGTTTAGTTATATATTTTAGAAGCGGCAGCTGTCCTTTAGTACCGCGGCCTTCCTTAAATTAGTACATCTCAGAAGAAGCTGATGGCTCTTATGCGGACCCAATAATTCATTCAACTTCTCAGCTTAATTCAAACACAATAAAAATGACATAACGACAAAATATCCACCTATGCACGGCAAATATAGATCGGTTGGGCTTCAAGGCTAATGCGGCTAAGTGATGGTAATTATAGAGCATTTAATGGTAAGGGTCCAGCACCTAATTACCATTATTATAATATAATCACCCTTTCGTGTACATATGTTGGCTATCACTTCCACATAAGAAAGGGTCTTGCATAGAGTGATCCAAAAATATAAATAAATTATGATAATCATATGCATCAAAATAAACTCAAACCCATTGGACAAAATATCATGTTATGCGGTAAATGTGCATGTTAATCGACATATAAATGCGCATGCACTTCATTTAATGCCACTCATGTGGATAAATCACGTTTTTAGATACTAAATTTAAAAAAAAACCCCGCGCGCTACCATGATATGTATTTGGTACCCAATATGAAATTCTAAAAAATTATGAACCCCGTATCTATTATATTTCATTTCGATATTCTCACTATTTGAGTCGAGTTGTAGTAGATACATAATGGTAAGGAAAGGTTAGACGAAGCTGTACAAGATGCCAAGACAAACATAAATGGTTTAAAAAAATCTACAAAATGGTATAAATATAAGTGCGCAAATTAGTAGACATGGTAGAACTTTTAAAAAATGCTATACATCGCATATTGAAAATTTGGATACGAGAAAGCTGTGCGCAAGATGGGTGCCGCGTTTGCTCACAATAAAACAGCGTCGTGATAATGTTTCAATAGAGCGTTTGGAGAAAAATATATAGTTTTTATGGGTCTAGACTCGTTCGCGACCTCATTTGCCGCGAGCATAAGTTAGCCTCTTAGGGGATTTTCGTGATCGTACATATTATAGAAGGCTTCGGGTACGCATTTATTACCGAATATGCCGCTAAAAGCCCCTAAAAGAGGACGGAGTGGCCAAACAAAGTCTATGTGTCCGACCGGTCCACTTTTCGGACCGTTAACATGACGAATGAATGCCTCGCGATCGAACGCTATATCCGAACATTTTACACTCGGTCGAAAGTATTATTGCCTTTATTTTATTACGAGCTTATGCCGTCTGTTTCGGCACACTGTTTAAGCGATATCGAAGAAAAGAGGGATTGGACAACTTAGTATATATTATAAAAACGGACAGAGTCAATCAATGTTAGTTTATGCAAAGTAGAATGAAACTTGACCTTTTGAGGAGTACAGTCGTGTATTTGTGATCGAATTCCAGTGATTCAGAAAGTGCATTTTTGCACTTTAAGTTTGGAAAGAAACAAAGACGGAAATAGTGTCTTACACGTTGAGTTCGCAGACTGTAAATGGATCAACTTATCGTCTGTACAAATCCACTTATCTCTCAAGATCATGCAGCGTGTATTAAGCTTGTATATAAATAAATAAACACTGTTAATAGCACACAATATTCATTTATTTCTTCGCGTAAACATAAATAATACACTTGAAATCGATTCATTTGGGCTAACTATACAATCGTGTGATGTACACAAGAAGCTTTCCGTCCCTGTCTTCCATGCACAGTATCTGTCTCCCTCCGAGCTCGCAAATACGCGATTATCCTACCATACAGGTTAAGGAAGATTCATATTCCTTAAATTTTAGATTATTCCAAGACAATATGTTTTGTATAATAATTACATGGATTTATAAATGTTATATTATGTTATTTTCAAAGGTTTTAGTTTCGTTTACTTTTTTTACTATTTTTTTAAAATGTAAATAATTTCGAAACAAATTATTACCTAATAAAGAAGTTACAATGATATTTGTGCTAACGTAAATTTAGTTAATTACCGTACAGTAGCAAATTTGTTGTAAAATAATGAATGACCCAACTGCGAGACTTTGACGACGAACCACGATAAGTTCAAGGCATGCACTATTGTTCTCAAAGTCCAAGAAATGATATTATCTATAATAATCAAAGATTTTAGTCCAGAAATCGTTGTTTCTGTATTTAATACCGTATATTATTAAACAAATTTAAGCTTGGGAATTTTCGGGCGGTTCATCTTATATTTTGACTCGTCAACATTTTAGACGATACCCGCCTTCGATTAAATTGGCTGTGCTAAATTTTTCAATTAAAAATTAACCCTGACCCGTATTTTTTTTCGGCAGCCATGAAGTAGCTTCAGAGCTGTATTTTATTTAAGAGAGCAGCTTGAATAATGTAAGTTTTCGAATTAGCTATAAAGACAAATATTCCATCTCGACGCTGTAAGCTGAGGCTGTAACAATAGTAGCCGTCGGATTTAATATTCATTGAAATATTCGACCTAATTTAAAGCGTTGATTGAAGAATTCCTGCGGGACGTCTTCAGTTCGAGACGACGGGACGTTGATCATTTAATATATCATCACCGATTTGAGAAAGCGTCAAATCATAATATCCCGTGTCATTATAAAAGATCATCCAAATTTAACGCTTAGATATCAGCACTGTATAATGTTATAACGTGGCGTTTTATTAAACGATATAAGCCATTTTGTTTTAGTAAAAGATAGTACAATTATAACCATGCAATAGATACATATTGTAACAACTGTTTGGGGTGCATTTTGGATAAATATTGTCTATATATGCGTCACAATTGAATGATATTTTATATCATTTAGCGGATTCATTGATTTTTTTTTTCAAGGAAATAATGTATATTTGATTATTTAGCAGGCTTTTTAAGGTCGAGTAATTTACTGGCGTATAAAAACAGATTTTTCGCCAAGATAATCCGAATATGGTTATTAAGGAAAACTTGTTAACTTTCAGACAATGATAAATGTAGAGGCCCTGTGCGTGCCTTAGCAAGAGTACGAAACGAGAGTATAAATAGATAGCAAACTGTTCAACCCCAAATTAATAGATTAAATTCCTATTAAGCGGGGGTAAACTTGGCTGCATGTTGAAAACAGCCATTGTCCATCGTCGATGAACAGTAGGTGAAGGTGAAGGCTTTCAGGGGATGAGGGTCGCGAAGGTACGTGTCGCAGCCGTGACGATAATTCGCGATCGGCATCGGACCCCAAAATGGGGTCACGAACTCGAAATCATGCACCCCCAGGGCAGATGAATATCAACCGATGGCCCTGATAAAATTTTCATTATATTCCAGGGAGCTTCGGAAAAATTTTAGATATACAATATTTTTGACAATTCCCATTAGGCATTTTTATCCTTTGTCATTTGCTAATTTTATTAATACCCCGCCCTGAATTTATATATACGTTAAGGGTGTATTTAATACATTTTTCCCATTCTTCGACCGACGTTGACCCATTTCGGGAATAACACGTGCTGGAGAAATTCAGGATGGGATGCTTTTAATTCAAACGAGTTTTACCTTTCGGCTTCGACACAAAGAAAGTGATCATCAATTTTTGTTTATTTATAAAGACCTGCAAATATTTTCTTCCTTGGATGGTCGAAATTAACTTTTGGGGTGACCATACTTTCTTCATTAAAAAAGACGTGTATTTATTAGGCAATGAATAATAAAGATATTTGAAAAACGATTTCGTTAAAGCTACTCATTGATATGTATTTAATTACATAGTCCTTATTTTCATGTTAAAGCAATTTACATATCTTCAGGGATTAACAAGGATTTGTAAATCATAGCTTAAAAATGCTATTTAAAGTTAAAGACCTTTGGATTTATTTACATCTTTAAATCCAATCTATTCAGTATATATTTAATGTGATCTTAACAATCTTCAAAAATGATTTGATATATTTTTTTTATTTTGCAAGTAAGCCCATAGAAACACAAACGACTGAGTGACTTGAGTTTTTGATCTCATGGTAGAGATATTAACACATTTTAGTCGGGTGCAGATGCGCCTAAACTTGCAGTAGTTGCGGGGGATATTAGGCGTCGCGTGCGCCAAATACTCAAATAATAAAATTAAATTACTTATATGCTTGACTATACACAATATTAATTTATTAAGGGGACCAGAAAGTATTCAAACATATTAACCTGTTAAGCAAGGAAGTTCCTTTTCAATAACGCAACATACAGTGGACGCGCACGTTTTCTTTAGGACGTATATATACGTCCCGCCCACCTGGCGTGAGTTCATATTATTAATTTTTTTAACGATGCTTAGAATTTGTAAAAAAATCAATTAAACATATATATTTTTATTTATTTTTTTGTAATAAACTCGATATTTACTGGCTTTAGTTCCTTTTTATTTGTTCTTTGAAAATGCCTTTCAACTAAGCGTGAGGGCTTAAGTGTAATGTTGTTTTTTAATGGCATAGGTTGGCTTTTTACTATGTTGTCTGAATTGAGCATCAATACATCTTTTTTGTCCTTCCATTTTAAAACTATAAGTTTGCCTTTGAATCTTACCATATGCTATTAGTTACCGTTTGTTAAGCACACGTCCACTCCAACACAATAGTGAAGTGCAAGTAATCTACTACCTATCTTAAATTCATTTCAAAAAATGTATCGATAACATATATTTCGAGGACGTATATATACGTCCTAACTAATTTCGATGCAGTTTACGTTGGACGTATATATACGTCCCGCCCACTTAACAGGTTAAGACATGTTTGTGTTCAAATACAGTGATGGAAATATCTGTTTATCATTTTTTATTGTTAAGCATAAAATTTGCAGACCCGAAACTAACGAATTCTACATCAGGCATTGTACCAGCACAGTGACTTCCTTTGACATCATATTCCTCAACCAAATGCGCGCTGCTTTCTTTCCGGCAGCAGATGAAGACCTTCGCGCGTCAAATAACGTACCCCCTTCAGAACGGTTCAGCATCTTAACAACTCGCCGTTTCTGACACCAATGTTACTCGAAGCATAGTCTCCGGTCCACACCCCGCTCTCACGTAATTGTCGAGATGGTTACTCTCGTACGCAGGTACGTTCTTTTATCGGGTCGTTATGTAGCCGAGCAGAGAGATAGAGATGGATGTGTATCGAATACATATACTCTCGTCTTACTTAATTTTTTATTGATGACGAGAGAGATCTGACCACGAGAAAAACGTCTCTCCTCAGCCAAGGCTGTCCGACGACTCTTCGTGACTTCTTTTTTCAGAAGTATTGGCAATGCCATAAAATATTCGCTCACACTATGCCATGAAAAGCCATGAATGCCATGAAAAACCATGTTAAAACGGTTGACAATAGTCCCATAAAAAGGGACTACGGATGGACGGGCGTCGAACAGAAAGACTCTCTTCTCTGACTTTTTATTTACATGAGATCTGGCTGCGGGAAGGACGTCATCCCGCAACCAAGGCTAACTGACGACTCTTCTCGTCTCCCGCCTCTTGCGCGTCACCAGCCAACCAGCAACGGTGCACGCGCAAGAATCGATCAGTCGGTATTCCAGACGCAATGTGTTCACAACGCCACAGAAGATGGCGCTGTTAAAATAACACATTGCGTCTAAAGAGAGTAAGAAGATGTCGCTGTCGATCCTTGAATTTTTTTTGATCATCACTTAAAAATGCATATTCTATACAAAAAATTGACACTCGATGTGATCATTATCCCGATGAAAATGTGTTAACGACGCTAATGAATCTCGATCCAAGTTTAACTTGATTTTTCATATGCGAAAAGCCATAATATGGAAATCGTTTGTTTTAGAAAAATGTGCAATACAAGTAATGCTGTATAAATAACAGTATTTGATTGAAAAATATATATTCCGAGCAATTAAATAAAGTATTTCAAGCCCTCAAAGTTGATCGAAGATGATCAATTCACCATATCGTATTACATAGAGCGCTTTTTTACAGGATCTCATTTAAAGGAGGGCATTTCAATTACCGTTTAAACATCTCGATGAAAAGCAATTACTTTCTTACGTCTCAATCTCTCAAGTGCTCTCAAATTATACGGCTGATATGGAAGATACATTGAAAAAATGTAGATAAGTATTTCTGCATGAAGAGCCCTGAAAAAAAGCTACTTTATGGAATACACTCGATCGTATCGTATAAGCCGTTTAAGTGATTATATTCTATTTGCGTACAAATGCGTATTTATCATTTATCATTATTTACAAAATGATTTAAGCAGCTCTAGCAATCAATTAGGAGTGCTAAACGCCTTTACTACACCGAATGGAAAGATCTTTCATAAAATTTCCGCCATCGTGATCCGCGCTTCATTTAATGACGGCACAGGAATAAAACGGAAATGAAGTTTATGGACGACCCCAAAGCCAGGTAATGAAAAGCGGAAAACTTCCGCTCAACTGTGTGAGGCTTTTCCACGGAATTGTAGCCGGAATCCTAAATATATCAACTCCATTTTACATTGAAAATTTATCTTCATTCGAAATAAAGCCATTCAAACGCAAAAGGAATTGAAATAAATGATACAACAAACGCGTAGTGTTGGATTGAATATAATGCCATTTGAAATTCGATCGAATCAATATAAATGCGTTTATTATGATACAAACAAGCCGTGGCTATTAAATAACGAGACTGAGTTCAGTATATGGATCAGGATTTATAGTTAAATGGGTATCCTAGTCTAGAGGTATACATTTTATGCCTCTAAAGTTCGATAAAAAAGAAAAAAATATATTTTATATAAATATAAAAACTAAAAACATTATAAGCTGGTAAAGTTTAAGGAGTAAGAAATTGCGTGTATCGGTTGACATGATTTAAACCCTTTTAATTATTTAAAATTTTAAAAATAAAAAATAATCTTAATTAGTTAAGTTGTTGCTATAGTTCCTACCCCAAAATAAGTGTTTAAAAAATATTTTCACAAATTGGCGGCAGTTTAAAAAAATGATTTTTTAGCTTTATTTTTTCAGTTTCAATTTTTTTTTAAATAGTTAAAAATGAAATTTTGACATAAATCTGGAGAAACAATAATTTTGCAATCGAGGATCAGAATACTATAAAAAATGGTTTTTATTATTTACATACACGAATAGTAGAGAAAGCAGATAAGAGCAGAAAAAGAAGGAAGCAAATATCCACTTCATCAATTAAGGAAAGATACTTAGTCTTTAAAATAATCAGGTTTCCATATTTACGAAACTAGTTTTTCAAGCTATGATAACAGGCTATAACGTTTTTGAGGTTCAGGTTGATTTCTTGAGTCCCCATTTTGTTGCGTTCACCGCTGCGATAGTCCCTGACTGTCACCTTATTCGGACGCGGAGTCCGCACCGGGGAGTCATTAGAACACCGGGACACTCCGTACCATTATCCGCTCCTTAAAAAGACTTAAAAGATGAAAAGAGAACACAATTAAAATATTTAATTATCTGTTACATCATCTGGCGCGTTGCTGCCACAGAAGTACTAATTCTAAAAAGATCGTTTGAAATTTGAAAGAGTCATCTTGTTTAATTAGGAATGATAGAAAGAATGAAATTTATTTTATTTTGTTGATTTTATTATAAATATGAAACATTGATTTTTATATATTCTCATATACTGTAAGTTAATTGTACTATGCCTATATTATTTGATAAAGTGCAAACAATAAATTGGCAAAGTTTTATCGCAATTAAATGAACGGTATGGCAACGCATTAAATACAAACAAACAAACATTATTTTTTATATATTACACTATGCCTATTTTACTCGCGGAATCTTTAGCAATAAGTGGACGAAGTTTTATTGCAATCCGATGAACAGTATGGCAGCGCATTTCACATGAACAAAAACCACATTCATTTTTATTTATTAGATTTTTTAGTAATATATAGCAAATTTTTATAAAAAGTTATAGCATTGAACAGTGTGTTTAAATAATCAATTTTTTAAAACCAGTGCTCCATTCCTCCTGAAATGAAACTGGCATTGCCATAATCATCAACGGCGAGCTCGTCATAAAGTCATCGAAATTTAGACCTCCGGAATACGTATCACCAAGCAAAGCGGTGAAGAATATTTGAACAAAATTATATTTTATAATTAATGCCATTATATACATTTTAAAATAAAAATAGAATTGAGTAGATATCTTATATATAACTTGTTTTATTTACATTTAAACATGGAGCGTCTTTATTGACATAATACCAATTACAATTAGATATGTTACATGGCTCTCAAATTTGTGATTATTCAAAGTGTAATTATTTTTTTGAAAAAAAGGCCACGCCTCTTATTTTCGATTTCGATTTAGTTTCAAAATATTTATAAAATTGTTAGTAACCACTCCAGCATGAATAGTAAGCAACTGTTGATACGCGCAGGGCATTTATTTTTATCGCACCACTTCTAACGTTCCCAGGTTTTTTGGGTGTTTCTAAACTAGGAGACCGGGCGGGATGAGGGTGGCAGTCTGGAAGTGGGTAGGGAGGTGGCACGTGCAAGAGGAGCTCCCAGGCTGGATCAATAAAACCCTCAGGAAGGCTTGGGAACGGTTAACTCGTACAACTGTTACGAGGCTTGACGTAGCCATCGGGCTCCTAGGCCATTTACTACAAGGAGCAAACGTGACAAATTTGACAGACTCTTTGCCGCCGGATCTCAATTAGTTGACAGCCCCGAAAGCCCTTTATGAGACGGTGTCAATGACTCTAATCTGTAATTAATTTGAATTTGTCAATTTGGACCACAACTCAAAGCGGCCATATTATCGACCACACCGAATAAAAAAACGATTTACATAACAATTTCACACCCGAACGCCTTCACCCCTAAAGTGTCAAATAAGCATTTCGATATGATACAGCCTCTCAAATTGAATATCCTTACAAATACCGACTTCTTTATTCATATTTTGCCAAAATGTCAAATATTAACGCTGGCGCCATTTGTATTCGAATTCCAATTTTTCTTCATTATGGTGTATTTCGGCAAGCGTATAAATTTGAAAATGATTTCATGAAAAGCGATACGATGACGTGGGATATTAGAGTCGGTAAAGTAGCGCCCTGCAACGGAGCCCGGTGACGTCAATGGAGAATTTGGCGCCTATTCCTATAAACTTCGCTTTGTTTCGACTTCAGTGACTTGCAGTAAGTTATAACTGCGACGTGGTATATTTATTACATTCGATAAATCTTATCAGTGTTATATTATTAAATTTAAATATAAATTTGTACGAAAATCTATACAATTGAGCTTTTATTGATAAATAAAGCTCAAATCATGACCCGTGTGGATTGTCGCCTCTCCATGGCCACTTGCCGCTTCAAATCTGTGTGATTTTCAATCTCGTTGATATGATCATAATCAAAGTATGCGATATCCAGCTTGTTGGCTGTATATAATACTACTGATATTATCTGACCAGCTTAAAGCTATTCAAAATTAATAAATTCAACAATATCTCATAATAAACAGAAAAAGATATTTTTTTAGTATCAACTCAATAAATACCGCTAAGAATTAGAGAATTTATACAAAAAAGTTAAACTATGATGTCAATGAACATTTACAATATGATTCGAGAGCTGTGGTAACTAGTAACTAAAATTAATGGAGGTATAAAAAAGGACCTTCCATTAATACGCCAGGATTGGCACTGTAAAAGCGACAGTGCTCTTTCTCTCTCGCAGCAGTCGAATAATACGCGGTTGGAACTGCGAAACGGACAGTTCCAGACAAAGACTATTGTATTATTTTCTTAAGCTGGATAGAAATATGGGTTGCTGCAGTTTAACAGTTCGAGACACTAACTGTGAAATATTCTACTTTCTTTTAATATTTTAAGCAGAAATAATGATATTTAAATTAGTCGATATTTATCGTTTTAATTATATTTTAGTTAAATATAATATCGGTGATATCCGTTTTTTGTTTAGAATAACTTTAAAGTATCTATTTCTTATCAAAAATTAAAATTTATACTCTTATATGCATATATTTTTACTAGGGTAATCTATAAAGTAAGGTTACAAGAGCTCCTGAGCCCTTCTGGACTATATTGTAGCGTGGGCGATTTACTATTCCCACGCAGTAGCGCTGTTAATCTGAGCAAATTTAACATCTTCCGTCTCTCTTCAGGTGCAATGTGTTATTTTAACAGCGCCATCTCTTGTGGCCCTGCGGAGACATTGCACCTGCATACCGACGGATCGCTTCTTGCGCGTGCACCGTTGCCGGTTGGGGAGTGACGCGCAGGAGGCGGGGTTCGAGAGAGTCGTCGGTTAGCCTTGGCTGCGGGAGGTCGTCCTTCCTGCAGCCAGATCTCTCTCTCTCTCTCGTGTGGAATAAATAGTTATTTTGACCTGTTTATTAATCTTTTAACTTATTTTCCTCAACGTTACACTAGTAACCGAACCGTTATTTGGGAAGAAAACCGAAATGATAAAAAATAACGGTTCGAAACCCTGAATTTATGATTCTTTCATAATAAATTGTAATACTATGCATCAAAACAGTAGCAGTGCGGTTAAATCAGCTCAAAATACAAACAATATGAAAGTGATAAGATAGTCTACAATAAAATATTAAGTGCAATCGACAATGGATAAGACTTAGTTGTTATTCAATATTTAGTATAATGTCATTGGATCGAATTATTTTATCGAAGATAAATCATTTACATTCTAGAACATTTAACGCTTTCGTGGACACTTCGAAATTAGCTGGGACATCAATTATCGACGTAATTCATGAAAATAATATAAAAGTTAAACCATCACCGAAACACACAAAATCATATAAATCATGAAAAATATTTTGAAAGACGGTATTATTCGAAGAATACAGAGAATGCTTTTGTAAACGTTCAAGAAAGGACTGCAATTGCAGACGTGTCCGCGAACACCTTAATTAATTTTTCACATGATTATCTTTGTTGTTTTTGTCATATGGAATAAATAGGGAGGATTTGATAAACTTTCTCAATTTAATCTCTGAAGTATCTCTTGATTAAATATTTTAAAGTCTTTTCAAGTTATAAAAATATATTTTTACATGACCATTCAATTTAATTTGAGCTATTTAAAGTAGATAATATATAAACGAATATTTCTCGGAGTTAAGTCGAATTTAATGGTTATAAATGGGTATATAATTTCGAGACAATATGACAATCTGATGATTATAGTACCAAGTATTGATATATTAAACTAAATCTTAGATTCTTAGTATCAATATAAAGGTTCGGGTTCAAATACAAAAATTGCGAAGATACTCATAGAATAATAAGAAACTAATTAAAAAAAATCCAAAAATTTGAACTATTAGCTGTAAGACTTTCAAATTGAAATGTCCATTGTGTTAATGAGGATAAGGTCATTTTAATCTGATTTTGAAAGCTGGCTGATAAAGACAACAATAGAATATCACATTGGCATTTCAAATCAATTAATTTTAACAGCATTCATTTTAATTGTTCACAGTTTTATTGATACTAAAACTATTTGCATATTACGCATTAATAAGGAATTCGATGGCAATATTTGCATATTATCTAATCTAGTATTTATTTTTCATATTGCAGATATGTTTCAGTGATGATTCAACATCTGAAATCATCGAGTATGTGCCATAATATGTTGATAGTATGACTCTTGGATTCGATTAATCCTCAAAAATCTCATAGACAGCGAACCGAGTGCTTGGATGTATGCATATGCGTCCATAGAGAATGAGTGGTTGCGATTTCCGCGTCTGAACAACGTGGCCCCCGGTCACAATATAAATCAACCAATTTAACGTTGCAATTGCTTCAATTAAACCTACATGATAACTCTAAAATTAGTATCGAAGTAGGAATAAAATATTCTCAGTGATTGGTTATCGTTATGAGATACAATACATTTATTTGAAACGACAGTAAAATATTGATTGGCAGGATTTAAACAAGGCCGTACGAACTGCCAAGACGAACATCACAGTAGTTGACCAAATGAGGTGACTGGAAATGGTACAAAATGGTATTGGATGACCGTCAACTAAAAGTATGCGAGCTAGCAGATATTGTAGGCATTTCAAAAAGTGTTAGTACATCGCATATTGACTGAAAGTTTGAACATGATAAAGCTGTGCGCAAGATGGGTGTCGCAGTTTGCTCACAACGGTCGGATACTTCCGAGACTAACCTCGTATCTTCTGATTGCGTACAACAATTAATTCCCAAGATCTGTTAGATATTTGCTATCATAAATGTGAATTAAACGACTCAGGTGTTACAAAGAATGATACCAAACAAGATAAAGTCGCTGATTGCATATGCACAATCGTGCGAAAAGAAATGATGGTCACCCTATCGAATCATCGACTAATCCTTGTCCCATTTGAAGAACCAATCAATTCTTATCGATCGATCGCGACTCTCGAAATCTTATCGCGACCGAGGAACACCCTTCTCAGATATCAAAATCACGCCGTACAAACGTTAAAAACGTGCCACAACCAAAACCGTTTTAGGATCTCACATTTAAAACTAATCCATCGAATCCCGACGCAAATCTGAAATATATCTCAAACCTGACATAATTTCATAGGCGTTCATCAATTGAAATTTTTCATCCCCTTCGTGGAAATTCCAATCAACGCCGAGGAATCGGGTGTAAATTTACATATATATTTATTTATTGCGCGACCTTCGGAATCAACAATTTAAATTGGGAGCTTTTTAGGAATAACATGAATAGATGTCGTGGTTTAAAATATGAACATTCGTGAATTTATGCGGGGTAATTTGTACAAGGATAACGTATCATAAATAAGGGACTTATTAACGCTGGGAGGCCTCGAGAACTCCGCTTGATATTGTGTTATAAATCTTTCGGGAATTGTGAGCTGTAATTGTCGTAATGCATGGGGTTTGGGATTGATTGATATGATGGAATAAAACAAAACATTTTATATAAATATATAATAAAAGTTATTTTTGTGAAAATCCATAACTTTTCAATGAAACTTATCAAAAACTATATTTATTTAGGTCACAAAACACGAATCATCACCTTAGAATCGCTTTTCAATTCAGCTGCATTGTGTAATTATTCCCCGCATATCCCACCATATGCACAAAAATAACATTTTTATAGTCAATCCGGGCTTAGGAATTGGAATTGGGCGTAGCAAGTGTTTTGTCCGATGAAGGCATGCGGTACCCATCCTACCCCATAATACCCATCCTATTCGTTTTGCCGATGAGTTTTATTAAATATTTTTGCACAATGGTCCATGGGGATTTCAATATTTGCGATAATTCCTTGGTTGTTGGCTGTGGTTATCAAAATTCAAAGAGTGTTTCCCGATTTCAATTCGCCCATTAAGCTTTTATTGCCCGATTTAAATTTCTGGAACCAACATTGGCATCTGCGAACTGTTAAGCATCTTTAAGTGTTTTACTGCCCTTTGTGGCAATTTACATTCAAATTGCAATTACCGGTAAATCGGTAAAAACCTCTCACAATACCGGTTTACCGGTTATTTACCGCTAAATAAAGATTCTTAATATAGAAAAATATAAAGATTCATTTCAGATTCAGAAAAGTTCATGGACGAAAGAGAGATAGAGAGAGAGAGATTTGGCCGCGGGAAGAACGTCTTTCCGCAACTAAGACTAGCGAATTGAATCTACACAAAATAACGGCGCCATTGTGTGAGGATAACATTTTGCCCACACTGCAAAACCATAGAAAAAGCTGCAATTAATTAATATATAAATTCAAATATATTTTAAAAATATTTCGACTCAAAATGTCTCTTCTTGATCAGTTGACATTTTTTCTATTTACAGGACCGTAACAAGGGCTTAACAAAGCAGGCGCCCACCGCGGGTGCAACTGGGCTTGGGGCGCAAAACGCAGAATACCAACCCGGTCGAAAGTTGCACATGGTTATTATTTTACTTTACATAAATACTGATCGACTCTGTCCGCAATAAAATAAAGACAACAATACTTTCGACCGATTGTAAAATTTAAACAACCCATCTGATTAGTCTTCTTCAGACAAATGTTTAAATAGACATGTTCGGGTATGACATCCGATGGCGAGGCGCTCATTCGTCATATCAGCGGTTCGAAAAGCGGACCGATTGGACACACACGCCTTGTGGCCATTCCGTCCTTTTTTTAGGGCTTTTTGCGGAATTTTCTATGATCTGTACAATTACGGAAACAACGTAGCGTCTAGACACTATCTATTATTGTATTTTTTTAAGCAGTGACCGCCATCTCTACGTTAGGTCGGATACTTTTGGGACTTTCTTTGTATATTATTTTAAAACATACACTATAATAGTATTTAATATATTGCATTTATAATAGTATTAGTTAACTTTAAAGAATAGCCTTATCCTGATTTAACAAGGAATAGAAGTTAATGGGGAATCCCCAGAAATATTTTATTCCTTGTCATTAAGTCCTTAGAATTATTAATTTATTTCCAAGATATTTAAGGAACGTCCAACATTCAATCATCAATGATAGTTTTAATAATTCGAGTCTCTTTTTTCTTATCGTTTCGCCAAAAAAAAAAATGGATCGATAAATTGATAATACAATAGAATTGTGGAACAAAAGTGCTTTTCCCATACCAAATTTATCAGATCGATGGAGAGATAAGAATGTCCAAATAATACGAAATTTACGAATATAGCATTAAATTATCAGAGTATTAATTTAGCATTAAAGTTGACAATCGTCCATCTTTCTTCTATTTTAAGCAGCAATCAATTGGAGTCTAATTTTGTCAAAATGATAATTTTCAATAGTCTAAATATTTAATTTTAGTCTAGATTCGTATTTATAGCATGTGTAGAGTCGATAACGAGCATCCATCGCAAATTGCGATTCGAAACGTGCTCTCAAATCGACGGTTGTAAAACAAGAAAATCGTCCAGGTAACGTCATTAGCACGGACTAGGAGCCTCAATTATTATGGTCGTTATTTTTTAAAGGCTTCGTTAAATCAAGCTTAAAGCTCCACGATCCCCATTGACGATTATGATTTTAAATAGCCGATGAAAATGGCATAAACTCAACCAAAATGACGTTTCCATCCCCGAATTCAAATTTGCGACGGTGGCGCCACTATTCGTATCGCGTGGAGAAAATGCGAACTATAGTAATATTCAAATAAAATTTTTAACGTCTAGCGTTTGATGCAAAATTGGCAATCTATGCTCCATAAATTATGCTGTTTAAAATTAATCTGATTTCGTATGCGTCATACAGATTAATTGCGCTTCCATTTTGTTAATATAAACATATTATTTTGTATGCTTTTTTAATTTATATTGTTGACGTGTCGCCATGTGTATACATAATAAATGTACAATAATGATGCAACTTTATCTGCGTATTTAAATATACATATTTGAATTTGCTCACAGCGCAAACAGTAAATAAATCAACGTGTCACAATGGCTGCTTTTGAGAAGCGCTTGATATTATTTAAATTTCATAATTTTGACACAATGCATTATTACAAAATAATCAAATAGTTTCATTAAGAGTCGATAATGAAATATTGATTAATAGTCTTTGTTGTTGGTAGATATTTTATATAATTTAATAAGGACTCACCCTTCGGCCAAGACGTAGCCCCGAGAGCCCGGAGTCATTGGTTTGTACGATCCACCCCCTTAAGAAAGTGGAGACTCGATGGCTTGAACCCCCAGGCGCCTCCTCTCATCACTAACATGACAAAAGTGTGATCCGCGTACTCACAACACTCCCGTCTACTGCACTCTACACCCATCGACTGTTCATTAAAACACTACACACGTTGATAAGCGTAATTATCTCGTCACTCAATATATGCATTTTTATTTTACTACGGGAAATATCTATACATATCGCAACATATATAGATATTTTTTATCTGGAATATTTATACACGGATTAAATACGCTTAGATCTCAAGAGCATTTCATACGAGCGTCATTAATACATATGCTTCTTAATTTTCAAACAGTTTTATTAAATTTAAACGACGCGCAATAAATTTGCAACGAAATAATGTATGCACGCAAATTAATGCATTATGATCGCAAAAAATTCGAGCGCATCAGTGACACATTTTTTTCTTCTTGGACCAAAAATAATGTAAACGTCAACTTTGACATTTGACGTTTCGAAAATGGATTTAAAAAAAAAACAACTGTGCTATGTAATGACAACTTTGAATAATCCCCCACCATTAAATATAAGTCGATCAATTAACGTCGGTCAGTATTTAAATTATAAAGCACCCCCGTTACTTAATATAATCGCGCCGAAAATCAATATCTATACATATTTGACGTCTTATTAAACGATGTCAAGCCGTTAAATTATATAAGCGGGGTCGAACGGCAAGGGGCGATGTCGAAAATTAAGAACTTACGTAATGAATGCGATTCGTTTTAATGATTTGTCGATTGTTAGTGTCGTTTTTAGGTTAGGTCTGACGAAACATGTATTATTGTGCGGTCGGTGTTTCGGTGTTCTCGCGAAGCTGTGCCGGCGTTGCGCGAATTGATTTTTGCACCTTGTCGATTTGTTTTTATTCGGGGTGGTTTTTAATTAAATTGTGCATTGAACATGTGAAATTGACACTACTATATACGGAATAGATTTATTGTCGTAGTCACAGGGGTAAAACGTTCGGGTCGACTTCGGGCGTTTCCGTCAATGTTCGTTAGTAGCCATTTTGGAATTTTCTTTATAGTACAATTCCAACCCCTCAATAACGAGGCGTTTTTTTAAATAATTTTTATTAACACGTAACTAGCGGAAAATGCATTGTTACCATTTAATACATACTTGAGACGATACCCCCCCCCCCCCTCGTATTCCACATCATACCAAAATACAATACCAATAAACGACCACACCAACATCGCCCCAGGGGGATAGTTGAGACAGATGCAAGCAATTACAATTACAAAATAAAATCACAACGTAAAATCTAAACACTCACATCACACTGCCCTCAAGAGCGCTTATCCAAAACTATATTAATCCTTTGCCCTCGAAATGACTCTTGCTCACCACTCGGTTTGGTGCAGATATGAGCTTTGTTTTGGCTAAAGAATTATTGAAATTGAAATGCCACCTGACAGGAACTATCTTGATGAGTAGCAAGAAATCGACATTAGCATACCGCAAATACATTAAACTAGAAATACATTAGAATACTAAATTATATAAAACATATGAAAAAATATAAAAGTACAGAGACTAATATTTTAGAAATTATATTCATAAATGTGTAAAGATTTATAAAATATTAAAATATAAAAGTTTTATACATTATTTTGTGTATGAAATGATTTTAAGTTAGGGGTAAGAAATTCGCCATAAACGTTTCGAGTTGCTGGTTCGCCGGGCAAAAAATAGTATCGAGTACAAAGGGTTAATTACAAACTAACCAAACTAGATTTGATCAAAACTCACTAACCTAAGATAAAAGCTAAATACTAAGTAGAAACCTAGTTTAAATATAAGTTAAATGTATACTAACCCAACGAAAATTATATAAAGCAAATTTACAAAATAATCACCCAGACTATAATACAGACTAAGGAGTAAGGGGAGCTGATCCCATGTCCAAAAAATACAACAAACAAAATGCAAAGTACAATCAGCCGTCGACGGGCGTCCGACCTGTATAGATGTGTCTGTATTCGCCGACTGCGCTACCGCCTCCCGCGCTTCCAAGAAAAGTCCACAAAATAGTTTTAGCTGATCGTATATTGAAGTTGTGTAAAATAGGTGACACCTTAGAGATATCAGAATGCAGTGTATTGACCATTTTGTATTAAAATTTGTCCATGACAAAGCTCTGTTCGAAGTGGGTGCCGCGTTTGCTCACACTATTCACCAGTATTCACCAGATCTAGCTCCGGACGATTACTACCTGTTTGCAGACATAACAATAATGCTCCAGGGGAAGAGATTTGATTCCAATGAAGAAGTGATTGTCGAATTTGATACTTTTTTGTAGACCAAAAATAAATAATCAAAATATTAGAAGCGTTGGAATGAATGTATCACTCTTGAAGGAGATTTGTCAAGTAAAATAATATATATATATCGAATAGACTTTATTAAATATATTATATACAGTATTCTTCGTACGGTGCTTTTTCAATCGACGGGGTCAAAATCACCCCAGGCGTTAATTCGACGGTTCGAAATAGGGTCGATTGAAAAATTTGTGCTGAACAATTATAAATATCAACTATATAAATTTAGAATACAATCAAAATGTCGCTTTATCTAAAAGAAGGCCACGTTTATTTGGAATGAAATAGAATTAGAATCTCCTGAAATCCCCAAAGATTTACGACTTTCAAGATTAGAACCTCATCATCGGAATTTCGTGCTAATTATTTGATTTATATCATAGCGTCTCCGTGTTTTGTTTCAGCAATGACACTGTGTGCAAATGACAGATTTACAACATTAAACATATCAAATTTTCTTCTTAATTCTGATGTGTATTGATCAATTGATCTTTTTGTCGTCTTCTTTGGCACTGTTATCGGTAGAAGGCTTTATTGCGGCGTCTTCTTCGGTCTTCTTCGAGTCGCTGTTGTCTTCGGAGCTCTTCTCTTTTTCTTCGATCTCGAGCTCTTCAGCTATCTCCTTGAAGGCTTCCGGATATTTCAACTGGAATATTAAAAGAAATAAGATTTAAAGGCTTTCTTTGATTGCTAATAAATTTTGCAACGATTCTATATGGTGCGGCATGGAAACTTCCTCATTTGAAGCGCGCGCGAAATGTTTATGTACGAAGAAAACCAATTGTTAATGATGAATCTAATAAAATAAACTACCTTCAATTCGTCCATGGCCTTTTCGACGTTAGCCCTTTGGGCCCTCAATCTTTGCGGAAGTGTAATTGCAGCCACCACCAATCTAATGAAGATCCCTCCGAGGATCGTCAACGCAACATATCCCAGCATCGACTTGACCATCGCCCAAATATCAACGGAAACCTTCTGAGTCTTCATCTTCGATGTGTGAAATATCGATGAAAGACGTGGAGGACGACCTTCTTACTCCAGAGCCGTGAAGACTATGATGAAAAAGGTTATGTTGTGACAACGGCCACCTGAAAAAGAGTACATGTCCACTGAAAACGCGGCACGTCATGACACTCATTTTTTATTGAATGGTTCGATCGATAGGCAATTTTGTATCATTACTCCCGATACACACATCGTCCCTGAAGACATAATGGATATAACGCGGTGTAACTAAAGTGCAACACGATGCCATTAAATGCAATTTATTGCCACACAAAAGAAATACGACTTGAACTACATTCGTCATTATCCATAATGGCACATCGGCATAATTTGAAAGCATCAAATGGCGTCACTAACCAACATTAACCCTTTTATCGATAAACTAAGTTTTATAGCGCACACGTTCCAAGGAATGAGTTATTAGGCGTATCGAAAAGTCTTTGCCGATTGTTTAACAATGAAAGAATCAATTTAGTTTTTTTCATTTTTATCTACAAAATCTTATAAAACATAATTTTTTTCATTGCTACTACTATTTCCTACAGGTTTTCAAGAAAAGATTCGAAATCATTATTAGTCGATAAATTTGGGCTAACGATCTACACCAGCGGTTCTTAAACAGGGAATCCAATCCTGGGATCCCAGACAGTTTTATATGCCCATGAATCCTGGGATTGGTAAACGTAATCCCGAAAAACTCGGGATTGAAATTTGTATCTAACAGAAATCGTACACCTCACCAGTGCGTTGAAGTCTACTAAATCGAGACGTTCTCGCCGAAATCTGGACACTTGGCAACAGTGGCGTAACTACTAATTGCCGAGCTTAGGTGACGCCTAGGGGGCAGTAACTGTCTAATCTATGCATACATATATACAGTACATATATGTTTTTCAAATTATTATATTAACCTTTCCCTACCGGTGATGTATTTACTACACCTCGACTCTAATAATGGGAATATCGATATGAAATATAATAGACACGGGCTTCAGAATTTTTGTATTCCTCCGCAATATAATTACGAATCACATCAAAGTATTATAGTACATAAGTATTCATCTGCAGCGACGGAAATAAATAATTTATTGGAAAATCGGGAATTTTGCGAGTTTTAGCGAATTTTATCAGTACCATTGAGGGTGTTATACGAAAATGGGGGCTCACGCGGTCATCAACTCGAACTAGCATTTAAATATCTGATGACGATACCTCCAACGAGTATGGAGGCTGAGAATGCATTTTCAGCATGCTTAATGTTACTTCGGGCATATTTTTAAAATAATATTTGATTTTTTTAGTGTTTTTAGTAATTTCTTAAACTACTGAAAATCCCAATCCTGGGATCCTTCTGTAAAGAACCTCGATATGGCACGAGTCGCTAAGATTTGAAACAGAAAGGATCTGGATCCAATGGCAGGGGGCGCTACAGGTTACCGTGGCATACAAAACAGTATTTGAGGAAGCGGTGTCGTGAACCTCCCGGTAAAGAAGAAAGTGTTGGACTTTGAAGATCCCAAGAGTCGCACAAACAGAAACTGAAGGAAACCTGGCAACAGATATGGGATCAGTCCAGCAAAGGGAGATGGACCCGTTGACTTATAGACTCGGAAACAAGGAGAGACTATCTCTTCCAGACATGGTTGTTTTAGAGCCTATCTAAAACGGATAAGCAGAGACAGCCACATCATTCCATTAGTGTCAGGTGGAGGTTGACGACATGAAGCACAACATCAACAATTGTAAGGCTTAGATGCTCCAGAAGTGTGCCCTGAAACAAACATTCGGGATAACTGAGCTCGATAACATGTTCCACAACATGATGGATACCAAGGAGAACTAGGACCCTTTGACTCTGAAGGCAACTGTACCTGTAATTGCTTAATCAGGGACTTTTGTTGTTTGTGCAACGTTTCCCTCTTATCTTGGGATTCTTCTAGTGTTGTTATAGGTCGTGTCAATGGCAGCCTTCACCTCGTTGTGAAGGTTTTTCTTTGATTGCGCCCTATCACCCAAATTTCTAAAGGCAGACCCGAAATTTTGGATAGCCTTCTACTCTTTCCTTGCCGTTAAGGTCTCTTACAGCTCCTCACACTCATCTTCGTCCTCCAGCGTACTCAATTCCACTTCCGTTCCGGTGGTTTTCTCGGTCTCAGCCATGCTAAGACAAATTCCCGGAAAATTCCTTGTCTATCTCCCGCTGAAGAAAAGCCCCCGGGAAATTCCGGGGCCCACTAAGCTGAGAGTGTCTTATACAAGATTCAAGAGAAAAAAAGATCATCTTTGGCACCTATAGTATTAGAAATAGAAGCAAGGCATTGAAAATAAAGCACTGCATGTGTACATACACGCTCTTTGGATCGCTCGAATGCGCACTCAACATGTGAGTGGATACTCATCAAAGGTTTAGATTAAATTCCACAAAATACTTGTTTAAATCATCATTATCTTATATGACCAAGCAGACAGAACGGTAGACATGAGATAACATCAAATTTACTGATTATTAAATACAATATGAATGTCAAATTTATTGTTCAATAAACAAACTGTTATAAAAAAGTAGTAGTAAAATATTTCACATTTCATTCGGGGCAACATTCCATTTAACATTTTTTCACGGATGTCAATCAATTGGAAATTGATAATCCACGTTTAAATATATCATCGATGAATTTTTAACGAGTGTGAAGCGCAACACGTGTCTTACACTTTGCGCCGACTCTAATCTATCCATTGTTATCTATCATACAAAAAACGAAATAAATAAAACAAATATCTTCAAGCATCATATATATTATATATATATATATTTATATATATTATCGTTCAGTACAAAATACACATATATAAGAAATTCATATGGTCCCTATATATTGTGACAGAATACAGGCTTAAGATTCCTATTATCTATGCGGAAAATCAAACGTAAAATAAATCTATTGATGAGCAAATAAAATAGAACGTTATAAATTCCACAGATGAAAAATATCGGCGCACTGATATGTATCATAAAAATATGCGATTCGAACAAAGCATGTCTTCTAGATATAAAGGCACATATTTAATGACTAGAAACATAAGTGATGAAAATAGTAAAAATATATCATGGACCGTTTAATATACATCCTCTAATATCTTACGTTACGTTTAGAGTTAATATTGCACTTGGTAATATATCCACAATTATATTTCTAACCTCATTGCCAATTTCGTTCACAAGCGTCTCCGACAAAAATATATCAACATGCAACATAATTTCGATCGATAGCAAACAATACATAGGATAGTCTTTATTTCGACTAAACATACGCGTAATCTTATTAAGTACATGAATTCTAATTAGTCACCCTTATTCACAAAAATGAATAATACGCATTTAGAATATATTCAAGACATCGTCACATCATGGTATTGCTCGCATCCGAATAAATTAACTACCTATACACCACCGTGAAATCATAACGATCGCTATACGCACATCTTAAAGTAATGGCAGTTTTACAAAATCAACGAATAAATAAAGACTATTTCAAATAATACAATCAAAACTACGAGTCCACGTCTAGAAGGATCATCAGTCTCATTTTAAATAAATCTGCACAGACAAACCAATCGCGATGTTTCAACAGACGTTTTATTAAATATTTACAGCATGCGCGACTCGATGTGTATCTATCCGACTTTAAGATTAAATAAATAACAATACTTTGCGTACAATTTGCTTATATCGTAGTTAAATTGATAATAGAATGCATGAAAGTATACGTTACGTTTATTATATTCCAACGGTGACATGCGCCGATATCGCTTTTATAAAATCGGATACGCTACGAGCTACGATTTAATCGACGGTCACGTGAGAATTTATAAAACTGCGACAATTTTCAATGAATACAAAAGATAATCGCATAATAAACCTACGGGTTTTAAACGTGAATTATTTAAAACACGCATTTGTACTGAAATAATATAAGTAGTAATTTTAATAAAATACTTTTGAACTCGTGCTTCGTCTAATATACGATTTGTTCTTTGGAATAGAAAGAGTATTTAAATTTGTGAGTTATATTATAATGAAAAAATAAAGATATATAAAAATATTGGTTAAGGTGGTCTCGCTTCATTTTTCTATCGGGTATCCCTTATAAACCGAAAATTTTAACGCGTAAAATATGCATACATTAAAAATATTGCTTAGTGTTCTAAAATTGTAGTTTTATTCAAATTATAAACCTGACATAACAAGACCAATTTTTATTGCAGTTAAATAAAATTCAATACTAAATAAAGGATCATCAACGTGTGACGTCTAGATGTCAATACATTGTACAGTGAATTACTGATAGAAATGTACAGCAAATGTCTATTAAACGGTAAATTCAAGTCGGCATGAAAGAAACATACACTGGTCTTCATTCGAAAACTATTGATGCAATTCATTCCGTTGAAACGTGGGAAAATTTCGCTAATGAAATCATGCGAGAGAAATAAAACGCAGAAAGAACTATAAGAGTGAACACCGGTTCAGAGAAAAATAAGCCCACACACTTGAAGCAATGCAAAAACAGATTCCAAAGGGGTCTAAATGGAATCATTGGGTCAAATTTATGCTGAGCGATACCAATCAATGTTGAATGACTTTTTATGGCCACAACTCAATCATATTGATGTTCATTTCCAATCAAGATGGTGCCGCATATCACACATTTCATCTAGGCGTCACAATTGAATGGTCCGTTATTACAAAGACTGATGATTTCATTTTTAATATTTACCCCCGAATGCATTACAAATACTAAATAATAATCAACAGAACATCTTAAAATCATCAACGCTAAATAAATACTACTACGTTATAAATAAGAGAAAAATCACAGTTTTTCTTGATTGCTGATTTTACACATCGTATAGAAAATAAAAACGTACGATAAACTCTAGCTGTTTAAAATATAATTAATTTATACAATAAAAAGGCATAATATATGTGTACGAGGTAATGATTTTAGCGCGTTAAATTTTGCATCTTTTACGCTGACGGGATCATATTATATCGAAGAAATTACAATTTGGAGTGCAATGTAAACCTCTATTTATACACAATAATAATCAGCGTGGATTCAAGACTTAAAACTAATCTTTTATAGGAAGACCGTCACACCGACTTGAAAAAATGGTTCTGAAACGAAAAGCAAATTATATCTCAGCGATGGAATGTTAAATGTTCGTGGCTTTTCACGAGTTTCACACAAATCAATAAAAATAAAATTCAAGTCGTGATATGACATGAAATATTTAGTTATTATACATTATTGAAGATAGTATTTATACATGGATCGCCTTTAGAAAAATATATATGAATCAAACTAAAATAGTTAGTTCTTATTCAAAGATTATGCTTATATATTTGGTTTAAGATTTTTTTCGTCGTCTCGAAGTGCACGCGCTTACGGTATGCTCTCTAGACAATCTTTTATTTGTACCCATGTCGCCAGTCCCTATAAAACCAAAACAAAGATTAGCGCACATTTTATAAATTAGTTTAAATTCCAAATATATATGGGGTACCGGAATAGAAATTCGTTTTATTTGTTTGAGTCGAAATTCGACTGCTGCGGAATGCGGAAGCTATCCCAAGACACTAAAATGGCCATATCCTATATGGAACTGTGATGTCCAATGATTTGAACAGAGTCGAAGAATAAATAGATCTGACACCCAGTAGTCAAAAATGGCTACCTATCTAGTGTAGCCTTCTGTGCCCACTTTCTTACTTTGCCCAAGTGTTCAACTGATAGAAATTACATTTTGTAATAATATATATATATATAAAAAAATGTCAGTTTGTTTATAAATTAGTTTGCAAGGAATTTGTTTGCGGGCTATACATTCCTATACCATTAATCCGATTGCGATGAAACTTTGCCGAGTTATTGGGCGTGTATCCAAGAAGGTTTTAAATTAGCACAACCGTTGCCGAATTTATTTTGTGAGACGTTTAACGGATGCACCATTTTGACGCACAGCAATACACCACCTAACTGTATTACTGCACTTCTTTTCGAATAATTACTAAACGCATGTGGCATTGCGGTGCATACCAGATACTCGCAATGCTACTAAAAAACGACTTTCTTTTCCGGTGCCCCCATATATAAATATATTTTTACCACATACTTTTTTGGCATTTTTAACTTGTAACAGAACATATCCTTGGAGAGTCTCTTGAAGATCTTTGTCTTTCTGTTTTTGAAAACGCTCAACATCAACGAGAGCCTTTGCCGTAAATTCTCTAAAATATACAAAAACAATACTGTTAATACGTACGTATATGCATTATAACGAGTGATAATAAATATGAATTTACTTCAATTCTTCCTGTGCATTCATTATGGCTATTTTGTCGATGGCAATCTTCGAATCCAAGGTTCTACAGGTTTGATCTCGGACTATATCGGGATCGGTGGTGCCAAAAATTCTAGACATCAAGCCTGATTTACCTTGAGCGGCTCTTTCCCTTTCTAAAATTCTACGCGAATAAAACAATTTATAAACGTATTTTACATTAATTCAATGAGCTTCAATCGAAACGCGTACCGCGAATTGAGACATTCCTCGGCGTTTTCCACGGCCAATTGCAGCGACTCTTGATGCTTGCACAGGTTTTGCAGCGCGTCGGCAAAGAATAAATACTCTTTGAGTTGATCGGCATATTGTTCCTCCTCTTCTAAAACGCTGTCGATGCTGTCTGCTATGGAATCTTAAAATGAAAATCGATTTTATTTTTATAATTTCAATAATATCCGACCGATATAAATTTAATTATCCGTTCACCGAAATAATGTCCCTGCTTTTTGCAATCCATCGCCCATTTCTTTTTCGATGACGCTCCATTCGCTGAATAGTTTTCCGTAATTGGCATGGAGTTTGCATAGCGTGTATTGTTTTTCGACCATTCTTGCTCTGTAAACGATATAAACGTCGTTATTTTAGATATAATTGACGACTTTAATGCTTTTATGCAAAAAAAAATGAAGATGTTTGACCTTGTGTATAATAAATTGGTGAGACTGGACTCCAACTGTTTGCCATAAGCCTTGATGGCCTCAAATTTAGCGTCTGGTGATTTTAGCCTTATGGCTACACTCAGTGATTTTAATTTCTTCTCTGCTAATAAAAGATATCCTAAAAAAAATATAGGTATTGATTTTTAATGAATCACTTGAACACTTAATAAAGATCGGAAGTTAATCGTGCGGTGTAAAAGTTTCATTTTGATTAGATAAGATATGAAAACCACAATCGTATT